>CM051237.1:458711038-459165649 GCA_027917425.1 Gastrophryne carolinensis
GAAGAGAAACAGTGGGTGTGGCAACAGCGATGTGATGAAAGCACACTGTGATAAGTCAGAGGTGGGTGGGGTTTCAGAGCTGCAGAGAGAGGCAGCCAATCATTTTTGGTCTATTGAAGGTTGATTGATGGACCAGGTCAGGGGGGTGGGGACTGAAAGCTGAATGAGGAAGTGATTTTCCTAATTGAGGAGACAGACAGACGAGGAGGAACAATGCTCAAGCCACTGAATGAAAGGTAAGCTACTGATATTAAATGTTTAACTTTTGACTTGCTAGTAACTTTAATTTAGGAGTCATCAATTTGTTCTTAGAGCCAGTATAGGTAGCTAGGTGCATATAGTGATTGGATGGGTGCAAATGGGGGGATTTTTAAAATGAGACAAAGTTGTCTTTTTTTTAAAAAGAAAAACATTTTTCTATGGTGGGCGTATAAACTTTTTGGGTACAAAGGTCACTGTTTATGTGATAATTGAAGTAAAGCATGGTATACAAACCATAAGCATAAACTACTATTGTGTCTCTATGGGTCTTAGTGATTGGATGTATACTGGATGCTGGTTTTCTGGCTCCGGTTGGCTCATCACTAAAGAGAAGAAGGATTTGGTTGAGAAGGACTGATGAGCAGCTGGAAGGTAGACATGTAACGCGTTGCAATTTCTTAGAGACAGTTTTTAAATAATTGAAGCAAGTAGCAGTTCTCCAACATATTGCTCTAGTGCTCAGCAACTGTTCTGCTTGCCGGCAGACAGATGCCAGCACATCCCGGGCCACCTTTTTGCCTTAAGTGGGTGAACAGAGAACTTCACTTACACAGCATCTGTCACCGGCTAACAGTTCTGCTCCACAAAGCTTTAAGCATGATGGGTCTTTCCTACACTAGGTCGTTAGCAACCTAAAAATAATGCTAATGTGCTGGCCTGAAGGTAATGCAGTGACAAAAATAAAAATAGTTTGGCACAATTTTACTTGTATAGTGTGGATATAAATTGTATAGACAAATAGTCTCGCCCACTGTTCCTCAATTTCACATTCACATTCAATCCCTGCCCCTTTAGTCTCCCTGTCAGCCCTATGTACCCAGCCCCAGGGTACCCACAAGCCAAGGAACCCCAGCCCTCAATGCTATAGCCCCAGCATCATGGTGGGAGTGGGGGGGGGCTCAGCAAGGATGTCTCAGGCCGGCCAGGGGCTGGTGAAATCCAGGGGTAATTTTTGGCACCAAGTCCGCCACTGCATTAACTACTGTCCATACATGTTGGAACTTTTTGTCAGTAGGGGGGTACTTGGCATAAAAAGTTCGAGAACCACATCTATATTTCTAAATATATAAAAAAACAACCTCCTATAAGAAGGTTATCTAGCAGCCATGCTGTTCATATACCTGCAATTCTTATGGCACAAACAGGACTGGCTCCAGATTTATTTGGGCAGTGAGGCACCTGTAGAGTTCAGCTATGCATATGCCATATAGTGCACTAAAATATCGAAATTGCATTCAAAGTTGGTTGAATAAAAGCAGGGCCTCACCACCTGGTAAGTACTGGTGTTAGTAATTTAATGGGGTTCATCTGGTAGGTTCAAATTAAACTTCATATATACCCAACAAGCATAACATATTAGTACAGTGATTGCCGTTCGATGGGTTGTACAAGTAGTATTATGTCCGTGGCACACACACATAAGCATAGTATTGCACAGAAAATACCTTCCAGAAATGAAACTGTGATATTGATGTATAGTTGGGGAATGTGCCAATTCTAGGTTAGAAATTTGGGGGAGACATGTCTACAAAATGAATTCCAGCTTGGTTTTCTTATCTTGATTCGTTAATTTTAACCCTGACGCCTTTCGTCCGGGGGCTTCATCAGAGGGTAAAACGTTTTAGGCTCGATTCAGAGAGACAAAAAAATACTTCCGTTTTAGTTTCGATCTGTTTTTTTTTGGAAATGTTTCCGCTCTCGTATGAGTGTACGAGCGATTCTATGCATGCATTGAAAACCTTCTGTAAAGTTTGCGTCCGTTCGTACGGCAGATTACGAATACGAGGATGTCATTTTCCATCCAGACTTTTCCGTTTCATTTTCACATGTTACAACATAGGCTTTCGTTTTTGCCCTTTTCCCATTGTATCCTCCCACGAATCCTTTACGTTTCCCGTCAGTTTCTGTTTCCCTTTTTCAATAAATAATCGTCCAGACGGAAATCCTTACGATCTTGCGCCTGCGCACTACAAACTTAACTCATTAAAGTGCTCGCTTACATATTTGCCACCCTCACTTCTACTACAATGTTTAGCTAAATCACTTAGCACTATCCTCCATCTTCCCTTTTGGACCCTTAAAGCTCACCCAAACCACTTCTCGGTTAGGTTCTTCTTCCATTTTAGCCCCCTAAAACTTACCCAAATCACTTCTCGGTCATGTGAATATTCATCTTTAAATATTTCTGGGCCCATTAGTTTTGTGTTAATGTATTTTGTAACTGAAATGACAATGTAGCATTTTTTTTTATATTCCATCATAAAATATAACATTTTTAAAAATTTGGAAAATTTCAAATTTTTACAACTATAAAAAACAAAATACATAGCAATGGCAGGCCACAGAACATTATTCTTCATCTGTGGTCCCCAACGAGTTGCGCAGCTCCTGCATCTCGCCCACCAACTGAAGGACCCTGACACTCAGTTGTGCCACTCTGGCACGTGTGGTCCCTGTTAAAAAACGTAAATTAAAATATTGGTATAACCTTGTTGGGGTCATACTGCAGTGCCCCTCCCCCCCCCCCCCCGTATGGTCCAAACACCTAAATCTGGACTTCAAAAGCCAGAGGTCCCTCGCCACCACGGGTCGGGTTTTGCATAGTGCCCGATTAGAGAACCCCTGGCCCGCATTCTGCAGGCAAAGAACGGGCATCAGGAGCAAGGGCAGGAGTGGCACATCTTGCGGTTCCTGCAACCAAATATAAAATAATTACACAAAGCAAAGGTAACCAACTAAGACAATAACTCCTACAACAAATTAAGATTCAAGTTCAACCATCCAAATATAATTCACAAAGGACATAAGTCTACTAAAATCTAGCAATTATATGGATGTGTGGGAAAATAAAAGTTTACATGCTAAGGACTAATTTAGGTCAGCATTAAAATGCTTCTATAAGGCATACATGAAATGTATTGATTCAGGTATGCATTGCTATACAATTTATGGCCTCGGCCATGCTGATACATGCAATGCCTTGGTGCTAAAGGCGCGCAGACTCCTCCACATAGCCGCAAAACATGTTCAACAATAGCAATCCGAGCCCTCAAAGGTCCTGTAAGTGGATCGGAAATGAAACGGATTTATAGGGTGGTGGTCCGTCGGAAATCAGCTCTCTGAATCAGACGGAAACCCATCCCAACAACGGAAGTTATCTGAACGAACGAAAAATTTCCGATTTTGTTTGGAAAATGATCCGAACTAACGGAAATGTTCCGATTTGCTTCCTTTCGTCGAAAGCGCATTCCCGAACGTTCGTACGAATGAAAAATGAACGAAAAAAAGCAAGAAATTGACAAACACCCACCAAAACTTTCACAGACAGCTACGGAAGTCCAGACGAATGTGTCTCTGAATCGAGCCTATTGTCCTGCTGTAGTGCTGAATTAGCTGGATCTGTGGAAGAGGTATATATGTGGAAGTTTTTTGTAGGATTATATGTAGCGGTGCACGATAAATATATTATTATATTATTATTATATTGTGAAGTGTGTTGTGAAGTACTTACTTTAAGTAGAGGTTGCTATGTATACCAGAGAAGTAGGAGCGAGGGGATTAGTCACTTTGGACCTAAGAGCGTAAAGGAGTTAAGTTGCATTAGCTGAACAGTGTAGATTACACAGTAGCGAAGGCAAAGGTGAGAATCAAAATCAGTTTGGGTTCCTACCTTTGCTCTTGTGGCTGTAACATTAACTTGAGGTTAGAGTGTGTATGTTCCTTGGTCAAGAGACGGCAATTGGTTGGAAGGAAATGATCTAGGTAAGTATAGGGAATTCCCCAGGGTGTTAGATGGAGTGCCTGAGATTAAAATTAGTACCTGTGTTTGTTGCCATCCTATTGGCTCATTTGGGTATGGTAGTGTTCAGAGTGTGGTGTCCGGTGGTGTCCCATTTATTTTTTTCAGGGGGATAGATTCTCTGTGCAGATGCTTACAGCAGTGTTGCACACTCTGGTGTTATGGGAGGGCTGGGGGAGGGGCTTGCACCATTAAATAGAGTGGTAAGGGGTTGGGTAGCAAGAAGTGGGTGGGCTTCAGCTGTAGAGTGGCAGACTAGGTCATTCATTCTTAGGTGTTAGGCTCCAGATTTATGTAGGCCCTTGGCTTCTCTTGCATATCTTGGCTGGACGCACCTCTTTCATCTGCACTTACTTTAGCTTGTCTCATCTTTTTGAGTCTCTGCTGCCAGCCCCTAACCACGGCCTGTCCTTTGTTGCTGGACCTCTGCTGCCTGCTCTCAGCTCAGTGCCAGGTTCCTATATAATCACCTGGTGCATGACCAGCCAAGACCATCTTCATCTTCAGCAGCTTAGGTTGAAGACTAGGACTGCCCATAGACACTGGCCCTTTGGAGTGTGTGAGTACACCTGGCTAGGCCTCACCCACTGTGAGACTCATCCTGTCTTCCAGCAGGGCCTGATAGATCATATTGGCTTCAGAACTTATAGTGGGCACAAGGGCGTAGGGACCTTGAATGAATTAAAGCTGTCTTTGTTCCTCTATGTCTTATGAATAGTGTTGGGCGAACCCGAACTGCAAGGTTCCCAAACCCGAACACGAACATCAGCCAGTCCATGCTCGAGTTCAGCATTCAGACCGAACACAGAAAATCTGGGCTGAGCAGCTCATCAACCAGCTTAGACTAATGCAGCGTGTGCAGAAGAGCAGCTGTACAACTTACCTGAGCCAGCGATGCGGCCCCTGGTCGGCGTTCCAGCTGCCAAATGGGCTATGGCTGGGGCAACAGAAAGATGGCCGCCACTCCCATGAGTGAGGACACTGGCAGCTGGCACTAGAAGTGCTGGTACTAGGAGAGTCCTCACTCATGGGAGCGGCCATCTTTCCGTGACCTCGGCTGTATCCCATTTGACAGCTGGAATGCCGACTGTTGACCAGGGAGTGGTTCGCGGGGCTTAGGTGAGTTACGGGGCTTCCTGCTGCACACTCTATGCACCCCAAATCACTCCCCAAAGTTTGTGTTTGTGGTTCAGGTCCCAAACTTGCCGAACCCGAACTACTTATGAATGGAAGAAGGATATTACATTATGACTGGGATCCCCTAATGGTCTGTTAATATGGCATCTTATGGGTGAAGGAGATATTCATCCATGTGAGTTGGGCATTTCATGAGACCTGAGAAGGTACTTGTTAATGGGCTGAAGGTGGCCTTCTATGAACAGAGGGGGAAATGATTTGACTGTCCATTTTTGGTCATGAGGAAGTGTCAATTTGGACAGAAATAGATTTCTTGTGAACTTAATGTATATTTATTGCTGGGCAAAAATATTTTTGGTTGAGCAGTTGTTTTTTTTACTTGTGTTGAGCGGTTATTTTACTCTGAGGACATCAGGATTTCTTGAGTGGTTCATAGGCAGTTTGGTGGCTGAGACAGGTGGTGAAGGCACTTGGCCTGCAGCTAATACAGTCAAGCTGTTCAGCCAAATGTTGTCAGTTTTTTTATGCTTTATAATTCAGCTTTATAAGTAGCCATATTGCGTGGTCTCCTCTCACTTGGGGGATAATCTTGTGAGCTATCCACCGCATGTGCAGTGAGCATTTTATTTCATATGGTGAGCTTGCTGGTTAATGTGAACAGCTCTCCATACAGTACTTTAGTAAATACCCCACCTGGGGGTAGCAATACAATCCCATCTGAAAACCAAAACTTTGGTGAATACCAGCCAACTGAGAGCTTGCTACATTTCCCCTTCAGAACCGACTTCTATTTTACCAAGAGTTCAAAAACATGGAAATCAACCTAATATATTCCATGTAAATCTCTGCGCCATTTTAGTAGTGGAGGTAATCTAAAGGAAGGCACCAAAACATCACTGTGGGCTATAGGGCATAATGAACTTGAGCTATGAAATAGAAACTTGACTTTGCAAGGTTTGTATGGAGATTTGCAGGGCTCCCATAAGCACTGGTTTCCCACTAAGCCCCATCAGCCAATACAGTATATGTTGGCCGCTTAAGGTAACATCAGCTGGGACACGTGTCCTAGATGTGAGGGTGGTAGCGGCACATGGGTGCATATGATTTGGTCATGTGGAATATTTGCTGGCTACTGGGAGGATGTAATGGACCTGATCGGCAAAATAGTGGGATTTCGCATAAGGGGATCTGTTTCACTATGGGAGTGGTGGAGCCGCTGTCGGAGCTCAGTACATTGAAAGCGTTGCTTTGGCTGCTGCTCTTTTATGCCCGGAAGTGCATACTGATAAACTGGAAGCACCCGGCTAAGCCGTCTGTGCAGGCATGGAAAAGGCTGGTTAATCAGAAGCTTGCCTTGTATAAATTGACATATGAGGCGAGAGGGGTGCCAGACAAATTTACCAAGGTCTGGGATCCCTGGCTACAATGCCAGGACACGGCCTCTGATGATGGCTGAGGTGTGAGTGTGTCGCATTACGGTGATTATGGCTCTTATGGCGCTATGTGGAGCAGAGGAATATGATTGTGGATCGGCATCCAATCCTGGGGGGGAGCGGAAGGAGGTGGAGCGTTAGCTTCTATGTGGGAGAACGAATACCCGGAGGTACTTCTAACCATTTTCTGCTCTTTTGGTTCTCCCCAGAAGGGTTTCTTATCTTGCAGGGCTTGAGTCCGGAGTGAATGTCGTTGTGTTGTGTGAATGGACGTCTTTTGTGTAAGTAGGCCAGACTGCTATTAGGTGCCTGTGGCGTCTTGTTTGCTGTATTGCATATTTTATTGTATGTCATGTTTTTTTTACATTTCATGCAAAATAAAAACTTAAAAAAAAAAAAAAAGGTAACATCAGCTAGAGGTTTATTTTAATAGAAACAAGTGCCTCAAGCAGGGGTGAGGTGAGCAGAGGTAGATAGAGGTAGACAGAGGGGAGACGGAAAGAGGTGTGTCAGGCAGAGGTGAGGTGAGAAGAAGTAAACAGAAGTGAGCAGAGCTTAGACGGGAAGATGAACAGCAGTGAAGAGGAAAATGGTGAGCAGAGGTTTGTAGTGATAGGTGGAGGTGAGGTGTGCAGTGCTAGGGTGGGACAAGTGCGGAAGAGGTGAGGTAGGAAGGGGTGAGTAGAGGTAGACAGAGGTAAACAGAGGTGAAGTGGGCAGAGGTGAGCTGGGAAGAGACTACATAGGCCTCTCCAAACACATCCAAGATGCCAGTAGCACACGTGTTTCACCTACCTCTCCAGAGAAGTTCATTGGTGCCTCAATTCCTGCTTTGGGACTCAGTGATGCACTGCTCTCTAGTGGCCAGCTCCTTGCACTGCAGGCAAGGCAAGCTCAGCTCCCCAACTCCCTAGGCATGCTGGGGAACGCTGTTTATGGCAATGCAGGCTAATTGTGGCCCCAGGCCACATGTTGTGTATCCCTGCTTTAAAGTAAGGATGTACAGAGGCACCGATGCTTAACTGATAAAAAGTCAAATCTCTCCAAATAAACGTGGCAGGTATCATTGTGGACAAGGCAGAGTTGAGCAGGCATTGGTAACACATGAGCTTCTCTCCAGTGGTACCAGGGTCAGCGGTCAATTGCGGGCAAAACGCAGGGGGGGGGGTATGAAGTGTTAAGGACCAGCTGCTGTATGAACCTCCAGGGCCGGATTATAGGCAGGGCACAAGGGGTCTGCGCTCCTGTGCCTCCAACGCTTGCCCTGCAAGAGGGCCTCCACCAACTTTGGGGCTATGATTGGGGTACCAGGACCTTGCCGTGACGCTGTTTGGTCCAATCGATCCTGATCCACATTCCCTTGTGTATACCTGAGGCTCTCCCCATTCCAACGACGCCTCCATTGAGTCATTAGTCCCCCTAGGTTCAGAGATCCGACACTCGGAAGTGTACCACTCTGGCACCTGGGAGCAATGGTACTGGGACTTTGCGGTGCCGCAATGTAAGACCCAGGGTGAGTATAAGAGCCCACTTCCCAGTTACACTCTGCGTAGGTCAGGGCTGCACATCCCTCAGAGTGCGTTGATTTATTTAGAGGGTTTCCATTGGCATTCTGCTTTACAATTATTGGGATTGTGGCCACTATGGTGAGGGGAGAATTATTTTTCTTCCTGAGGGCCATTTACCATAGAGCCCGCACAGCTAACAGATCAATATTTTGTATAAAAAATATAATTTCTTAGAATATCTTAGTAATATAATATTTATAATATGAGGGGAAACCAGAGTTTTGATAGGACGAACAAAGGTTATTTCCTTGTCGGGGACTATGTGGCAAAGTACCTGGGTCACGCTGGTGTAGATATGTTCTAAATGACTTTCCCAATACCTGAGTTAGTTCTGTCACAGCCAAAGGATACAATGTGACAAAGGAGATTTCTTCAATATATCTGCCCTCTAAACATAGAAAGCAGTGGTGTGTATGGAATACCGAGCGCTGCCGCTCTGAGGACTGGATGGCAAATATCTCCGTGTTCTCGGGTTTCTCTATGTTTCCCGTCTGGAGGAGTAAAATTTTATGGAGACTGCAAAAGGTAGTGAAAGGCTTTGGATCCTGGGCTGAAGATTCGACCCAGATCTTGATGATTCGTTCCATTCCAGATACCGACAGGGTCAGAGTCATGTTATCCAGCATGTCCCCCGGCAATGCTGGTGCATGCAATGTGAACTGGTATAAAGGTCTCTTGGACCCCTTACTAGTTCAAAAACAGGTAAAAAACAAAAATACAGTTATAGAAGACAAAAAATAACTCACTGGTGCCACCTCTTTCTTCAGTTTACCCCCACAGCATGGCCACCTCTCTGCAGGACCGCTGGATCGGTGGCTCTCTCCAGGTTCGGTTGGTGCTGGTGTGCTGTTGTTGGGTAGCCATTATTTTAGCTGCCCCATTGGTATCTGTAGTGAGTGGGGACGCCTCCAGGGAGGAGGAGCCTCTGTAGAATCCCCTCCATGTGATTAATGATGTCACTGGAGGGATGGGACATAGAGTGGATTGTCTTCCTTGATTAGTCCTTGGATTCAGGTCAAAGGTATATTCCATGAAATTTGCTAATTCGTTTTGGCTTGGTCAAAACAGAATATTGGCAATTAGGGATGAGCGAATCGGTTCTAACGAACCTGAATTCGCTCCGAATTTCAGGGAAAATTTGATTCAGCACGAACCCGAATTTTTAGTGGTTCGTGGTGACCGAATTTTCCCTGAAATTAAAAAAAAAAAATGCCGGCATGGTGGGAGCGGGGAGATCAGCTGTCATCAGAGGACGCGTCATCAAAGGAAGCCGGCTTCCTCTGATGACGCGTCCTCTGATGACAGCTGACAGCGCAGCCGGCCTCCCCGCTCCCACCAGAGATGAGCGATTCGCTAAAGTTCGATTCGGACGAACCCGAATTTCTTTGAGAAACTTGGCGAATCGCCCGAATCGAATTTTTGAGAAGTTCGCTCATCTCTATTGGCAATAATCAGGTCCAATTCAACCAGTTCAATGTGTCTGTAGATAATAGCAAAGGTCACCATTAGCTAATGAATGTATTCGAAAGTAGAAAAAATGTATTCAAAAGTAGAAAAAGATAGATCTCCCCTTTAACTATAGTACACTTCACAGTTAATGCTTTAACATATAAATATATTTTCACAGTGTAAGTAAATGTGGGTCCTAGAGGATCCTTTAAAAAATAATGTAGTTTTTGAGTTGAAGAATTTCTCTTTTCGTTATTTGCATATAAAGCCAAGACTACATATGTATCAGTTACGTGGAGGCTAATTCATCACTAGCACCAGGTATCGGCAGATGAGCGTCTGTATAGAGGCGATTAGAGCGACCGCTAGTAGACGCTAGTGTGCGTGTACTGGTCGCTGTAACAGAGCATCTCGGTCGCTGTAGTAACCTGACCGGCATTGATGAATGTGCTGTATGTTGGGAGCTCTAACACCAGTACAGCGTTGCAGGGAGCGAGAGGTAGTGCCAGCTCAGTGCGACTGACTCTCAGCGACATATTCAACAAAAAAACAGACACACACAGCATCAGCGCTCTGGATCTGGGCGATATAGCATAGAGCGCCAGATGCTGTGTGATTAAAGTCTGTTTCTGAACACATATCCACCAGTAACAAAGCGAAAACACTTGGAATGACATTGTAACATTGTGACATGAACACTTTAATGCCAGAGCTGTAATGACAATTCTGCATAAAAATATAAAAAATCAAAACAGTTTTCAAAAATGACTTTTTCTAGGTCAGGGGAGGTCACACAAATATTTGAAAGAGAAAAAAAATATTTAAAAACAAAAAACCCTGTTAAATTAGAAGAGAAGGAACGTCCATTGAAATGTATGAGAGAGCGACAACGCCGGAAGCTAAAACGCCGGCGCTATACACCAAGCCACCTGTAATGATGAATCGTACGCTACATGGCGCTGTTGAAGGCGCTCACCAGAATCGCCTTCATAAATGGGGTATTGCGTACAGCGTGAGTCGTTCACCAGACGCTGCCTGCCGCTACGAGGCGCTACCTGGCGCTATCCCTTGATGAATATCCCCCATTGTTTCATTAAACCGGACCTTCAGCATGATTTCATGAAAAGCCCAAACCCCTAGAAAACTATTCCCCAGCATTTAAAATGAATATATTTATAGTTGTTAGTCACTTACATACTGTATTTTTCTTTCCCTCACTGGGCTGCAACTCTGTTCAGGACTCTAGGATACGGGCGCCGCCAACCTTGACTCATTACACATACTGAGAAGAGGAGAGCGGGATAAAGTACAGGCGGGTGGGTTATAGCTGTGATTTGCACAGAGCAGAGCAGAGCTGGGGTCAGGAAAAGGTCAGCAATCCCAGAATGCAGAGCAGCACAGTCAGAAGACACTTCCTGTTTGCAGGCTGCCTGATGCTCCAAGAGCAGCCATCTTGGATGTTTAAAGACTCATAACATGCAGTAGATGCAGGTAGGATGATTTGTAATGTGGGCAATCTGTATGTACAGGGTGTGGGAAACATATAAGATAGACTCTTATTCAGGGTGAAGGTCCGGATTAATGTGGGCAATCTGTATGTACAGGGTGTGGGAAACGTATAAGATAGGCCCTTATTCAGAGTGAAGGTCCGGATTAATGTGGGCAATCTGTATGTACAGGGTGTGGGAAACGTATAAGATAGGCCCTTATTCAAGGTGAAGGTCCGGATTAATGTGGGCAATCTGTATGTACAGGATGTGGGAAACATATAAGGTAGTCTCTTATTCAGGGTGAGGGTCCGGTTTAAGTGTTAGAATTGTATCAATAAAGAGAGGCTAAATAAAGTGATAGTTACTAAAGTTCACTTCCGTTCTTTCCTAGCTAAAAAATGTTTATTTGGGATTTTGTTTTTCAGGGGGAGCTCTAGCTTCATATATGTATGCTGTATTAAATAAAAAGGAAATCATTCTTCCACTCTAAAATGTCATTATTCTGGTAAAGGAAACCTCTAGCTTTACAAAGAGTTAAAGGGGAGTTATCTTTTCCTTTTCAAAAATACATTATTTGGCAAAGAGGAGCTTTTGTGGTCTTCCCATGATGCAATTTGGTGCATTGGACTGCTGCTGGATAAAGGTCCTTGATACATTTTTTTTCCTTTAAAGTGGACCAACACCCAGGATTTTGACTATCCTGGGTTTTGGTCCACTACGGTGGGGCACCCCGAAAACTCACCTCACCCCGCTCCCACGTGACCGCTGGAGCCAATCACCGGGGACGGACAACGAGAGGCAGCAACGGACAAGCAGAGGGCGTCCGCCGCCGCCTCCCGCGCGTCCCCCTTACAGGGAGCGCGCCCGCGCCGGCCATTCACAAACGGCCGGCGCAGGAGCGCGCCCTGCTAAAAGGACGCGCGGGAGGCGGACGCGCATGCGCCGCTGGAACGGGGAAAAGGTAGGCTTCTGTGGGCTTCCTGGAGGTTTCACCCCGCGGGACATCCCGATTTCCCCCTGGGTGTTGGTCCACTTTAAGGTAATAGTCCAGCCAAGTAAATGATGATAAACAAGCGGTGGAGGTCCCCATGACACAACAAAAGGCGGAGACCCAGGGGCACATGACCCTTGGGCACTGCCTTTAATGTGACTCTGGCTGCTTTAGTTGCTTTACAGAGACCCAAAAACACAATTTTCCCTCAATATACTATAAATTGGAACAAAACCCACAACGATCGGCCCAGGAATTAAGATTCACGGGTTGCTCCACTCCCTCCCCATTCCCTCCCCTCGGGGCATCCAAAATCAGGATGCCCCGCTGTGTGAAACCCGGGGCATACACTAACCTTGTTTCCCGATCCAACGGCACAGGCACAAGCTGTGGCCGCATCCCTGATATCCCTCTAGCTGGGCACGTGCCCGTGACAAGCATTTTTGAATGCCCGGCGTGGGCACGCTCCTGGGCAGTGGGGAATGCGGCTGTCAGCACGCTCGAAGCCGCTGGCCTTAGTGACATCAGCAGCTCCGAGCGCGCTGATTGGACGAGCAGCTGCGTATGCGCCATAGGACCGGGAAGAGGTGAGTTGGCTTCAGCGATCTAGGGGGTTCCACCCATGGGGATGCCCTGGGGGCAAGGACCTGTAAACAATTATTATTATAAAAATATCAATGATTAATATAACAATAAATGCCCACTGTAGGTTCTAGGTTGTGGATGACGTAAGGAATCACACCAATGTGAATGCATAAAAGATTGTATTGTGCACCGACTTATGATAAAGGACAGCAGTACATATGTAAAAATAATACAAAATATATATAAAAATAAGGGCCTAAACAGTTACATTAACCACTAGACAGTATAGGTATCACAAGGACTAAACAAATACATAAAACTATTTCTAAAATGTACTATTAATAAGTACAATTGCCAACTAGGCCTAAAGTTGCTTGCTGATAGTTACCAATACAGGGCCCTCATGCCCACGCTTCCTGGCTGTTCCTTGGTCCCCTCCCAACTGCCCCTAAAATGACTCCCCCTCATTCTAGGCCACCTCACTTCCTGTTGGAAAGGACTAGCCCCTCCCTTTAGAAAGCACATCTATTCACAAAAGGACTTCACAACCAGGTATTGACTTCATTTACATTACATAGTTAAGAATCCTTTATTCACCCAAATCTATTGTATCCACCCAACCGCAGCCAAGATGTCTGGGATGATACCAAATTAGCATCTAAGCGGCCTAATTACCATCCTAGCCAGGGAAGCTACTTGGAGAGCTATTTTAGATATTCAAAACTTATATATGTAATATTTTATATTTAATGGGAATTCTCTATTTCTTACAGACCAAAACCCAGGATATTCAAAATCCTAGGTTTTGGTCCACTTTAATGAGATTGGAGGGCTGCAGAAGTAGAATATTGCAAACTATTCAGCAGACCTGCACCAGCAAAGAATAATAATGACTTAGGAGGCCACACATGAGTAGAGGGGTGGAATTGTTTGTTACAGTAGTTGTTGACTTTCGCAGTTACTTTCAGTTAGAAGTGAGCGAGTCATTGAGAAGGCATTGTGTGTAACTTTGCTGCAGTATTTGGGGCTCGGGGTGACGCCTGATTTGTCTTCGTCATGAACACATGGATTAAATTAGGTTGTGAAATTGCCCAATGCCAAATGTGCCCGATCACGGCGGCATCAAGTTGTTGTGCGCTGACAAGTTCGTGGACCTGCAATGCTCCGTGGTTCTGCTAGCAGGGTAACCAACAGCTGTCCATCTATGTGTACATAATGAACATATGAATGCAGTGCCATGGGGGATCACTAACAAATGCACACAGGAGCCTGGCTCTGCCGCAGCCAGTTGGCTGTAAACACTCTTATAGCAGACCTGATATCTCACTCGCTGCTAGTGACCGGAAACATGTTTAAGGTGTCTCTTATGAAGGTTATACCATACAGGGTACATTGTGTGCTGACACTGAATGATAAATGTGAAATAATACCCTGGCTTATTAAAAAAATATAATTAAACACGTCATTTACATCATTGTCCTGTTTATAAAATATTTATATGCTGTTTATATGCTATTTTTTTGTTTTTATTTTATTTAAGTAGTTTATTGTTTGTCTGTTTTGCTATTTGCAATATGTAATATATTGTTTTAACATTTAAAGTGAACCAAAATCCAAATTTTTAACTTGCATCCTGTGAATTGCTCCTTCCATGAATTTTGCTAATTTGTACTGTTTATACTTCACAATAATTCCAGATAATGGCGCCTGTTTTAGCTGGAAAGCTCCTCCTCCTCCATTCATTTTCATTGTTGTGTGTGGCAATGATGTCATTGCCACACCTATGCAATGACTGATCACCTACCATCTTACACAGACGGACAGCCAAAAAAATCAGTGTTCCAGGACAAATCGAAAATCAGAAATATTAATTTCTAGCTCTTTAGCTCTTTTTAAGAAGAGAGTATTGTCAGGTTTTAGCCAAATGTATTTCACAAGTTCAGTGGGTTTTGGTCCGCTTTAAAGCAGAAATCCAGTCTCAATGTAACCCCCTGCCATGCCTCCCTCCCTTGCGCTCAGGCAGGACAGGGAATCCAGCGCTGCATCTCGGGTCCTGGGCACAGCCATCTTGAAGATAATGCACAGAGTGGAAGGGCTGTCACCCAGTCCTGTGCAGCAGTGTGAGTGTACTAGTCATTCACTAAAGTCCAACTGTCACTCAGGTCTATGGCTGCTAATCCCAGTTCTGCGCCCCCCGCCGGAATCAGGGGATAATTGCGCCAATCAGGTGAGTTGTTTTATTTTTTTTAATCAATATGCTGTAGACAAAGCCTGCGACAGATCTGACACTAGCATTTGTAAAGACCAGGCTCATAGATGAGTATCAGCAAAGAAAGGAGCTTGTGCATGAGTCCACACCAAGAACAGCTCTTAACACTACAGAAACAGGGTTACATAAGGTTACACAGGAAGGAAACCAGGGTGTGCTTTAGAAGCCACAAACAGGGACACGTAGAGATTGTACTATATGGAAAGCAGAGAAAATGAGATAGTGTCCCTCTTTCTAAACAGAAGGTCAAAGCCACAATTTCTGATTACATTTAAAATTACAGACAACCATAAATTCAAAGGATGGTGCATCGAGCAACCAATCACATGACAAGTGATGCTGACTCTTCTCTGTGAATTCCAAGGTGACAAGAGTTCTATCCTGGACAGCATGCAGACAATAGCTGCAGACAAATGCTGGATGATCATCTGTATCACCTCTACACAGTGAAGGAAAAGGTGAGACTGGGGCTTAGGCAAGACAGGAGATCCAAAGCTGTTCCCTCACCATCTCGGGTCCTGGGCACTGCCATCTTGGAGACAATGCACAGAGTGGAAGGGCTGTCACCCAATCCTGGACAGCAGTGTGACTGTACTAGTCATTCACTCAAGTCCAACTGTCACTCAGGTCTGTGGCTGCCATTCCTAGTTCTGCCCCCCCCCCCCCCCCACCCGCTGCAATCAGGGGATAATTGTGGTAATCAGGTCAGTTGTCAGCTGTTTTATTATTTTAATGCCCAAATTGGGCTTAGCACAGGGGGAGGCTGGGATGACTGTGGGTTTACAAAAATTTGATTTTATATTAAAAGGGAATATCGACAATTAAAAAAAGAAACTAATATGTACTTACCTTCACTCCGTCGCAGCTGATTGTTCCTAATACTGTAGTGTAAAGGACTTTACCCCAGGACGAGGTGGAAAGGCTAACCATGTACTCACTCAGTTCCTGGGAAGAGGGAAGGCAGCGGAAGACCCTCAATGATTTTAGGTCCACTTGAGCATGGGTAAGCAGTAAAAGCAAGTGTTAAAGCTGTTTTAAAGCATCTCACAATTGCCAGTTCTAGCTGGCACAGCCCTGATTACGACTCTGTGTCCTCCCTACAAAGCAACTGAGGAATGTATGTCCTTTTTATAGGGGGAATTCGCTGTCTCGCTATCTAGGGCTGCTAGTCGGCATAGTGTTCTCCCGTAAAACCCCAGAGAGGGTACTACTCTGTCCAGCCAGTCCAAAATGTCTCCAGGATGTTAGTCCAGTGTGACCCTCAGCCTGAATCAATACTCCAAGAAACCACAAAATGGCCCTTTTTCTGGCCTACTCATGGAGGTTATTCTTTCTGCCTCGCTGCTGGGGTAACTTCCACTCTCTCTCTCGCTTCTCTTACACTTGCTGTTACTGCTTGTCCAGACATGTCCCAGCCCTTTCTTATAAAGGACTGGAGCCAACTGTTTAGTGCTGCACTGGATTCCCTGTTCTCGGTCTCGACCTCTGCAACCAGAACCGCTTTATTGCAAATAGTTCAATGGAAGTGATTTAGGAGATGTTGCACTCATTTTTAGACACAGCATAGCAGTTTTGAAAACTAGGCCATAGACCTACACGAGGAAGGGGCTAGAAGGAAGGCAATATATTTGGATTCTGGGATTTCATGTCCAAGGTAGATATATTTTAACAACATGTAGGCCATCTAGTGGTTGGTAAGATTTGGGGGAAGATGAAACAAAGGAGCAAGAAACTAGTAACTAGCAAGTGAGAGGAGTTCTAAAATAGAGCAGGAACACAATGGCTGCTGTAGGAATTCAGGAGGGAGAAAAAGGCCTGGTTATCATGAAATGGGGAGGAAGAACGGCTACAGAAGGACAGGAATGTGCTGCATGGCAGATTGATGTATTGAAGATACATGTTTACTGAATCACCTGGAAGATCGTGTTAATAAAAAGCAACTCTGCTTTCATCTACTTGAAGTCAAGAGTCTATATCTGCAACAGAATAGTGAGTAACTGTGGTAGAACTCACAGCATCCCACCCACACTGAACACCCTGTGCACTGAAGAACCTGCTCCCTGCTACCCGCCAACCACCTGGCCTAAGAGGGTAACAATGTGGTGGCTGTGTGGATATTAGAAGGTATACTCGAGCATTGTACGTCTGGACACAAAATGAAAAAGAGATGATTTGCCTAGCCCTGCCTACTGCTAGGAATCATGGGTTAATTCTTTATCGACAAAGTAAATATTTTCTCTTTCAGTAAAATAGTGTTTACCCCTAGAAATTCACAAGTATCGCAGGTTCTGACAAACTTTGGAAAAAAATTTGGTTTATGTACGCAAACCCCAATGAAATTGATGAGGACCCAAAAATGTTAAAACGTGGCTAATAAGGAGTAGAGGGCTGCAAAATGGGGGAAAATAACAGGGCAATTGCCCTGCAAAAAATGGGGATAACAAATATACTTAAAATAATAACACAAAATACAAATAAAATAAAATAATTAAAAACAAATGATCTTGATAATTTTTGAGAATAATTAATAATTTTAACTGACTCTGCAGCAGAAGATGGTATAAGTATGAGCCTCCTCTTTTTACCCACCTGCCCTGAAAAGGGCAATTACAAACTTTTTCTCTGTCCCTAACTGTCCCTCACTGCAGCTACAGCCTTTCCTTGTCTAACCTACCTAGTTGGAACAGTGACCTTATACAGTCGGGTCACGTGTCCCACCTGGCCAATCACAGCCATGCCCATACTGGGTATGACTGTAGTGGACTAAAAGCTGGGTAATGAGCTGCTCAACAGCCCATCAACCAACTTTTTTCTTTAGCCGAATGGTGAACCCAAACACAGACCTCTGGCTGAAGCCTGTGTTCGGGTCAGGGGACCCAAACCCACAATGTCATGGACCTGAACATTCGTCAAAGGTCATGGACCTGAACAGTGCAGTTCGGCTCCGCTCATCTCTAGTATGTTACCTTATAATTCTTCTTTGTTGTTATATGTCCAAGCTATATGTTTGTACATCTGCAAATGACCACACGGCTGCACAATTACTGCTGTATAGTTTATCTTTTTTTCCTTACTTACTTTTTAATTTTTTCACTGTTTTCCTTTGTAAAAAGTTTCGTTTGACTAGTACTAAACTTGACTTGGCAAAGAAGAGCCCGTGAAAAGTTCCCACTTCATATCTTAATATTTTACAGAAGGGACGGCCTGTCCATTCACTGTAATTAGTACATATGGTCCAGCTGTGACGGTGGAGTTGTAGACTCCTAACTCGTTATTAATTAGCCTCATTAAAATGCAAGTACGGGAGCTGCGCTAGGTAAACAATACCTTATGCCATAAAGTCATTTTTTGACAGGAAGGGGCCTGACGGGCAGACCTTGATACTAATATTTTTGCGATGGAAACTCTCTTTTTTTTTCCGAGGCTCAGTAGGTACTTGGTTAACATTTGACTGACATCAAGGACAGAGCGGAATAGCTGGAAGAGGCTCGCTGTTCAGCAATGTAATTCCTCTCACATCATTTCAAAATATGCCTACTCCCGGGTCAAAGGTTGACAGGCAAATGACAGGCCTTCCTCAATTGCTGCCGTGTCACAGCGGGAGTACGTCAAGTAAAATATCTAAGGCCCCTTTGCGATTTTTATTTTTTAACATGTCCGTGTTTTCCCCCCCTCTCCTAAATTAGAAAGAATTGGCACTTTTATGATTAATGCCTGGACACGTTGGCCTGGTCTATTGTTCTACCTAGGTATCCCAGAGGCCCCTTGAAAGACAAAGGGATGAAGTACTATTTAAAAAGCACTTAGAGTTTTGGCCCAAACTGAATTGAAAACACTTGATAGAAGTGACAGGACATGGAGGGGAGGTATCACAGGAACCCCTCGTTGAGAATTCCCTCAAGTCCCCATTGCGTGGATTTGAGCGAGACATGCATAATGCAGTTCTTGGCGATGATTTAACTCTGGACACGGAGGGAATATGATATAATGGAGTGTGGTCCCATAGTTATCCTTAACGATGGTTCTAAGTTAGCCTCTTCCTTGCCCTTTACTCCATTGTGATGCCAGAACTTAAAGGTCTAATTTTCTGATTTCTGAGGGCAGACTGATGTCGGTGGATGGAAGAGAACGTTATAAAAGGCTGCTGTAATTGGCGAGAACATTGTATATTCTTTCACCCAACAGTTTAAAGTTGAGAAAGAAACTTTTCTTACTTACATCCCAACTCTGGACACAAAGTACCCTCGCCCCTTTGGGCTTAAAGGGATTGTCCGTGCTAAGTGTAAAACAAATTACTGTCTGCCTAACTGCCATGCAGAGGATGACGCGCCCTCAGATGACAGCTGAGAGCGGCGACGGCCTGCACGCTCCGCACCTGCAGGTAAGTGTTTGCTTTTTTTTTTAAATGCCGGCATGGTGGGAGCGGGCCGGCCGGTTCCGCTGACAGCGGAGCCGGCCGGCCCGCTCCCACCATGCCGGCAAAAATGTTTTTTTTTTTTTTTTTTTTTTTTAAATGCCGGCATGGTGGGAGCGGGCCGGCCGGCTTTACCGGCCCGCCGGACGGCTCCCACCATGCCGGCATTTTTGATGGGGAACTTCGTAAAAGTTCGATTCGGCCGAACCCGAATTTCTTTGTGAAATTCGGCGAATCGGCCGAATCGAACTTTTCAAAAGTTCGCTCATCTCTAGCCGCCATCTTGGATGTTTAAAGGCTCATAAAATGCACTAAGTGCAGGTAGGATGATTGGGCAATCTGTATGTATAGGGTGGGGAAACATATAAGATAGGCTCTTATTCAGGGTGAAGGTCCGGTTTAAATAAGGGCACAGTCGGGATGGGAGGTTGCACAGAGAGTGATATGGGAGGGGTGTATTGCCAAACAGAGGCTTGGAGGGACACAGTGTCATTGATTGTACACAACCACCCCTGGGTAAAATTTCTGGCACAATAATTTGGTAATAGTTTTTCTATAATAATTGTATGCTTAGCATTGGAGGGAGATTAGTGGGTTGAGATTTGGAAACACCGTTACTGAGTGAGAGGAGAGGGCTATAAATACAGAACCCATATATTTGGAGAGGTAAGGAAATCAGCATGTGTATTGGTAGCTTGTGGGAATAGTTACATATGAATGTGATAATAGGGTGGTGTGGTGGAAGGACATGCGAGTGTGAAAAATCACTCTAATACAGTTTGTGGAGACAGTGGGTATTCTGATTGTTGTTGAAAAGCTTAAACCGGACCTTCACCATGATTTAATGAAAAGCCCAAACTCTTAAAAAACAATTCCTCAGCATCTAAAATTAATATATTTTACATGTTTAGTCACTAATTTATTATACTTTCCCCCACTGGGCTGCAACTCTGTTCGGGAATTTAGGATACGGGCGCCGCCATCTTGACTCAGAAGCATCACACTTACTGAGGAGAGGAGAGTGGGATAAGGTACAGGGGGGCGGGTTATAGCTGTGCTTTGCTCAGACAGAGCAGAGCTGGAGTCAGGGAAAGGTCAGCAGTCCCAGAATGCAGAGCAGCACAGTCACTTCCTGTTTGCAGGCACTTCCTGTTTGCAGGCTGCCTGCAAAAATGGCAGCTTCCATAAGCCGCCATCTTGGATGTTTAAAGGCTTATAAAATGCAGTAGATGCAGGTAGGATGATTTTTAATGTGAGCAATCTGTATGTACAGGGTGTGGGAAACATATAAGATAGACTTTTATTTAGAGTGAAGGTCCGCTTTAATTAGGCTAAAGGTGTAGTGACAATGCAGCTGTGGGCCAGGGATGCGGCGTAGGATCTCCAGCGAGATGAGTATAAAAGAGATCCCCAGGGATGCCTCATAAAGATTCTAGAGTCTTATAGACTCTAGGGAGGTGGTTGTTCTTCTTTAAACTGGTTATATGCTTGTCAAAAGAGGAGAGCTTCAAAGGTGCTTTTGAAAGCTTGGAGTGTTGGGGAGTGTGAGATTGAACAAGAAGGGGCATTCCAGAGAAGTGGAAAGGCATTTGAGAATCCCTGGTGGAGGGAGTGAGAGAAGAAGGGGCGGATGCGGGAGATGTTTTTAAGTTGCAGACTGCAGGAGGTGGCTAGGGAGAGAATGTGAAGTTTAATGTGGACCAAAACCCAGCTCAATCGATTCCCTCCCCCCAGGGCATCCAAACTTGAGATGTCCCAGTGTGTGAAACCCCCCAGGTCGCCTGGTTCACTTACCTTGCTTCCCGGTCCAACGGCGCATGTACAGGCTGTGGTCGCATCCCTGCTATCCCTCTAGCAGGGCGTGTGCCCGCCAGTGCGCGCTGAGCCGCTGGCCTTAGACGTCAGCAGCTCCGAGTGCACTGATTGGACGAGCGCCCGTGCATGCGCCGTAGGACTGATCCTATCACACAGGGCGAAGTCTGATCGTATCATACAGGGCGACGTCTGATCGTATCATACAGGGCGACGTCTGATCGTATCATACAGGGCGACGTCTGATCGTATCACACAGGGCGAAGTCTGATGGTATCATACAGGGCGAGGTCTGATGGTATCATACAGGGCGACGTCTGATGGTATCATACAGGGCGACGTCTGATTGTATCATACAAGGCGAAGTCTGATCGTATCATACAGGGCGACGTCTGATGGTATCATACAGGGCGACGTCTGATTGTATCATACAAGGCGAAGTCTGATCGTATCATACAGGGCGACGTCTGATGGTATCATACAAGGCGACGTCTGATGGTATCATACAGGGCGACGTCTGATGGTATCATACAGGGCGACGTCTGATCGTATCATACAAGGTGACGTCTGATGGTATCATACAGGGCGACATCTGATCGTATCATCCAGGGCGACGTCTGATGGTATCATACAGGGCGACGTCTGATGGTATCACACAGGGCGAAGTCTGATCGTATCATACAGGGCGACGTCTGATCGTATCATACAGGGCGACGTCTGATCGTATCACACAGGGCGAAGTCTGATCGTATCATACAGGGCGACGTCTGATGGTATCATACAAGGCGACGTCTGATGGTATCATACAGGGCGACGTCTGATGGTATCACACAGGGCGAAGTCTGATCGTATCATACAGGGCGACGTCTGATCGTATCATACAGGGCGACGTCTGATCGTATCATACAGGGCGACGTCTGATCGTATCACACAGGGCGACGTCTGATGGTATCATACAGGGCGACGTCTGATGGTATCACACAGGGCGACGTCTGATTGTATCATACAGGGCGAAGTCTGATCGTATCATACAGGGCGACGTCTGATGGTATCATACAAGGCGACGTCTGATGGTATCATACAGGGCGACGTCTGATGGTATCACACAGGGCGAAGTCTTATCGTATCATACAGGGCGACGTCTGATCGTATCATACAGGGCGACGTCTGATCGTATCATACAGGGCGACGTCTGATCGTATGACACAGGGCGAAGTCTGATCGTATTATACAGGGCGACGTCTGATGGTATCATACAGGGCGACGTCTGATGGTATCATACAGGGCGACGTCTGATCGTATCATACAGGGCGACGTCTGATCGTATCACACAGGGCGAAGTCTGATCGTATCACACAGGGCGACGTCTGATGGTATCATACAAGGCGACGTCTGATGGTATCATACAGGGCGACGTCTGATGGTATCATACAGGGCGACGTCTGATGGTATCATACAGGGCGACGTCTGATGGTATCATGCAGGGCGACGTCTGATGGTATCAAACAGGGCGACGTCTGATGGTATCATACAGGGCGACGTCTGATAGTATCATACAGGGCGACATCTGATCGTATCATACAGGGCGACGTCTGATGGTATCATACAGGGCGGCGTCTGATCGTATCATACAGGGCGACGTCTGATGGTATCATACAGGGCGACGTCTGATGGTATCATACAAGGCGACGTCTGATGGTATCATACAGGGCGACGTCTGATGGTATCATACAGGGCGACGTCTGATGGTATCATACAGGGCGACGTCTGATGGTATCATGCAGGGCGACGTCTGATGGTATCAAACAGGGCGACGTCTGATGGTATCATACAGGGCGACGTCTGATAGTATCATACAGGGCGACATCTGATCGTATCATACAGGGCGACGTCTGATGGTATCATACAGGGCGGCGTCTGATCGTATCATACAGGGCGACGTCTGATGGTATCATACAGGGCGACGTCTGATAGTATAATACAGGGCGACGTCTGATCGTATCATACAGGGCGACGTCTGATCGTATCATACAGGGCGACGTCTGATGGTATCATACAGGGCGACGTCTGATCGGGTGATCTGGGGGGTTTCACACAGCGGGGCACCCACGATCGGGTTGCCCCAGGGGAAAGGACCAAGTTTTGGTCCACTTTAAAGTGGACCAACACCCTGAGGTGATCACCTCACACACCGCGGGACATCCGAGATCGGGATGTCCCGCGGGGTGTAAACCCCCCAAAACCCCCGAAAAACCTTACCTCTCCAGCCGCTGCTTCCGCCGCCGCCGCCTCACTCGCGCTCACTCTTGACGTGTGCGCGCCCGCGCCGGCCATTCAGGGACGGCCGGCGCGGGCGCGCACACGTCAAGAGTGACGCGCGGGAGGCGCCGACGGGCAAGCTGCTTTTCCGTCGCTGTCAATCACCTTGTCCGTGGCGGGGAGAAGTGAGTTTTGGGGGCTTTCTGGGGGGTTTCACACAGCGTCAAAATCCTGGGTGTTGGTCCACTTTATATGAACAGCCAAGATGACTCCTAGGCATTGAGCTTGAGAAATTGTTGTAAAGTTGTCATCTGTATAAAACTGATATTGAGAACTGAGTGAGGTTATAAATAGGCCAAGACCACAAATATAGATTGAAATAAGTAGGGGTCCTAGGACAAAGCCTTGAGGCACACCAACAGAGGACGCGGAAAGGAAACTGTGTTTGAGTAGAATACGCTGAATGATCGATCATTAGCATAAATAGGATACGTTCCAGGAAAGTGTGACAAGAGAATATGTTGAGAAGCAGGGAGTGGTCGGCAATGTTGAAAGCGGAGGAAAGATTGAGAAAAATGAGAATAGACTAGTGAGTTTAATGAGTGTGGTTTCACCATACCTCCCCTGATTTGGAGGGACTGTCCCTCTATTGAGTCCATTATTCCCTTATTTATGAAGAAATAGCGACAGGTAGCGACTGGTGAGCGGCCGGTAATGACGGGCCCCGCCACGAGAACGCCGGCTCCCCACCACAATCACACATTTATCAAGCCCATCCTGCTTAGCGACTGAGATAGCGCCAGATAGCCACTCATTCATCATTATTCCAGCCTCAGCCCACAGCGCCAGTGTCCGACCTTGAACAGCGACAGGTATGACCTCTCGCTACCTGGCGCGCTCCAATGCATTTCAATGGAACAATCTTTAAATATTAATAATTAATTGTTATTAATGTTTTTTTTTTTTTAAATGTGAAAAATTCTGTGACCACTTCTGCCATTTTAGATTCTTTTTTTAAGGGAAAAAAAAAATTGTACAGAATTGATATTACAGTTCTGATATTAATGTATTCATATTACTAATTTAAAATATTTTTTTTTTTTGGTTTCCAAAAATATGGTTGTTTGGGGGTTAAAAAACTACTTTTAACCCATCGCCGCCAGCGCTCTGGGGTTTAAACATGCATTTTACAGCGCGAGAATTTTTTGAGTGTGATTTTTTGATTAATATGGTGGAAGCCGGTCGCTCTGACCAGTCGCTATCATGCGCACCCATACATCGCGGAACCTGTCAAATAGCGACTCGTAACCTTGTATTCAACCTTACGCCACACCGACTGAGTCGCTGTCAACAACCGAACAACGGCCAAGCACAGCGACTACTAGCGGGCGCTGTGAAAATACCGCTACAGTCGCTCAACTGTCGCTACATGTCGCTATTAATAAATCAGCCTCCCCGTCCCCCTGTCCCTCGTTGTTCTCATTTGTCCCTCTTAGAGGTTTACCATGCAGATCTGCATCAGTGGTCAGTATGCAAAAGCAATGTGGCCCCAGCAGCCACAAAATGGGCAGCATCCCAAAACGGCACCAATCACCCCAATAAGTAAATCACATGTCAATCAAATCAAATCATTATAACAAATGTATTAAATTAAAAATATGACCTACAATATACAATTAAAAACAAATTCCACAGCAGGGGCATCCCATCTATACAAGTGCCAAGTGAACCACCTTAAAATCCATACCAATAATCTCACTAATTCATATATGAAAAAAAAAACTCATAAATAAATTCCTAAAAAAAAAAAACTCATAATTACCCAAGATTCCTAAATAAATACCCAATATAAAGTGCCAATCAGTGTTATGTAAGTACGAGTACTTACATAAAGTGATGTAAACAGTGCTAATCAATAGTAAATAAGTGGAAATAGGCAGTGGAGCACTTTTACCCACGCGTTTTGTGGCCGGTCAGTCCACTTTATCAGGGTGCCAGTGATGCAGATCTGCATCAATAAATGATTCATTTGCCTATTCAAAGTGTTTAGTTGTAACTGTTACAACCTATCTCCTATCCATCCCCAATGAGGGAGCGAGGTTTAATTTAAAAATGGTCCCTCTTTCCCGCCCTGAAAAGTTGGTTTCACTAGAATGATTAGGGCAGAATCCAGATTGGAGGGGGTCTAGTGAGGAGTTGGTAGACAGAAAGTTTACCAACTCTGATGGAATGTGTTGTTCATGAACAGGGGCCCAAAGAGGGTTTTTTTATTAGTGGAGTTATGAGGAGAAGGAATGATGACAGTGCATTGTTGAAGGTTTATTCGTTTTCTGTTATTAATGTGTATTTCTGCATATTATTGTTGGGGAACTTTATTATAAATGGGTACCAAACCAGTTGCAAATGTATTGTATAACACTGGCACTATTCGCTTTATGTAGTTATTGATGCATACAGACCTCTATTTAAAGCGGACCCAAAACCCACATTTTTAACTACCGTAGCATCCCCTAAATTGCCGACCCCTGATGAAGAATACCTTTTGGCATTTACAGTGCTCCTGCTTCTTGCTAATTCCTAGAAAGCAGTTTGACAAGTCAACCAATGCACGGCATGGATTCTGTTACCTTTTAGCATACATCCATCTCACTGATGCAACCTGTTTGAACCTTTGAGGTCCCGCCTCCTTGAGTCATTGGCGCTGATGTGAGTGGCAGTGATCTCGTCTCATAGAGACGGGCAGCTTAAAATCAGAATTCCAGGACAATTCAGTAGGTGAAAATATCCATTTCCAGTTCTCTACCATAAGAGCGAAGTTCAGTGGGTGTTGGTCTGCTAAAAAGAAAGTATAGTACTCATTTTATTCCCACCAGTGATTGAGCTGTGTATTTTTTCCAATGGAGATAGCAACAGGTAGCGCTGGTAAAGAGGGCCAGAAATCATATGTATTTAACATGCAAATAAACAGCGCCAGTGCGGGTGCTGTGAAACAACAATACCCAGGCATTTAGCGCTATGTGCAATGTAAAAAGGCTTTAACTGGGGATGGCAGCAAAGTGAGCAAGCTAAAACTTGTAATGACATTGGGGACATACAAATGACATGACACATGTTTGGCAGGCAAATTAGCAGTGGGTAACCTAAGGGTTAGGGTTATTACTAGAGATGAGCGAACTTCTCAAAAATTCGATTCGGGCGATTCGCCGAATTTCTCAAAGAAATTCGGGTTCGTCCGAATCGAACTTTAACGAATCGCTCATCTCTGGTGGGAGCGGGGAGGCCGGCTGCGCTGTCAGCGGGCGGCGGAAGCCGGCTTCCGCCGCCCGCTGACAGCGCAGCCGGTTTCCCCGCTCCCACCATTTTTTTTTTTTTATTTCAGGGAAAATTCGGTCAGTATGAACCACTAAAAATTCGGGTTCGTGCTGAATTGAATTTTCCCTGAAATTCGGAGCGAATTCAGGTTCGTTAGAACCGATTCGCTCATCCCTAGTTATTACAATAATGAATGAAAAAACATTCAGAACAGGCTGGGGATCCGGTGTCACTCAAAATAAAAAAAAAACACTCATCAGAAATCACCAATGAAACGGGACTGGAACACACACACACGCAAATAAAAATAAAATGTTTTTTTTTTTCTTTTGTTACTTTGTGAGAGGCTTTCAGAACTCAGAGCACAGGTATATATAAAATTTAGAGAGAAAATGCAGTAGACATATATTGTGCTCAAGGTTCTGAGCTGATCTAGTATTTTGTTTTTATTTTTATCCTATGTCAGCAAATGTGTGTTTTATGGAAGAAGTTTTCACTACCTGCAAATTATTCTTTAAAGCAGAACTTCACTCAAAATATGACCCTCCCCCCCGCCCTACCTACCACCCTACCCTGGTGCTAAGGCAGGATGGGGGGGTTACAAAGAAAAAACCCTTATCTTCTCCACTGGCCAACGCTGCTCCTCCCGGACCCATACGGCTGCCACAGAAGAAGACAAAAAGCTGCACCCCCGGGTCCATGCACGCTCCAACCACTCATTCACTTGAATGGGTGGGCAGAAGCCCACACAGAGACGGGGGATGCAGCTCTATCCTTTTGTCAAAGATGGCAGTGACCAGCAGTGGCAGACTGGGGCCAAAAGTCAGGGCTGGATTTTACCAGTCCCTGGCCGGCCCGAGACATCTCTGCTGAGGCCCCCCACTCCCAACAACCTTGATGCTGGGGCTATAGCATTGAGGCTGGGGTTGCGTGGCCTGTGGGTACAGTGGGGCTGGGAGGGAGACTAAGGGGGCAGGAATTTCATGTGGGTGATAAAAGCAGCAGCCCAACTGGCCCCAAAGCAGTGCGCCTACAGGGCATTGTCCCTGGTCTCCGTATGGCCAGTCCACCCCTGGCGCCCAGGATCTGGAGCACGGCGAGAGCGGCGCTGGCCCGTGGAGAAGGTAATTTTTTTTTCTTTGTAACCCCCTGTCCTGCCCCAGCATCAGGGTAGGGTGGCAGGGTGTCATACTTTAAGTGAAGTTCCACTTGAAGATGATAAAATCCATTCTACCTTATTGGAGAGCCTCCCTGCCTTCTGTGGACAGTTTTCAATGCTTTTCCACTGCTATTTACTAAAAACCTCTGGGGCACATACACAATATTTCTATTATGAAGCTTGATCGGAAAGTCATGGAGGGGTTGTTGTGTTTGTGCAGCATTTCCTAAGCAGCCTTGGTGATGCTGTGATGTGGGCAATTCTTTAAAGTGGACCAACACTTCCGAATCGGGATGCCCCACTGTGTGAAACCCCCCAGAAAGCCCCTTTAATCTTACCTTATCGGCGACGGACAAGCGGCGGATAAGCCGCCGGCGCCGCCTCTCGCGCGCCCCTCTTACAGGGCTCTTGCCCGCGCCGGCCATTCACAAACTAGAGGGACGTGCGGGAGGCCGCGGTGGCGGCGGCTTATGCGCCGCTGGTCAGTCGCCGATAAGGTATGTTTTTAGGGGCTTTCTGGGGGGTTTCACAAAGCGGGGCATCCCAACACACACGCAGATCAACCTGGGCCCAGAAGAACCTGCTCCCTGACGTCACTCGCCGGACACCCCGGTGCGTGAGGGCTACACTACCATGAGAGAATAAACCACCTGCTTGGCGGGAGTTTTATTCCGTTGGGGTGTATAAGTATTCTGACTCACCAGATGTCAGCAAATGGAATCCTGTAGACAGCTCCACATTTCTTGTGTGTGCCTGTGATGGATGTTTTCTTCACTCCATAGGGCTCGGCAGATAGCTTACTCAATCGTTGGTTAGATCAAGTTCTTTCGGTACAGAATCTCGTTACAGCAGACATGTACTTTCAAAACAGCTGGAAACTTGTGGTGTAATCCATACAGCAACAACAGGTAAAAGGACTGTAGCTGAAGAACGTAGCAGCAGGTGTGCACTGCTTGGATATCAGAGTAAAAATAGCAGAAAGGGAGAGGAAGAAGGGAGGGGTTACTTGCATCAGAGCAAGACTAAGGGAGCCTGAAGGGGACAAGGGGAATTAAAGGCACACTGTTTAGCCTATACAATAAACATTATATTAAACTATTACCCCGGGTAGAATGAAATGTAAGTCATGGGACATGACAATAAGTGACCCCTCCTCTCATTAGCCGACATGTTTATATAGATATTTAATATTACACTATTTCTCTCCATATTTTCAGAACCTCTGTAATCTTTAATAAACTGTATTTTGTCTCTGCACAGTATCGTACACACAAAAATAAGCGCAATGTATTATTGTATGCGCTGTGCGTCTGGGGAGAGATGGCGCACAATGTAATTGTCGGGGATATTAATGCGGGAAGGCTTTGCCAACTGCATCCCTGACCTTCTCCCTCCCTCCTCGCCGCACGCTGACACCTCCAGCCTCAATTTACGTCCTGCATCACCTCAGGAAAGCCGCGGCTAATTTCATTATATTGTAGAGGAAATGCAAATGAAGGCCGACAGCTGGCACTTTCCTTGTGGCTGTGGGAGAGCTCGAGGCCCGAGGCCTACCTCATCAGAGCCTCTAATACCCCATCGCTGAGACAGGCCCCGGTGGGGAGAAGGCCGGGAACTTCCCGAAGCAGCAGGAACAGATGGTCGCCCAGCCAGGAAAGATGGAGGCTAGGTGTCTCTTTCCTTCATTCTGAGCGATGCACCAGCGCCCGTCACCTCCCTGCCATGCTGACTCTTATTTTACCTCAGTATACATAACTCACAATAACCACACAAACTATAAGGGCCAGGCCTGCTGGCTTTATTTGGCCATTGCATAGCGACCATCACTAGGATAATGGCCTAAGCCCTGGCGTTTATAAAGTAGATTTCTATTATATCTATTATTATTATTCAATTATTATTCATTTTTTTTATTATTATCATTATTTCCTTTTCAGATTAAAATTAAAAAAAAATAATTTAGTTATTTCAATATATAGGTCTTTCACCACATAATATATAATTTTCACCCTAATATATAGATGTAGGGGTTTATTTATCAAGGGCTTGCGCCAGGTAGTGTCTGACGAGCGCCAGGTACAGCCAGCTAACGGCGGCTACCGACTCAAGTACGCCCGGCGGCGGTCACAATGACGCATTTATCACGCTAAATGAGGCTAGCGCCGGCGAGAGCGTCAGCTAGCGCGGGATTCATCATGTAGCCGACTGCAACGAACAGCGCCGCTGCTAATCCCATCACAGCGACAGGTATGACCTGGCGCTCCCTGGCCTTGTCCAATGCATTTCAATGGAGCAATCTTTAAATATTCATAATTAATTGCTATTAATGTTTTTTTTTTTTTTTTTTTTTAATGTCAAAAATTCTGTGACCACTTCTGCAATGTTAGGATTTTTTTTTAAGTAAAAAAATGTTTAGAGAAACTTGTATAATTTTTACATAAAAAAAAATGGTTGTTTGGGGGTTAAAAACTACTTTACACACATCGCCGCCAGCGCTCTGGGGTTTAAACAAGGAATTCACAGTGCGAGAAATTTTTGAGCGTGATTTGTTAATGAATCTGCAGCAAGCCGTTCGCTCTGGCCATTCGCTGTCAGGCGCACCCATACAACGCGGAACCTGTGAAACAGCGACCCCTAACCCCGTATTCAACATTACGGCACACCGACTGAGTCGCTGTCAACAAGCAAACCCCGGCCAAGCACAGCGAATACTAGCTGGCGCTGTGAAAATCACGCTACTGGCGCTCATCTGTCGCTACCTGGCGCTATTAATGAATCGGCCTGGTAGTTTTCTTTAACCATCCATATTTGGTGCATAGTACTTTCTGGAAATCTTAAATGCTTTTCAATGGCTTCTTTGTGTTATATCAAAATGGGATGAGCTGGGATGTGACAGTTAATGATTGCTACATCGGTATATGCATTTATTATCATTATTATTAGTAGTAGTAGCTGTAGTTTACTGAAGGAAATATACATACTTACTACTCTGTCCTAGGTTTTGAGTGCGGGTATTATTATTATATTATTATTATTATTAGTAGCAGTAGTAAAAGTTCACTGAAGGAAATATATACGTAGGCCCTTATTTAAGAAGGGATAGCGTCAGGTAGCGCCTGGTTAATGAGAGGTAGCGACAAATAGCGACTGGTCAACGCCGGACACGGCACGCAATTACACATTTATCAAGCAGAATCTTTTTAGCGACTCAGATAGCGCCATGTAGCGTCTGATTCATCATTTTCACAGCCTCCGCGAACAGCGCCAGCGTTCAGCCTTGCACAGCGCCAGGTATGACCTCTCGCTACCTGACGCTCTCCCATACATTTCAATGGACGATCCTTTTCTTCTCTTTAAACTGTTTTTTTTTTTTTTTTTTTTTTTAAATCACAAATAATTCTGTGACCTCTTCTGGCATTGAAAAAGCTGTTTTTTCATAATTTTTTCATTTTTTAAATATTTCCTCAAAAATGACATTACAGGTCTGGCATTAAAGTGTTCATGTTACAATGTTGTTACAATGTAATTCCATATGTTTTCGCTTTGTTACTAGTGGTATTCAACATTACTGAACAGCGACTGAGTCGCTATAAAGTAGCGACTCACGGCCGAGCACTGCGACTACTAGCGGGCACTCTGAAAATGCCTGCTACAGAGGCTCATCTGTCGCTACCTGCCGCTAATGATGAATCAGCCTGTTACTACTACTGCGGGTATTATTATTATATTATTAGTAGTAGTAGTAGTAGTAGCAGTTCACTGAAGGAAATATATACTTACTACTCTGTCCTAGGTTCTGAGTGCGGGTATTATTACTATTATATTATTAGTAGTAGTAGTAGTAGCAGCAGTTCATTTTAGGAAATACTTGGACGCTGATTCATTACTAACGCCAGGTATCAACAAATGAGCGTCTGTATAGCGGCACTTAGAGCGGGTATAGGGCGCTGTAACAGAGCATCTCAGTTGCTGTAGTAACCTGGCCGGCATTGATGAATGTGATGTATGTTGGTCGCTGTAACACCAGTGCAGCGCTGCAGGGAGCGATAGGTAGCGCCAGCTCAGTGCGACCGACTCTCGTCGCTCCACACCATACTTATCAAAAAAGGACACACACAGAGCGTCAGCGCTCTAAATCTGGTCACTGTAGCATAGAGCGCCAGACGCTGTGTGATTAAAGTCTGTTTTTGAACACATATCCACCAGTAACAAAGCAAAAACACATGGAACTACATTGTTTTAACAGTCACACAATGATTTGAGCAAAAAAATGTCAAACACACTATTTAAACGCCCATTGAAATGTATGGGAGAAAGACAGTGAGCGAAAGGTAATACCTGGCGCTCTGGAAGCTAGAGCGCCAGCGCTACACGCCGCCGCCTGTAGTAATGCATGTGACGCTACATGGCGCTGTTAGAGGTGCTCACCAGATTTGCTGTCATAAATGTGGTTTTGCGTACAGCGCCCAGCGTTCACCAGACTCTGCCTGACGCTATGTGGCGCTACCTGGTGCTATCCCTTCATAAATAACCCCATTAAATGCTTTTTTTCAATGGCTTCTTTGTGTTATATCACAATGGGATGAGCTGGGATGTGACAATTAATGATTGCTACATCGGTATATGCATTAATTATCATTATTATTAGTAGTAGTAATAGTAGCAGTAGTTCACTGAAGGAAATATATACTTACTACTCTGTCCTAGGTTCTGAGTGCGGGTATTATTATTATTATTATTATTAGCAGAAGTAGTAGTAGCAGCAGTTCACTGAAGGAAATGTATATATACTACTCTGTCCTAGATTCTGAGTGCGGGTATTATTAATATTATATTATTTTTATTAGCAGAAGTAGTAGTAGTAGCAGCAGTTCTCTGAAGGAAATATATACTTTCTACTCTGTCCTAGGTTCTGAGTGCAGTATTATTATAATTATTATTATTATTAGCAGAAGTAGTAGTAGCAGCAGTTCACTGAAGGAAATATATACGTCTACTCTGTCCTAGGTCCTGAGTGGGGGTATTATTATAATTATATTATTATTATTAGTAGAGATGAGCGAGTAGTGAAATATTCGAAATTTCGAATTTCGATTCGAATAGACCGCGTTACTCGACTACTCGACCGAATATCGAATCCCATTATAGTCTATGGGAAAAAAATGCTCGACACTTGGAAATCTCAATTCGACCACTTGGAGGTCACCAAGTCCACCCTGAAACATCAGAAAATGATGCCAACACTGCTGGAATGCAACTGGGACAGCAGGGGAAGCATGTCTGGGTGCATATAAGGCGCCCAAGTCGCACTATTACGCCACTATCACAGCCACTCAACAATACACTCCAAACACAATATAACTTCTACGTAAAGTGAGACAAGACAAGGAAACCTTCTTTCCTCTACATTGCCATGGACCCCAAGCCAAACTGTACAAAAAAGAACAAAATTCTGCACCCCTTAAAATCACGTTGCCTAATGACAACCACAGATGGCATAGGCAAGGGGGAAAATAAATAGACCCCACCCCTAATTGTCATTGTGTGTGTGTGTGTGTGTGTGTGTGTGAGATGTGGTCAGACATGTCCTCTTGTGTCATTGTGTCACCCCAGCAGTAGGGGAAGCTTACAGGAGGAGGTTTGTTACAGTGTGTCACCCCAGCAGTCAGGGAAGCTTACAGGAGGAGGTTTGTTACAGTGTGTCACCCCAGCAGTAAGGGAAGCTTAGAGCTGAGACCTCTTAAAAATTGTGTGGAGGCCCAAGATCTGAGACCTCTTAAAAATTGTGTGGAGGCCCAAGAGCTGAGACCTCTCAAACATTGTGTGGAGTCCCAAGAGCTGAGACCTTTTAAAAATTGTGTGGAGGCCCAAGAGCTGAGACCTTTTAAAAATTGTGTGGAGGCCCAAGAGCTGAGACCTCTCAAACATTGTGTGGAGTCCCACGAGCTGAGACCTCTTAAAAATTGTGTGGAGGCCCAAGAGCTGAGACCTCTCAAACATTGTGTGGAGTCCCACGAGCTGAGACCTTTTAAAAATTGTGTGGAGGCCCAAGAGCTGAGACCTCTCAAACATTGTGTGGAGTCCCACGAGCTGAGACCTTTTAAAAATTGTGTGGAGGCCCAAGAGCTGAGACCTCTCAAACATTGTGTGGAGTCCCACGAGCTGAGACCTCTTAAAAATTGTGTGGAGGCCCAAGAGCTGAGACGTTTTAAAAATTGTGTGGAGGCCCAAGAGCTGAGACCTCTCAAACATTGTGTGGAGTCCCACGAGCTGAGACCTCTTAAAAATTGTGTGGAGGCCCAAGAGCTGAGACCTTTTAAAAATTGTGTGGAGGCCCAAGAGCTGAGACCTTTTAAAAATTGTGTGGAGGCCCAAGAGCTGAGACCTCTTAAAAATTGTGTGGAGGCCCAAGAGCTGAGACCTTTTAAAAATTGTGTGGAGGCCCAAGAGCTGAGACCTTTTAAAAATTGTGTGGAGGCCCAAGAGCTGAGACCTCTCAAACATTGTGTGGAGTCCCACGAGCTGAGACCTCTTAAAAATTGTGTGGAGGCCCAAGAGCTGAGACCTCTTAAAAATTGTGTGGAGGCCCAAGAGCTGAGACCTCTCAAACATTGTGTGGAGGCCCAAGAGCTGAGCACTTATTAGTGCTGCAGCTACGGCTGCTTTAGAGAGGGGTAGCTGCTGCTGCTGGAATAGGGACAGAAAGACTTCAGTGGTGTATTACCACCTATATACAAAACTATATACACTCTGCTCAAAACGGCTGCTTTAGTGAGGGGTAGCTGCTGATGCTGGAATAGGGACAGAAAGACTTCAGTGGTGTATTAGCACCTATATACAAAACTATATTTTGCACTACTGTTTTGTGTCCTCTGTGCCAACAAAACACTGTTTTATACACGGTGCGTATAGGCACCATTTCACCTTCTGGCAGTATACGGCTGTATAGCCAGGTGTTTTTCTTAAAAATATTTTTTATATTTGGCACTACTGTTTTGTGTCCTCTTTACCAACAAAACCTTGTTATATACCCGGTGCGTATAGGCACCATTTCACCTTCTGGCAGTATACGGCTGTATAGCCAGGTGTTCTTCTTAAAAATATTTTTATATTTGGCATAACGCGTGGCCAAAAAAGTAAAACGTCTGAAATGCGGAGGGCTAGCGCAAAGGGACGTGGACGAGGACGGGGGCGCGGAAATGCTGGTGGGGGCACAAACCGCGTTGAAGCCAGTGGGGATACAATGCGTGCTGATGAGGGGCAGCCAGCATTACGCTCATCCAGCTTCCCTGCCTTTATGGGACAGTTATGCGGGGGCGGGGTACACCTCTGTTAAATTCTGAGCAGCGTGAACAGGTGGTGCAATGGATGGCCGATAACGCTTCCAGTCACTTGTCCACCACCCAGTCATCCACACAGTCTCACTCTGACCCTCCTTCCTCCCAACCTGGCCAACAGAGTCAGCCCACCCTTGACCCCTCCCAGGACCTCTTTTCGGGTCCTTTTCCAGATGTGCTGCAAGAATCCCAGGAGCTAGCAGAGGAATTTGTTTGTAGTGATGCCCAAACACTTGAGCATCCGCCATCTGCTAGTGATGTGGACCCGGAACCAGCATCTGCTATCATGAGCGATGATGATGATGAGACGCAGTTGCCATCAAGGGAGGCTGTTGGAATGTCCAGTGGGCAGGAGGAGGAGCAGAGAGAGGAAGTGGAAGAGGAGGTGGTGGACGACGAAATGACCGACCCCACTTGGACAGGGGTGATGTCCAGCGGGGAAAGCAGTGGAGATGCGGTCTGCGCATCACCGAATAAGGCAGCAAGAGGCAGAGGACAGTCCAGAGGCAGAGGACAGTCCAGACAGAGAAGGCAGGCCACAGCCAGCAGGGCCGAAGCTCTTCCCGGCAGCAGGCAGTCGCGCGAAGCTCCCCCATCGAGGCCTCGTACTTCTGTGGTGTGGAGATTTTTTAATGTTTGCGCGGATGACAAACTGAGCGCGGTTTGCGCAATCTGCCACTCAAAACTGAGTAGGGGCTCTGAGAAGAGCAATCTGACCACCTCAGGCATGCGCCGTCACTTGGAATTCAAGCACTGGGCTGAGTGGGAGAGAGCAAACGCAATACAACCTGCGCCCCGTCTTGCTGCCACTGCCTCTTCCCCTTTGTTGTGTGCTGCCACTGCGGTCCAGACCTCCAGCCAGGACACCTCCACATCTGCCTCTGCCTCGGCTACTTTGGGGCCTTCTCCTTCAGCCCCCCCTTCCCCCGCATCTTCGTCTGCACCTTCCATCTCCTCGTCCCATCAACTGTCCATCTCGCAGGCGTTCAACCGCAGGCGGAAGTACGCCTCCAGTCACCCCCAAGCCCAAGCCTTAACCTGCCTCATCTCCAAACTGCTGGCCCTGGAGATGTTGCCGTTTTGGCTTGTGGAGACGCAGGCCTTCCGCGACCTGATGGCGGCTGCCGCACCTCGCTATTCCGTCCCTAGCCGCCACTATTTTTCCCGGTGTGGCGTCCCCGCCCTGCACCAGCACGTGTCGCGTAACATCAGGCGGACCCTGAGGTACGCAGTCAGCGCAAAGGTCCACTTGACCACCGACTCGTGGACAAGCGCTTGCGGCCAAGGACGCTACATCTCTTTGACGGCACACTGGGTGAATGTTGTGGAAGCGGGGACGGGGTCGCAAACAGGGACGGCCTACATACCACCCCCGCCCAAGATTGCCAGCACAGGTTCTGATAGACCCCCCTCCTCTTCCTTCTTCTCCTCCTCCTCTGCCTTAACATCGCCCTCAGCCCCTAGCTGGAAGCGTTGCAGCACTGGCACGGGGAGACGTCAGCAGGCGGTGCTTAAGCTCATCAGCTTGGGCGACAGGAAGCACAGCGCCGCAGAGGTGAGGCACGCCATATTGCAGCAGACAGAGATGTGGCTGTCGCCGCTGCAGCTAGGACCAGGCATGGTCGTGTGCGATAACGGCCGTAACCTGGTGGCGGCTCTGGAGCTTGCAGAACTCAATCACGTACCATGCCTGGCCCACGTTTTTAATTTGGTAGTACAAAAGTTTCTAAAGACTTACCCCAACCTGGCAGAGCTACTGGTCAAAGTGCGGCGCTTGTGCGCTCACTTTCGGAAGTCAACTGTAGCTGCTGCTAGCTTAAAAAAAAAACCAGCAACGCCTCCATTTGCCTCAACATCGGCTGTTGTGCGACCTGCCCACTCGCTGGAATTCCACCTATTGCATGTTGGCCAGGGTGTGTGAGCAGCAGAAAGCATTGATGGAGTACCAGATGATGCATCCACGCGTGCTTCCAACTCAGCTCCCTCAGTTTGCCAACCACGAGTGGCCATGGATGGCAGACATATGCGATGTATTGCGTATCTTTGAGGAGTCCACTAAGAAGGTCAGCAGCGAGGACGCTATAGTGAGCGTAACCATCCCGCTCCTAGGCGTCCTTAAAGAATCGCTCATCGCAATAAGGGAGAACGCATTGCACACAGAGGAGACGGGGGTAGGAGGAGACGCAACGCAGGTAGACAGTCAGACCACACTTTTGTCTGCTGCTCGGTGGCAGTTGCAGGAGGAGGAGGATGAGGAGGAGGAGGACAACGTGGAGGTGGCTGTGGAAGAGGATGCTGGCGGCGAGGGTAGCAGTCAGGCTGTGTGCGTCCCATTGGTTCAGCGCGGATGGGGCGGAGAGGAGGAGGAAGAGGAGGAAATGGAAAATGATCCTTCTGGTGGGGGCAGTGAGGTCATGCCTACTCAGAGTCTGGCACACATGGCTGACTTCATGCTGGGCTGCTTTTCCCGGGACATACGTGTTGTCCGGATATTGGAGAACAAACTATACTGGGTCTTCGCACTCCTGGACCCCCGGTATAAAGATAACTTCTCCTCTTTTATTCCGGTAGAGGAGAGGACGAATCGATTACTGGAATACCAGAGGGAACTCTTGCAGAACATGATGCAGATTTTCCCACCCAGCATCGCTGGCGGCAGAGAGGAGAGTGTCTCCCAGAGTCTGACAACATCGATCAGGCCCACAGCCACCAGGGGAACACTCTCCAAGATGTGGGACACGTTCATGTCACCCCCTCGTGCAACTTCCATCACTGCGGGGGCCCGCTATCAGCAGGAGGGACAAGTATCGGCGGATGTTGCGGGACTACCTGGCAGACCACACCCCTGTCCTCCCCGATCCCTCGGCGACCTACACTTACTGGGTCTCCAAGTTGGACACGTGGCTGGAACTGTCCCTGTACGCCTTGGAGGTGCTTGCCTGCCCTGCCGCCAGCGTGCTATCAGAAAGGGTGTTCAGCGCAGCCGGGGGCATTATAACCGATAAGCGCAGCCGCCTGTCAACCGACAGTGCCGACAGGCTGACGCTAATCAAAATGAACAGCAAGTGGATTGACCCGGACTTTGCTTGTACAACAGTGGAAAGCAGCCAAGAGTGAAGTGCCATCTGTATGAAGTGCGATTTCCTCCTCCTCCTCCTCCTCCTCCTTAACCGCCGTAGAATTGCTGTATTAATGGAAAAAATTATGGCTCACCTCTTAGGCTTAATACAATAAATTTTTAAGAGGTCTCAACTCTTGGGCCTCCACACAATTTTTAAAAGGTCTCAGCTCTTGGGCCTCCACACAATTTTTAAGAGGTCTCAGCTCTTGGGCCTCCACACAATTTTTAAGAGGTCTCAGCTCGTGGGACTCCACACAATGTTTGAGAGGTCTCAGCTCTTGGGCCTCCACACAATTTTAAAAGGTCTCAGCTCTTGGGCCTCCACACAATTTTTAAAAGGTCTCAGCTCTTGGGCCTCCACACAATTTTTAAGAGGTCTCAGCTCGTGGGACTCCACACAATGTTTGAGAGGTCTCAGCTCTTGGGCCTCCACACAATTTTTAAAAGGTCTCAGCTCTTGGGCCTCCACACAATTTTTAAAACATAGCAGCCCTAATAAGGGCTCTCAATGACTCTCTTGTCTTCTGGTAGCTGGTATATATGGTGGTAAAAGCGATATTCTGAGCTTCTGGGGCCCTGCCTGCCTACATATGAGCTATATACTGTTCAGCATAGTACCCTAATAAGGGCTTTCAATGACTCTCTTGTCTTCTGGTAGCTGGTATATATGGTGGTAAATGCGATATTCTGAGCTTCTGGGGCCCTGCCTGACTACATAGAATATGAGCTATATACTGTTCAGCATAGTAGCCCTAATAAGGGCTCTCAATGACTCTCTTGTCTTCTGGTAGCTGGTATATATGGTGGTAAAAGCTATATTCTGAGCTTCTGGGGCCCTGCCTGACTACATAGAATATGAGCTATATACTGTTCAGCGTAGTAGCCCTAATAAGGGCTCTTAAGGACTCTCTTGTCTTCTGGTAGCTGGTATATATGGTGGTAAAAGCTATATTCTGAGCTTCTGGGGCCCTGCCTGCCTACATAGGATATGAGCTATATACTGTTCAGCGTAGTAGCCCTAATAAGGGCTCTTAAGGACTCTCTTGTCTTCTGGTAGCTGGTATATATGGTGGTAAAAGCTATATTCTGAGCTTCTGGGGCCCTGCCTGACTACATAGAATATGAGCTATATACTGTTCAGCGTAGTAGCCCTAATAAGGGCTCTTAAGGACTCTCTTGTCTTCTGGTAGCTGGTATATATGGTGGTAAAAGCTATATTCTGAGCTTCTGGGGCCCTGCCTGACTACATAGAATATGAGCTATATACTGTTCAGCGTAGTAGCCCTAATAAGGGCTCTTAAGGACTCTCTTGTCTTCTGGTAGCTGGTATATATGGTGGTAAAAGCTATATTCTGAGCTTCTGGGGCCCTGCCTGCCTACATAGGATATGAGCTATATACTGTTCAGCGTAGTAGCCCTAATAAGGGCTCTTAAGGACTCTCTTGTCTTCTGGTAGCTGGTATATATGGTGGTAAAAGCTATATTCTGAGCTTCTGGGGCCCTGCCTGCCTACATAGGATATGAGCTATATACTGTTCAGCGTAGTAGCCCTAATAAGGGCTCTTAAGGACTCTCTTGTCTTCTGGTAGCTGGTATATATGGTGGTAAAAGCTATATTCTGAGCTTCTGGGGCCCTGCCTGACTACATAGAATATGAGCTATATACTGTTCAGCGTAGTAGCCCTAATAAGGGCTCTTAAGGACTCTCTTGTCTTCTGGTAGCTGGTATATATGGTGGTAAAAGCTATATTCTGAGCTTCTGGGGCCCTGCCTGCCTACATAGGATATGAGCTATATACTGTTCAGCGTAGTAGCCCTAATAAGGGCTCTTAAGGACTCTCTTGTCTTCTGGTAGCTGGTATATATGGTGGTAAAAGCTATATTCTGAGCTTCTGGGGCCCTGCCTGACTACATAGAATATGAGCTATATACTGTTCAGCGTAGTAGCCCTAATAAGGGCTCTTAAGAACTCTCTTGTCTTCTGGTAGCTGGTATATATGGTGGTAAAAGCTATATTCTGAGCTTCTGGGGCCCTGCCTGACTACATAGAATATGAGCTATATACTGTTCAGCGTAGTAGCCCTAATAAGGGCTCTTAAGGACTCTCTTGTCTTCTGGTAGCTGGTATATATGGTGGTAAAAGCTATATTCTGAGCTTCTGGGGCCCTGCCTGACTACATAGAATATGAGCTATATACTGTTCAGCGTAGTAGCCCTAATAAGGGCTCTTAAGGACTCTCTTGTCTTCTGGTAGCTGGTATATATGGTGGTAAAAGCTATATTCTGAGCTTCTGGGGCCCTGCCTGCCTACATAGGATATGAGCTATATACTGTTCAGCGTAGTAGCCCTAATAAGGGCTCTTAAGGACTCTCTTGTCTTCTGGTAGCTGGTATATATGGTGGTAAAAGCTATATTCTGAGCTTCTGGGGCCCTGCCTGACTACATAGAATATGAGCTATATACTGTTCAGCGTAATAGCCCTAATAAGGGCTCTTAAGGACTCTCTTGTCTTCTGGTAGCTGGTATATATGGTGGTAAAAGCTATATTCTGAGCTTCTGGGGCCCTGCCTGACTACATAGAATATGAGCTATATACTGTTCAGCGTAGTAGCCCTAATAAGGGCTCTTAAGGACTCTCTTGTCTTCTGGTAGCTGGTATATATGGTGGTAAAAGCTATATTCTGAGCTTCTGGGGCCCTGCCTGCCTACATAGGATATGAGCTATATACTGTTCAGCGTAGTAGCCCTAATAAGGGCTCTTAAGGACTCTCTTGTCTTCTGGTAGCTGGTATATATGGTGGTAAAAGCTATATTCTGAGCTTCTGGGGCCCTGCCTGACTACATAGAATATGAGCTATATACTGTTCAGCGTAGTAGCCCTAATAAGGGCTCTTAAGGACTCTCTTGTCTTCTGGTAGCTGGTATATATGGTGGTAAAAGCTATATTCTGAGCTTCTGGGGCCCTGCCTGCCTACATAGGATATGAGCTATATACTGTTCAGCGTAGTAGCCCTAATAAGGGCTCTTAAGGACTCTCTTGTCTTCTGGTAGCTGGTATATATGGTGGTAAAAGCTATATTCTGAGCTTCTGGGGCCCTGCCTGCCTACATATGAGCTATATACTGTTCAGCATAGTAGCCCTAATAAGGGCTCTTAATGACTCTCTTGTCTTCTGGTAGCTGGTATATATGGTGGTAAAAGCTATATTCTGAGCTTCTGGGGCCCTGCCTGACTACATAGAATATGAGCTATATACTGTTCAGCGTAGTAGCCCTAATAAGGGCTCTTAAGGACTCTCTTGTCTTCTGGTAGCTGGTATATATGGTGGTAAAAGCTATATTCTGAGCTTCTGGGGCCCTGCCTGCCTACATAGGATATGAGCTATATACTGTTCAGCGTAGTAGCCCTAATAAGGGCTCTTAAGGACTCTCTTGTCTTCTGGTAGCTGGTATATATGGTGGTAAAAGCTATATTCTGAGCTTCTGGGGCCCTGCCTGACTACATAGAATATGAGCTATATACTGTTCAGCGTAGTAGCCCTAATAAGGGCTCTTAAGGACTCTCTTGTCTTCTGGTAGCTGGTATATATGGTGGTAAAAGCTATATTCTGAGCTTCTGGGGCCCTGCCTGCCTACATAGGATATGAGCTATATACTGTTCAGCGTAGTAGCCCTAATAAGGGCTCTTAAGGACTCTCTTGTCTTCTGGTAGCTGGTATATATGGTGGTAAAAGCGATATTCTGAGCTTCTGGGGCCCTGCCTGCCTACATATGAGCCATATACCGTTCAGCGTAGTAGCCCTAATAAGGGCTCTTAATGACTCTCTTGTCTTCTGGTAGCTGGTATAGATGGTGGTAAATGCGATATTCCGAGCTTCTGGGGCCCTGCCAGCGACAGCCTGTCTTTCCCTGCTGTGAGCGTCTGTCCCTCACTAAGTTCAAGCTGCTAATGCTGACGAAGAGGAAGTGCTGAGTTTTGTATATTCGAGGTCACATGGTTTTTCCAGCCAATGCGTGTAGACGCCGTTTTCGCGATGCCAGCGTCCTCCCAGGACCTGTCCCACCCCCCTGCATGGTGATTGGTGTAAAAAACGCGCCAGGGAAGGTGGGAGGGGAAACGAATTGTGAGTGCGCCATCGCCGCTGTACTCGATCGAAATCGAGTATGACGAACAGCGTAGTATTCGATCAAATACCGGCTCGGTCGAATACTACTCGCTCATCACTAATTATTAGTAGTAGTAGTAGCAGCAGTTCACTGAAGGAAATATATACTTACTACTCTGTGCCGGTCAGACAGCTTGCCTCCTTTTTGCAGGCACAGTGAAGCTAGTAGAATACAATGGAAAGGTTATGAAGCATATTACTAGAATTATTTAAACCTACATTTATTTTAGGTTATTACTAGATCATTTCTTAAAATTCGATTTGGACGATTTGCCAAATTGCCCCTCTTTCGCCCATGTCACCATCTAATTCAAGCTTTGTGCTGATTAGGGTCAAAACCCAAAACACATGTCTACAAGTAGGGGTGGATGGTGACATATTTTTTATATGCTATTCTACATCCTTACACATTCTGGTGGACCCAGGGGCCTTGGATATAGCTTTAAAGGGTGTAAAGGATGCCTACTTACTCCATTTATACTCTATTATCCTTGGCTTGTATGACTCATACAAATACTTTTCATTTAAGAAAAGCACCTTGCACCTTTAATAGAGGGCTTTTAGGGGCCTTATTTAAGAAGCGCCACATAGTACCACGTAGCATCAGGTGAACGCCGGGCGCAGTATGTGAAAACCATATATAAGAAAATTAATCTGGTGAGCGTCTCTAATAACTTCATGTAGCGTCACATGTATCACTGGCTGTGGCTTAGGCCCTTATTTATGAAGGAATAGCGTCAGGTAGCGCCTGGTGAGTGACCGGTAATGACGGGCCCCGCCACGAGAACGCCGGCTCCCCACCACAATCACACATTTATCAAGCCAATCCTGCTTAGCGACTGAGAGAGCGCCAGATAGCGACTCATTCATCATTATTCCAGCCTCAGCCCATAGCGCCAGCGTCCGACCTTCAACAGCGACAGGTATGACCTCTCGCTACCTGGCGCTCTCCAATGCATTTCAATGGAACAATCTTTAAATATTCATAATTAATTGTTATGAATTTTTTTTTTTTTTTTTATGTGAAAAATTCTGTGACCATTTCTGCCATTTTAGATTTTTTTAAGGTAAAAAAAAAAAAAAATTGTACAGAATTGATATTACAGGTCTGATATTAATGTATTCATATTACAAAACTATTTAAAAAACTTGTTTTTTTGGGTTTCCAAAAATATGGTTGTTTGGGGGTTAAAAAACTACTTTTAACCCATCGCCGCCAGCGCTCTGGGGTTTAAACATGCATTTTACAGCGCGAGAATTTTTTGAGCGTGATTTTTTAATGAATATGGTGGGAGCCGGTCGCTAGGGCCAGTCGCTATCATGCGCTCCCATACAGCGCGGAACCTGTCAAATAGCGACTCCTCACCCAATATTCAACATTACGGCAAACCGACTGAGTCGCTATCAACTACAGAACAACGGCCAAGCACAGCGACTACTAGCGGGCGCTCTGAAAATGCCGCTACAGTCGCTCAACTGTCGCTACCTGCCGCTATTAATGAATCGCCCTCTTAGTTTAAAGCGCCGGCACTGTATGTTCACTATGTGGCACTTGTCGTTAAGTAGCGTTATCCCATACACTTCAATGGTGTATAATTTGGTTTTGTATAAATAGCATTCGGATCAACTTGTTTGCACTATTTTAGCATAGAATGATTGTGTTGGCTCCTAACCACCAACCAAAGACTTATATTGTTGTTTTTTGAAATGTTATATTTTTATGCAGAATTGTATGCGTTGGTCGGCCATTGCAGTGTCAGTGTTACAGCGTTTTAACAATGTCATTCCATGTGGTTTAGCTCTGGTGCTGGTGGATATATTATGAGAAACAGACTTTTATCATATAGCGCCCGGCGTCCAATTTTATAGCACCGATGCTGGCTTTGTTTCTTTTTTTCTTAAATTTGGGCTTCAGCGCCGAGCGTCCAACACACTTAACTGGTGCTTCCTATCATTCGCTGAAGTGTTGACCTACTGTTATATGTGGCGTTGCCTTGGCCGGCTTTCCCTCGGGGCGCTACATAAGCAGCACTGGTACGCTTAGGCGCTGCATTGATTCAAGGAAAGTGCTTCTACAGCGCCCTTCAGACATCACATTTGTCAATGCTGGACAGGATACTATAGCGTCACTTGTTCAGCGCCAAAGTTTGGTCACAGCGCCAGACACCCGTTTGCAGCATCCACTTCCCGGCGCTCTGAGGGCCGTTACGTGGAGGCTGATTCATTACTAAAGCCAGGTATTGGAAGATCGCTTAGAACGACCGCTCTGAATCTAGTCGCTATAGTATAGAGCGCCAGACGTTGTGTAATTAAAGTCTGTTTTTGAACATATATCTGCCAGTAACAAAGCGAAAACACATGGAATGACATTGTTATAACACTGTGACATTAACACTTTAGTGCCAGACCTGTAATGACAATTCTGCATAAAAAAACAAAAAAATCTAAAAATGACTCTTTCTAGGCCAGGAGAAGAAAAAAAAAGAAGAAAAGAAAGAAAAAAGAAAAAAAAAACCCTGTTTAAACAGAAGAAAAGGAACGTCCATTGAAATGTATGGGAGAGCGACAGGTAATACCTGGCGATCTGGAAGCTAGAGCGCCAGCGCTATACGCTGAGCCACCTGTGATGATGAATCGGACTCTACATGGCGCTGTTGGAGACGCTCACCAGATTCGCTTCCATAAATGTGGTTTTGCCTACAGTGCCCAGCGTTCAACAGACGCTGCCTGCCGCTACGAGGCGCTACCTAGCGCTATCCCTTCCTGAATAACCCCCATAGACGCACAAATGGCAATACGTGGTGCTAGTCTTAAATCAGCCTCTAGATCCCTTTAATCCCTCTATACCAGCTAACATGGGTCTCTGTCTAACCAGGATTATGAAGATGTGTCGACCTAATACTCACTATGCCTGAACTAAACTCACCTTGGCACAGAGCGGCTAGCTAGCCAGTGGCTTTATGGGCGGGGCTAAAGAGTTAGGGAAACCTGAGCTTTTTATTTTTATGTAACCAGGAAGTGCAATCTTTTCTGGGGATGTGGGTTTGTACCTGCAATGGGGCGTTTTTTTAGGTGGGGTATTTTTTTCGACATAGGCCATAGGCTGCTGTTTCCAGACTTTCCAAGAAATATCCTTTCCTCCTGATCTCACCTGTGAAAATATCCCGACGCATGTGCGCAAGATTTTGATTTTTAAATAGACAAAAAACATCTTTTGATATTTTACTTTCTTGTGTGACTAGTGAGCAAAGCTCTGACTTAGAGATGAGCAAACTTCTCAAAAATTCGATTCGAGCGATTCTCCGAATTTCTCAGAGAAATTCGGGTTCGTCCGAATCGAACTTTTGCGAATCGCTCATCTCTGGTGGGAGCGGGGAGGCCGGCTGCGCTGTCAGCGGGCGGCGGAAGCCGGCTTCCTCTGATGACAGCTGACAGCGCAGCCGGTCTCCCCGCTCCCACCATGCCGGCATTTTTATTTTCGGTCAAAATTTGGTCAGCACGAACCACTAAAAATTCAAGTTCATGCTGAATCGAATTTTCCCTGAAATTCGGAGCGAATTCAGGTTTGTTAGAACCGATTCGCTCATCCCTACTCTGACTGCCTCTCCAAACTATGGGGTTTATTCATCAAGGGCTAGCGCCAGGTAGCGCCTTGTAGTGGCAGGCAGCTTCTGCGCTGTATGCAATACCACATTTATGAAGGCGATTTTGGTGAGCGACTGTAGCCATGTAGCATTCGATTCATCATTACAGGCAGATCAGCCAGAGCGTTGGCTTCCTGAGCACGAGGTATTACCTGTCGCTACCAGTCGCTCTCCCATACATTTCAGTGGACGTTCCCTTTCTTCTGTTTAAACAGGGTTTTTTGTTTTTATTATTTTTTTTTCTTTCAAATAATTGTGTAACCTCTCCTGGACTAGAAATAGTCATTTTTAAACATTTTTTTGATTTTTTTATATTTTTATGCAGAAATGTCATTACAGGTCTGGCATTAAAGAATTAATGTCACAGTGTTACAATAATGTCCTTCCATGTGTTTTCACTTTGTTACTGGTGGATATGTGATCACAAACAGACTTTAATCACACAGCGTCTGGCGCTCTATGCTATAGCGACCAGATCCAGAGAACTGGGACTGTGTGAGTCTGTTTTTTGTTGAATATGGGGTCGCTGAGAGTCGGTTGCAATTGAGCTGGCGTTACCTTTCACTCCTTGCAACGGTGTACTGGTGTTAGAGCATGCAACATGCGTCATTCATCAACATTCATCAATGCCGGCCAGATTGCTACAGCGACTGAGATGCTCTGTTACAGCACCCGATAGCCGACCACAGCGTATACTAGCGGTCGCTCTTAGCGCCTCTGTACAGACGCTCATCTGCGGATAGCTGGCGCTAGTAATGAATCAGCCTGCCGTTTAGCATCTTTCTGGTGGCTATAGCGCCAGTTATGGAGCGCCAGCATTTTTGTCCTTTCTGGCGCTGCGATGTGGATTACAATGGCGCTAGAAGTCACAGCGCCTGATGCTTACTAATTTGCTGACTACTTAGGGGCCTTATTTATGATGTGCGTCTGTTAGCATCATTTTTGTGGCTATAGCACCAGCTTCGGAGCGTCAGCATTAGCGGCTAATCTGCCACTGAGACCTGTTAAATGCTAATGTTAATTAGGCGCTAGCTTGCGGCCGCATCGGTGCTGCCGTTTTTGTCTTTCTCAAATAGCACAATGAGTGCCACAGTGGCAAAAAAGCGCTGGCGCTTTCTAAATAAGGCTTTTAGCCTCTCCAGAAAAATCCATCCACCGCATTTGGAAATGTACGCAATTTTGTTTGAATTCTCATTGGCTGCTGTTTTGCCAAATGTCTAGAGTAAAACGGCCTCATCGCAAGGTACAGGGGATTTGGGGTTTTATTTAAGAAGTGCTAGTGCCAAATAGTGTCAGATAAGTGTCAGGTCCCAGTGCAAAAGGTTTATTTATTAAGAGGCTGATTCATTACTAGTGCCACGTGAGCGTCTGTATAGCGGCGCTTAGAGCGACCGCTAGTAAACGCTGTGAGTGGGTGTCGGGCGCTGTAACCTAGCATAGCGGTTGCTGTAGTATCCTGGCCGGCACTGATGAATGTGATGTGTGGTGGGCGCTGTACAAGCGCTCACTGCAGAGTCGATGGAGAACGCTAGGTGGTGTCCTAAGGTCTAAGCGCCCAAGAGTACACTACATCTAACAAGAGGACAACGCTGCATTGAGCGATAGGTAGCGCAAGTTCAGAGCGCCCTGCACTCGGTGCTCCACAACATATTAAATAAAAAACTACACACAACCAGCGTCAGCGCTCTAAAGCTGGGCGCTGTAGCATAGAGCGCCAGACGCTGTGTGATCAAAGTCTGTTTTTGAACACATTTCCACCTGTAACAAAGCGAAAACACATGGAATGACATTGTTATAACACTGTGACAATAACACATTAGTGCCAGACCTGTAATGACATAAAAATGTAAAAAATGTATAAAAGTGTTTGCAGCCAGGAGAGGTCACACAATCATTTCAGCAAAAAAACATACATTTTAATTGTCCAACACGCTATTTAAACACAACCAAATGAAACGCCATTGAAATGTATGGCAGAGCGACACTGAGCAAAAGGTAACACGTGGCGTTGCAGAACCTAGAGCACCGGCGCTATACACTGAGCTGCCTCTAGTAATACATGTAACACTACGTGACGCTGTTAGAGGCGCTCACCAGATTCGCTTTCTTAAATGTGATTTCACATACAGCGTCCAGCGATCACCTGATGCTATGTGCCGCTACGTGGCACTACCTGGCGCTATCCTTTTTTAAATAACCCCCTGGCAGGCTGATTCATCATTAGCAGCAGGTAGCGACAGATGAGCGTCTGTAGCAGGCATTTTCAGAGTGCCCGCTAGTAGTCACTGTGCTCGGCCGTGGGTCGCTACTTTATAGCGACTCAGTCGCTGTTCAGTAATGTTGAATACATTGTGAGGAGTCGCTATTTGACCAGTACAGTGCTGTATGGGAGCGCATGTTAGCGACTGCTCATAGCGACCGACTCACACCATATTCAGCAAAAAAACAGCCTCACAAATCTCTGGCGCTGAAAAATGCTTCTCTGAAGCCCAGAGCACAGGCGGTGTGATTAAAGTCTGTTTTTCAGCATCTATCCACTAGTAACAAAGCGAAAACATATGGTATTACATTGTAACAACATTGTAACATGAACACTTTAATGGCAGACCTGTAATGTCATTTCTGAGGAAATATATAAAAAATGAAAAAATTATGAAAAAACTGCTTATTCAATGCCATAAGAGGTCACAGAATTATTTTTGATTTTTTGAAAAAAAAAAAAAAACACTAATAGAGAAGAAAAGATTCATCCATTGAAATGTATGGAGGAGCGACAGGTAGCGAGAGGTCATACCTGGCGCTGTGCAAGGCTGAATGCCAACGCTGTTCACTGAGGCTGTGAAAATGATGAATCGGTTGCTACATGGTGCTATCCCAGTCACTAAACAGATTCTGCTTGATAAATGTGTAATTGCGTGCCGTGTCCGGCGTTCACCAGTCACTATCTGTCGCTACCTGTCATTAACCAGCCACTACCTGACGCTATCCCTTCTTAAATAAGGGCCTAAGAAAAGTAGTGAGCTTTTTACTCTTTTTTACTCTGTAGTAAAAAGTGCCATTGACTTTCATTGTCCTCCCAGCTGGTGATTCAGTAACAGTGACATTCTTATGCTTTTTTATTCTCATAGAGTGATTTTTTTACTACCATGAGGATTTTTTCAACTATTACTGAATCAAGGCAATTGTTTTCTTAGCTGGGGATTCAACAACAGTGAATTTCTCATGTGTTTTTTATTATAAATTGAATTATTTATTGCCATGAGGATTTTTTTTCACCACTTACAGAATCAAGGTCACTAGAAGACAAACAAAAAAGAGAGTAAATTCAGAGGCTGATTCATTACTAACGCCAGGTATCAGCAGATGAGCAACTGTATAGCAGCGCTTAGAGCGACCGCTAGTAGACGCTGTAAGTGGGTATCGGGCGCTGTAACAGAGCACCTCAGTCGCTGTAGTAACCTGTCCGGCATTGATGAATGTGATGTATGTTGGGCGCTCTAACACCAGTACAGCGCTGCAGGGAGGGAGAAGGATCACATATCCACCTGTAACAAAACAAAAACATATGGAATGACATTGTTATAACACTGTGACAATAACACTTTAATACCAGATCTGTAATGACAATTCTGCATAAAAATATAAAAGTCAAAAAAGTTTCTAAAAGTGTTTGCAGCCAAGAGAGGTCACACAATGATTGGAGCAAAAAAAAAATAATAATCGTCAGACACGCTGTTTAAACACAAGCAAATGAACGGCCATTGAAATGTATGTGAGAGCGACACTGAGCGAAAGGTAATACCTGGCTCTCTGGAAGCTAGAGCTCCGGCGCTAAACGATGAGCCGCCTGTAAAAATACATTGGACGCTACATGGCGCTGTTAGAGTCTCTCACCAGAATTACCTGCCCGCTACGAGTCATTACCTGGCGTTATCCGTTCAGTAACCCCCTCAGTCAACAATATGAACTGCGAAAGATAACTAGCTAAATATCTTCAAGAACATGAAATGACAAGTCCTGCTTTTTTCCTACACATATGGCTTTATCAGTTGCCTTTTTAGAAAACAAAAGACACAAGCAGAGAAAGAAAAAAAGTCAACAATATATTATTATTATATTATATATTTTTTTTGTTCTTTACAGACCTGACTGATTTGCTAGCCCTAGATTTTTTTAGACTAAATTGCATAATAAAAGTAATTTTTTTACTTTTGTTACTATTTTTATACTAATAAACGTCATTTTCATTCCACAATATAGTCGAAAAAACAAAAAGATAAAAGAAAAAAAAAGGAAACATTAGCAGAGGGGTGCCGGTAGATATGTCAGAACGATGCTGTGGACCAATCTGTCTGTGAGCCCCTCGCTCTACCTTGCCCAGTTATCTCAGCTGTTCCGGACAGCTTGTGGGATCCCGTCACATGGGATGCTTTGTGACACATAAAAAGTAAGACGTCCGCAGGCGCTCGCCTCTCCTCTGTGATTGTTACTGGCATCTTCCCCTTCTCTGATCCTCCAGCCAGCGTTCCTATAGGCGGGGACGTGAACCCTGCTGCTCGTCTAATGGAAGTCATCTCTGAATGACAGTTATCAGTTCATCAACCTTAGAGTGAATCCTGGAATCTCTGTCTGGAATGATGGTGAGTTCAGAATAAGTTTTGCCATGAATTATTATTTTTATTATTGCTTATTTATAAAGCGCCATCATATTCTGCGGCGCTGTACAAGATTGAAGTGAGACAAGTAAATGCTTATAGTACAACAATGATAACAATTCATATAAAACACAGAATATTAGGAGACAAATGTAACAGACAAGTAAATGAACACAGGGATGCAGGAATACATTAGGAGAGAGGGCCCTGCTCTTGCGGGTAGAGGTGGGTGAACCCGAGCCGCAAAGTTTGGGTTCATACCGAACTTTGCGAGTTTGGGTTCCCAAGCACGAACATGGACGTCAGGCAGAAGTCCCTGTTCGAGTTCGGCGTCCGCCGCGAACACGGAAAAGGCTAAGCAATCCATTAACCAGCTTCACCTAAAGTTGTTACAGTAACTCACCTTTGCCCAATCCTCTTCCTGGCAGAGCAGCGGGGCAGCAGCATTTGAAACTGGCACCAGGCAGGACTACAAAAAGATGTCCGCCGGCTCCCATGAGTGAGGACACTACTGTCATGACCCACAATGCAAAGTGGCAAGAAACCCAGCGGCACTTCCTCTGTGTGAGCCACCTGCAGATCCATAGGTAACCACTGAGGGGGGGAAAAACAACTATGACAGGAGTTACAAAAATGTGCAGCAATCCTAAATGACCGGGGGAGAGATGCAAATGAGCAATGTTTCTTGTAAGGGAGGTGGTCTGGTTTAGACCCCTACTATTTCAGGGGACGATGCTGCCCTGGGTCAGTATGTATGGGGGCGGGGGGGTGTAATGTAAGTTAAAGTGGACCAAAACCCACGCCAATCTACCTGGGAATCTATAAGATTCCCGAGCTGACCGATTTCCTCTCCCCTGGGGCATCCAAAATCAAAAGTTCACCCCATACACTTACCTTGGTTCCCAGTCCAACGGCAGATGTGCGAGCCGCGCCCAGGCATTTCGGAATAGCCGGCGCGGGTACGCTCCCTGTTAGAGGGAAGTGGGGGATGAGGCCGCCAGCGCATTCAGGATGACAGGAGTTACAAAACTGAATGTGCAGCAATATTAATTGACCGGGGGGGATGCAAATGAGCAATGTTTCTTGTAAGGGAGGTGGTCTGGTTTAGTTCCCTACTATTTCAGGGGAATTTCTGCCCTGGGTCAGTATGTATGGGGCGGGAGGGGGGTGGGGTGTAATGTAAGTTAAAGTGTACCAAAACCCACGCCTATCGGCCTGGGAATCTAAGATTTCTGGGCCGATCAATTCCCTCCTTTCGGGGCATCCAAAATCAAAAGTTCGCCCCATACACTTACCTTGTTTCCCGGTCCAACGACACATGCGCAAGCCACGACCGCATCCGGCAATCCCTCTAGCAGGTCGCGTGCCCGGCATTCGTGAATGGCCGGCGCGGGCACGCTCCCTGTTAGAGGGAAGCGGGAGATGCGGCCGCCAGTGCACTCTGAGCTGCTGGCCTAAGACGAAGGCTTAGATGACGTGACGTCAGCGCCTCCGAGCGTGCTGATTGGACAAGTGGTTGCGCATGTGCCGTAGGACTGGGAAGAGGTGAGTTGGGCTCGGCGATCTGGGGGGTTTCACATAGCGGGGCACCCCTTGGAAGAAAAGATCATCCCCAGGATAGTCAAAATCCTGGGTTTTGGTCTACTTTAAGAATTTTGTGTATGCCTACAATTGCCCAGTAAAGTGATGATGATCGGTGTAGTAATGTGTCTCATCCCAGTGACATTGTATATCTCCCACATGCAGTTAAAGCTGAATAACAAATGAGCAGTTAAAGTGGAAGCGCTCCACGTGGGTGGGTGTGGGTAGACTCGAGCATGTATGGCCATGTATGATCACTGAGAGGTAGACTCGGGCATGTATGATCACTGAGAGGTAGACTCGGGCATGTATGATCACTGAGAGGTAGACTCGGGCATGTATGATCACTGAGAGGTAGACCCGGGCATGTATGATCACTGAGAGGTAGACTCAGGCATGTATGATCACTGAGAGGTAGATTCTGGCATGTATGATCACTGAGAGGTAGACTCGGGCATGTATGATCACTGAGAGGTAGACTCGAGCATGTATGATCACTGAGAGGTAGACTCGAGCATGTATGATCACTGAGAGGTAGACTCGGGCATGTATGATCACTGAGAGGTAGACTCGGGCATGTTTGATCACTGAGAGGTAGAATCGGGCATGTATGATCACTGAGAGGTAGACTCGGGCATGTATGATCACTGAGAGGTAGACCCGGGCATGTATGATCACTGAGAGGTAGACTCGGGCATGTATGATCACTGAGAGGTAGACTCGAGCATGTATGATCACTGAGAGGTAGACCCGGGCATGTATGATCACTGAGAGGTAGACTCGAGCATGTATGATCACTGAGAGGTAGACCCGGGCATTTATGATCACTGAGAGGTAGACCCGGGCATGTATGATCACTGAGAGGTAGACTCGGGCATGTATGATCACTGAGAGGTGGACTCGGGCATGTTTGATCACTGAGAGGTAGACTCGGGCATGTATGATCACTGAGAGGTAGACTCGAGCATGTATGATCACTGAGAGTTAGACTCGGGCATGTTTGATCACTGAGAGGTAGACTCGGGCATGTATGATCACTGAGAGGTAGACTCAGGCATGTATGATCACTGAGAGGTAGATTCTGGCATGTATGATCACTGAGAGGTAGACTCGGGCATGTATGATCGCTGAGAGGTAGACTCGGGCATGTTTGATCACTGAGAGGTAGACTCGGGCATGTATGATCACTGAGAGGTAGACTCGGGCATGTATGATCACTGAGAGGTAGACCCGGGCATGTATGATCACTGAGAGGTAGACTCAGGCCTGTATGATCACTGAGAGGTAGACTCGGGCATGTATGATCACTGAGAGGTAGACTCAGGCATGTATGATCACTGAGAGGTAGACTCGGGCATGTTTGATCACTGAGAGGTAGACTCGGGCATGTATGATCACTGAGAGGTAGACTCGGGCATGTATGATCACTGAGAGGTAGACTCGGGCATGTATGATCACTGAGAGGTAGATTCGGGCATGTATGATCACTGAGAGGTAGACTCGGGCATGTTTGATCACTGAGAGGTAGACTCGGGCATGTATGATCACTGAGAGATAGACCCGGGCATGTATGATCGCTGAGAGGTAGTCTCAGGCATGTATGATCACTGAGAGGTAGACTCGGGCATGTTTGATCACTGAGAGGTAGACTCGGGCATGTATGATCACTGAGAGGTAGACTCAGGCATATATGATCACTGAGAGGTAGACTCGGGCATGTATGATCACTGAGAGGTAGACTCGGGCATGTATGATCACTGAGAGGTAGATTCGGGCATGTATGATCACTGAGAGGTAGACTCGGGCATGTATGATCACTGAGAGGTAGACTCGGGCATGTATGATCACTGAGAGGTAGACTCAGGCATATATGATCACTGAGAGGTAGACTCAGGCATGTATGATCACTGAGAGGTAGACTCGGGCATGTTTGATCACTGAGAGGTAGACTCGGGCATGTATGATCACTGAGAGGTAGACTTGGGCATGTTTGATCACTGAGAGGTAGACTCAGGCATGTATGATCACTGAGAGGTAGACCCGGGCATGTATGATCACTGAGAGGTAGACCCGGGCATGTATGATCATTAATCACTGAGAGGTAGACTCGGGCATGTATGATCACTGAGAGGTAGACTTGGGCATGTTTGATCACTGAGAGGTAGACCCGGGCATGTATGATCACTGAGAGGTAGACCCGGGTATGTATGATCACTGAGAGGTAGATTCTGGCATGTATGATCACTGAGAGGTAGACTCGGGCATGTATGATCACTGAGAGGTAGACTCGGGCATGTATGATCACTGAGAGGTAGACTCAGGCATGTATGATCACTGAGAGGTAGACTCGGGCATGTTTGATCACTGAGAGGTAGACCCGGGCATGTATGATCACTGAGAGGTAGACTCGGGCATGTATGATCACTGAGAGGTAGACTCAGGCATGTATGATCACTGAGAGGTAGACTCGGGCATGTTTGATCACTGAGAGGTAGATTCGGGCATGTATGATCACTGAGAGGTAGATTCGGGCATGTATGATCACTGAGAGGTAGACTCGGGCATGTATGATCACTGAGAGGTAGACTCGGGCATGTATGATCACTGAGAGGTAGATTCGGGCATGTATGATCACTGAGAGGTAGACTCAGGCATATATGATCACTGAGAGGTAGACTCAGGCATGTATGATCACTGAGAGGTAGACTCGGGCATGTTTGATCACTGAGAGGTAGATTCGGGCATGTATGATCACTGAGAGGTAGATTCGGGCATGTATGATCACTGAGAGGTAGACTCGGGCATGTATGATCACTGAGAGGTAGACCCGGGCATGTATGATCACTGAGAGGTAGACTCAGGCATATATGATCACTGAGAGGTAGACTCAGGCATGTATGATCACTGAGAGGTAGACTCAGGCATATATGATCACTGAGAGGTAGACTCAGGCATGTAAGATCACTGAGAGGTAGACTTGGGCATGTATGATCACTGAGAGGTAGACTCGGGGATGTATGATCACTGAGAGGTAGACTCAGGCATATATGATCACTGAGAGGTAGACTCAGGCATGTATGATCACTGAGAGGTAGACTCGGGCATGTTTGATCACTGAGAGGTAGACTCGGGCATGTATGATCACTGAGAGGTAGACTCGGGCATGTATGATCACTGAGAGGTAGACTCGGGCATGTATGATCACTGAGAGGTAGATTCGGGCATGTATGATCACTGAGAGGTAGACCCGGGCATGTATGATCACTGAGAGGTAGACCCGGGCATGTATGATCATTAATCACTGAGAGGTAGACTCGGGCATGTATGATCACTGAGAGGTAGACTTGGGCATGTTTGATCACTGAGAGGTAGACTCAGGCATGTATGATCACTGAGAGGTAGACCCGGGCATGTATGATCACTGAGAGGTAGACTCGGGCATGTATGATCACTGAGAGGTAGATTCGGGCATGTATGATCACTGAGAGGTAGACTCAGGCATATATGATCACTGAGAGGTAGACTCAGGCATGTATGATCACTGAGAGGTAGACTCGGGCATGTTTGATCACTGAGAGGTAGATTCGGGCATGTATGATCACTGAGAGGTAGATTCGGGCATGTATGATCACTGAGAGGTAGAGACGGGCATATATGACCACTGAGAGGTAGACTTGGGCATGTATGATCACTGAGAGGTAGACTCAGGCATGTATGATCACTGAGAGGTAGACTCGGGCATGTATGATCACTGAGAGGTAGACTCGGGCATGTATGATCACTGAGAGGTAGACTCGGGCATGTATGATCACTGAGAGGTAGACTCGGGCATATATGATCACTGAGAGGTAGACTCGGGCATGTATGATCACTGAGAGGTAGACTCAGACATGTATGATCACCGAGACGTAGACTCGGGCATGTTTAATCACCGAGAGGTAGACTCTGGCATGTATGATCACTAAGAGGTAGACTCGGGCATGTATGATCACTGAGAGGTAGATTTGGGCATGTATGATCACTGAGAGGTAGACTCGGGCATGTATGATCACTGAGAGGTAGATTCGGGCATGTATGATCACTGAGAGGTAGACTCGGGCATGTATGATCACTAGGAGGTAGACTCGGGCATGTATGATCACTGAGAGGTAGACTCGGGCATGTATGATCACTGAGAGGTAGACTCGGGCATGTATGATCACTGAGAGGTAGACCCGGGCATGTATTGATCACTGAGAGGTAGACTCGGGCATGTATGATCACTGAGAGGTAGACTCGGGCATGTATGATCACTGAGAGGTAGACTCGGGCATGTATGATCACTGAGAGGTAGACTCGGGCATTTATGATCACTGAGAGGTAGACTCGGGCATGTATGATCACTGAGAGGTAGACTCGGGCATGTATGATCACTGAGAGGTAGACTCGGGCAGACAGTGGCTGGTGGGGAGGTCGCTTCTTCTCTAGTCCTCGTCTTTCCCAGGAGATGTAGCTGTAAGCACTGAACCTCGGCGGGGGAGTGGATCACGGCTGAAAAAGGGCATCACACAAATCTCCAGCCTGGGCTGTGATATGACAGCCGGTCCTGACCGCGCCACACACTCCGCTGGAGCCCGATTGTACTGAACATGTGTCAGATGCAAACCCAGCAAATAATTAATATTACTTCTTTGAACCTCTTCAAAACCAAAGGTCTGGTCCTGAATACTTTCGGGAGATTTTTTAATACATTATTGTTTTATTAGTTTCAAGTATTTTATTGACACAAATATAAAGACACATATTTGCATTTGGTAGGAAGTAGTACAAGTAAAATTGCAAATGACATGTTTCAAGATGTCAAAATTAACATAAATGAGTTCCAATAGGTTTGATTGTATGTCACAGTAATTAAAGAGGATCAGGGATGTCCAGTATGTTGAAGTATTTATACTATAAATTACTTTCTTACAATATTTATTATGAAGTATGTAAAATACATATACAGCGAGTAAAAAACTTTCACAATTCTTAGTAATTATATCGTTTTTTTATTTTTATTTTTTATAGCACCTAAAACATGCTGTTGACATGTAACTCTCACCAGATGTCAGTAATTCATCCAATTCACACATGCAAAAAATTAAACCATATATGTTTCCAAGTTAAACTGGAACTTCACCCTGAATAAGAGTCTATCTTATATGTTTCCCCCACCCTGTACATACAGATTGCTCACATTAACCCGGACCTTTACCCTGAATAAGAGCCTAACTTATATGTTTCCTCCCTGTACATACAGATTGCCCACATTAATCCGGACGTTCACCCTGAATAAGATCCTATCTTGTATGTTTCCCCCACCCTGTACATACAGATTGCTCACATTAACCCGGACCTTTACCCTGAATAAGATCCTATCTTGTATGTTTCCCCCACCCTGTACATACAGATTGCTCACATTAACCCGGACCTTTACCCTGAATAAGAGCCTATCTTATATGTTTCCCCCCTGTACATACAGATTGCTCACATTAACCTGGACCTTTACCCTGAATAAGAGCCTATCTTGTATGTTTCCCCCACCCCGTACATACAGATTGCCCACATTAAAAATCATCCTACCTGCACCTACTGCATTTTCTGAGCCTTTACACGTCCAAGATGGTGGCACATGGAGTCTCAGGCTACCTGCAAACAGGAAGTGTCTTCTGACTGTTCCTCTCAGCATTCTGGGATTGCTGTTCTTTTCCTGATGTCAGCTCTGCTCTGTGCAAAGCACAGCTATAACCCACCCCCTGTGCTTTTCACCCCTCTCCTCCCCTCAGTATGTGAGGCTTTTGAGGCAAGATGGCGGTGCCGTGTCCTAGAGGGCTGAACAGAATTCAGTTTCTTCATTAGCTTTTCAACTGGATTCTGGTTGGATGATTGGCTGGCCCATTCTAGCAGTTTTATTTTCTTTCTCTGAAACCAATTGAGAAGTTGCTAGTTTCAACTTCATCATCCTGGTTGATGGAAGCAGTTTTTTATCAAGGCTGTTTCAGTACATTTGTCTGTTCATCCTTCCTTCGATTATAGGAAGTGTACCAGTGCTATATGCTAAAAACAGCTCTGCACCATGGTGTTCCCCCCTTCAAACTTCACCGTTGATGTGGTGATTTTGGGGTGATATGCAGTGTCGCCTTTTCCCCTCAACACATGGTGTGTATTATATAAAATTTTGGGGTCCTCAAAGTGGATTACTTTAAACCAGTTTGTGGGTGATGGGCATAGTAGGGGTGTCATTTAGGGTGTGGCTTAATTACAGGTCACATGCTCTAGGAATATTTGATCCATAGAAGATGTTGATGATAGAGCAATTGCTCAGAAGTCTATGCATTCCACCACCACCATTTAACCAAAGAGTCAAAGTAACTGTTAACCACCCAGACACCCAGCATTCTGCATTTGGTGGGACAGTCATCCCCATGTCGGAACAGTGAGACATTTAGGCATTTTCAGAGTTTTCGGAGGGACAGTGGGCCTCAAAGTGGGACTGCCCTACCAAAAGTGGGACATCTGGTCAGTTTAGCATTATGGTATCCAAAGAGTTCCATGTTGGTCTCATCTGATCAGACTATTGGCCTGATGCAGAGCCTCCTCGTTCAGCTATCCTGTGCGTTTTCCCATAGTTTTTGGGCTGTGATCGGGTCAGGAAAGGGTGCTACGTTGCTTTTTGTGTGCGTGTATGCGCTCAGGTGTTTCTGCAGGCGCCTTTCCGATTGACGGCTCGCAAGAGGCTGAACTCCGTGAAAACGGACGGGCCGTTGATTGTTCCGTTTTTTAATTGATTCAGAGCCTTGATTTCCGATTGAAACCAGCCCAATTTAACGAGGGTGTCGACGCTTCACTTACGGGCAGTCTTAGCAGCTGTATTTGATCTTTGTGACCTGGAAATGCATTCTGCTGTGCGTGAGCATCAAAGGCGTCAGCTACGCGGCCTGGTCCTTTTGAGCATGGCAGGTCCAAAAAACATTCAGGAAAAAATTAACCCTAAAAATGGACCAAAAAAAAAACCCCTAGATAAGCACAACATACTTACAAGGCAAAACTGATGATGTTTTTCATTCACAGATCAAAGAAAAGGGCAACAATGAGCACCAAGAAGAGTCTCCTGCCTGTGCTGTTTTTTAAAATGTTTTTTTAAAAAAAACAAATTTTACAATTTTTTAAAAAATTCTTTGACAATTTCTTTAAGAAAATTTAAGTAAAAAGTACGTTCTCACAACATAAGCATACAGTTACATGTCCCAAAATGTAAGTACATGGGACAAGGAATAGGAGGAAGATGAAGGAGAACAGATTCAGGTAAGCATTAAAGACAGGGAAGAAGAAGAAGAAGAAAAAGAAGAAGGAGAAGAGATTCAGGTAAGCATTAAAGACAGGGAAGAAGAAGAAAAAGGAGAACAGATTAAGGGAAGCATTAAACACAGGGAGGAGGAGGAAGAAGAAGAAGATTATTTTAAGGTAAGTTTTGGTGTGGGTAAAAGTGTCAGTTTGATGTATGGAGAAAGCTTGAGGGAGGACTAGGGATGTGCGCTTGCATGGACCCAGATTGACAACTGGAAAAACATGGAAATGTAAGTATACACGGAAAAACAGTTGGAATCGGGGTGAAAACGGAAACAGATGGCACGAAGCTACGTTTGGAAATGCAAGAAAAAGGACCAAAAAACGGATCGTCCGTGTGAACGGCAACGGAACCCACGACCACACGGAAAGCATACGTGAGGGGAAAAAACACTTCCCGATTTAAGACACATAAACGGAACAGTAACGGAGCTCTCCCGACGGCGGCTCTGAATCACATTTGGACCTCGAGACAAACGGAAGGAAAACGGGCCATAGGAAAAACGGAACCAAAATAAGGTCAGATCGGGGGAGGCTCTGCATCAAGCCATATATTCTCAGGCTTTTTCACAGGCTTGTCTAAGTGTTGTTAAGCAAACTTTAAATCAAAAAACTTCTTCAATACTTCTTCTACTGCGTCAATGGTGTCTTGCATGGTGAGTGTACATACAGGCCATGGATGTTGAGTGCACGACGTATTGTTTTCTTTAAACAATTGTACCTGCTGGTTCAATGTCTGTTTGGAATTCTTTTCACTCTTTTCACTCCCCTGTCTGAAAACTTGCAGGGGGCACCTGGTCGAAGCCGGTTAATGATGAAATTATGTTCTTTTCACTTCCTGATTATGGCCCCAAAAGTGCTCACTGGGAGATTTAGTAATTTGGAGATTCTTCTGTGACCTATGGCGTTGTTTTGCAACAATGATTTTGTGAAGGTCTTGAGAGAGCTCATTGGTTTTACCTATTATTAGATGTTTCTTGTGTGGCACCTTGTTTATGATACACCTTTTCATTTCTGTCAGTTGAGCCAGCTGATATTAATTTGCACTACGTGGCAGGATTGCTTTCTAATTGCTGATAGATTACAGCTGGTATCTGGTATGGCTTTTTGTACCCTTTTTTGTACATCCAATGTATTTCTCTTACACCCAGTGGTCAATCTAGCCACTATCACTATACTACTGCAAAAACATACTACAGTACATTGAAACTTTACATATGTTAAACAGTAATTCCTGTTACTACATATAGAAACATAGAAGGTTGGGGGCAGAAGGAGACCATACGGTCCATCTAGTCGGCCCTTATGTGTATACTGTATGTTCTCTTTATCTAAGGGTAGATGTGTGCTTATCCCAGGCAGGTTTAAATTCATTGACTGACGATTTTTCAACTACCTCTGCTGGAAGTTTGTTCCAAGCATCTACTACTCTTTCTGTAAAATAATATTTTCTAACATTGCTCCTGATCTTTCCTCCTAGCTTCAGGTTGTGTCCCCTGGTTCTATCATTAAGTTTCTTTTTAAAAACACTTCCCTCCTGAAGCTTATTAAATCTTTTAACATATTTAAAGGTCTCCATCATGTCCCCCCTCTCCCTTCTTTCCTCCAGACTGTACAAATTAAGTTCTTTAAGTCTAAAGTTTTAGCCCTTCTACCATTGTTGTTGCCCGCATTTGGACCTGTTCTATTTGAAAAATGTCTTTTTGCAGGTAAGGTCTCCAGAACTGCACACAGTATTCTAGCTGTGGCCTCACCAGGGCTCTATACAGCGGCATCACAACCTCCCTCTTCCTACTGGTGATGCCTCGAGCTATGCAGCCGAGCATCCTGCTTGCTTTTCCCACTGCCTGGCTACACTGTCCACTCATCTTGCAGCTTTCAGTAATCAGTACCCCTAAATCTCTCTCCTCCAAGGTCCTGGCTAACACAGTGCTGCCCATACGGTGCTCAGAGCAGGGATTCCTTCTACCCAAGTGCAGGATTTTACATTTAGAGACATTAAATTCCAGTTTCTACAGTTTTGACCATTTATTCAGTAACGTCAAATCATTTTCATCTTGCAGACACCTCCAGGAATATCCACCCTATTACTAACCCTTTAATCATCAGCAAACAGACAAACTTTTCCTACCAAGCCTTCTCCTATGTCACTTACAAATATATTAAAAAGAATGGGGCCCAGGACAGAGCCTTGCGGCACACCACTTGTAACTCGCCTTTGTTCAGATTGCACGCCATTTACAACAACGCTCTGATACCAATCCCTCAGCCAACTGGAAATCCACTGAACTATCCAGGGATTGAGTCCTACCTTCAATAATTTATCTATGATCTTTATGTGGTACAGTGTCAAAGGCTTTGCTAAAATCCAGATAGGCGATATCCACAGCACCACCTTCATTGTAAAGAAATCAGTAAGATTGATTGGTCTGACATGATCTGCTCTCAGTAAAGCCGTGCTGCTTTGGGTCCAACAGGTTGTTAATATTTAGATGGGAAATGATCTGTTTTTTAAGAGAGTTTCCATTAGTTTGACCACTATAGATGCTAAACTAACTGGCCTGTAATTACTGGCTTCTTCTTTACTTCCCTTCTTATGGATTGGTACGACATTGGCCATTCTCCAATCATCTGGAACCTCACCAGTTGAAAGGGAATTGTTGAGTAAGTCAGTCAGAGGGGCTGCAAACACAAATCTGAGTTCTCTTAGAACTCTGGGGTAGATTCCATCTGGACCCATCGCCTTACTTACGTTTAGATGTGCCAGCTCGGCTAAGACATCAGCCTCCAGAAACTCAGGAGCTGGGCCATACCTGCTATGGGTTTGAATGCCACTATCTGAAAATACTGAACAAAAGTAGCTATTCAGATTGGCAGCCACAGCCTTATCTCCGTCAATATAATTATTTTCCCTAGTTCTAATTTTTGAGACTGCATTGTTTTTCTTCTCTCTGTTGCCAATATATCAGAAAAAGGTTTTATCTCCCCTTTTCACAGATTTGCCCATTTCTTCCTCCTTTTACCCTTTATCAGCATTTCTAATCAGTTTTGCTTCCCTCTGTTTAATTTTATACGCCTCCCTGTCAGCTACACTTTCTTTATACTTCCTATAGGTAGACTTCTTTTTTTTTTTTACAATAGTGTTGACTTCCCTAGTTAACCATAGCAGTTTCTTCTTCCTTTGATTCTGGCTAATTTGTTTCACATATTGCTTAGTTGCCTTCAAAATGGCCAGTTTTAATAGTGACCAGTTGGCACTCACTTCTGCTACTTTGTTCCACTCACCTAATTCCCCGTTGTTGCAATCACACACTCTACTCCGGTACATTGCATTTTTTTATATGCAGCATGGTCAGGAAAACACCCAAAAATGACAATGAGGAATCATCTCTCTCTGATTACACATTGTAGAGATGAGCTAATTATTATGGCAAATAACCTTGGTATGTTTGATGCCATGATGAGATCAACTGTGATGGTAGCAATATGGGATCACATCAAACACAAAACTTTCAAACCGGTAAAGAAAAAAGGAGAAAGACCTGGGATCCAAGTCCAATCTAGGATCAAAGGTCTCCGCTCAGCTCTTCCCTCTATTCACCACTGCAACCTACATTCAATAACCAACAAAATCGAGGAGTTACAACTGCTATGCAGCAGAAAATCTGATCTGTCAGAGGCGCATTATGTTTCACAAGAACCTGGCTAAATGAAGGCATCCCCGACAATGCCTTGGAACTCTCAGGATTAAAATCATCAGAGCAGACCGTGACCCTAAGACATCTGAGAAAAAGAAAGGCGGCGGTGTCACTTGGAGTTCCTGGCCATTATCGGTAGACCTTTTTATGCACTAAGAGAGTTCTCTTCTAAATGTTCATCGCAGTCTACATTCCACCACAAGCCAGGTTTAAAGATGCGCTTAACAACCTCTCAAACTTTATCTCTAATGTGGAGAAGATATACCCGGAGAGTCTGCTACTAATCATGGGGGACTAATCATTTTCATGTTGCAAACACCTCCAGGAGTGTCCACCATATTACTAACCTTTGTATCATCTGCAAACAGGTAAACTTTTCCTACCAAGCCTTCTCCTGTGTCACTTTCAAAAATATTAAAAAGAAATGGGGCCCAGGACAGAGCCTTGTGGCACACCACTTGGAACATCACCTCCAGAACCAAAATCACCAACATGGGCGCCCCACAAGGCTGTGTACACAACCTCCCTACTCTTTACCCTGTACACAGATGGCTGTGCATCCCATGAAGAGTCAGTCAACGTACTAAAATTTGCTGACGATATGACATTGGGCTCATCAAAGAGGATGATGAATATGCGTACAGAAAAACTCAGCAATCGGAATAGCTGGTGCAAAACCAATAACCTCATCCTAAATGTTGCTAAAACAGTCGAGATAGTGATTGACTTCAAACAGAAACCAAATGAAATAAGTCCTCTACACATAGAGGGATCTGAAGTGGAGAGAGTACATAGTACCAAATTCCTTGGTACAACCATTGCACATGGAGTCTGTAATTAACCAATCTCAACAGTGTCTGTTTTTTCAGCGTCAGCTAAAAGAGTATGGCATGCCACAAAATGTACTAATAACCTTTTACAACTCAATAATTAAATCAGTCATGTGCTACTGTATGTCAATGTGGTACGGGAACACAACCAGGAAAGACAATCAAACGGTTACATCACAAAAACTGCCGAACGGATAATTGGCTTCCCACTTCCCTCTATAGAGAGCCGAGGCTAAAAATCACGAGCGATAAAAACGATTAAAGGAGCACTATCACTTAACTGTGTAATATTAAAAAAACATATAAACGCATCAGTTTATGAGAGGAGGGGACACTTATACACCCAAACTAAATAAAACTCTCACAAAGTTTGTGGTTTATTCGCTTTATTCACTTTATTCACTTATGGTAGGAATAAAATCCAGGGGTGCCAGGTTTAGTTTATCAGGGGTGACAGAGCCTGTCACCCCCGATTTCCTTTTCCTTCCATTAAAATAACATAAAACAAGCCTAGCTGGCTGGATATTTCTTGATCCCACCATCCAGTATATTCATAAGGATTTGTATTACTGGGCCATTTTTCGTGATAGTGCTGCATCCTGATCATTCTGTCTTCATCCTTCTGCCATCTAATCGAAGGAAGATACAGAACTCCACAGGGAGGCTGATTCATTAATAGCGGCAGGTAGCGACAGTTGAGCGACTGTAGCAGCATTTTCAGAGTGCCCGCTAGTAGTCGCTGTGCTTGGCCGTTGTTCGGTAGTTGATAGCGACTCAGTCGGTTTGCCGTAATGTTGAATATTGGGTGAGGAGTCGCTATTTGACAGGTTCCGCACTGTATGGGAGCGCATGATAGCGACTGGCCCTAGCGACCGGCTCCCACCATATTCATTAAAAAATCACGCTCAAAAAATTCTCGCGCTGTAAAATGCTTGTTTAAACCCCAGAGCGCTGGCGGCGATGGGTTAAAAGTAGTTTTTTAACCCCCAAACAACCATATTTTTGGAAACCAAAAAAAACAAGTTTTTAAAATAATTTAGTAATATGAATACATTAATAACAGACCTGTAATATCAATTCTGTACAATTTTTTTTTTAATTTTTTTTACCTTAAAAAAATTATCTAAAATGGCAGAAGTGGTCACAGAATTTTTCACATTTAAAAAAAAAAAAAAAAAATTAATAACAATTAATTATGAATATTTAAAGATTGTTCCATTGAAATGCATTGGAGAGCGCCAGGTAGCGAGAGGTCATACCTGTCGCTGTTCAAGGTCGGACGCTGGCGCTGAGGGCTGAGGCTGGAATAATGATGAATGAGTGGCTATATGGCGCTATCTCAGTCGCTAAGCAGGATTGGCTTGATAAATGTGTGATTGTGGTGGGGAGCCGGCGTTCTCGTGGCGGGGCCCGTCATTACCGGCCGCTCACCAGTCGCTACCTGTCGCTATTCCTTCATAAATAAGGGCCTAACTCACACTATGAGATTCAAAAATAGTTTTTATCCTTTGTCTATCTGAGAATTGAATGCCTCATATTGATTTAAATTGCTGTAAACAAGCATAATATTACTTTCAGTGCACTTTTTCAGTTTTTCCAAGACATTTATATCAACCATTCAGCTGCTATATCGTGCCAATTAATTAAGATGTATTGTAAATGAATAAGGTGACCGTTTAAACGGGAAATCATTTGATGAGGGGGGCTTATAAAGTATAGCTGATCAAAGGGAAGGGAAGTCATGAAATATATAGATTAAAGGAATAAGAATGATAATAGATTTTAAATTACTCACAGTTAACAGTTTTGTAGTCAGTGCACTGAACACAAATATAATAAAGATTTTTTTTTAGAAACGTTGATTACAACTATTGTGCCAATATCTCTAAGACAAACAGTTAAGGTAAATAACAAAAAAGTATAAAGGGTCAGATCTATCAAGCACTACTATCAAACAGTGCCACATCGGTGTAAATTAGAGTAGTAATATATAATTTATATATTTTTTACACTGGTGCATGTTTCTTCAGCGCAAGAACCCCATTCACTAAGGCCCTTATTTAACAAGGGATAGCGCCAGGTAGCGAATGGTGAGCGAACGGTAATGACGGTCACCGCCACGAGAACGCCGGCTCCCCACCACAATCACACATTTATCAAGCCGATCCTGCTTAGCGACTGAGATAGCGCCAGATAGCGAATCATTCATCATTATTCCAGCCTCACCCCACAGCGCCAGCGAGCGACCTTGAACAGCGACAGGTATGACCTCTCGCTACCTGGCGCTCTCCAATGCATTTCAATGGAGCAATCTTTAAATATTCATAATTAATTGCTATTAATGTATTTTTTTTTTTAAATGTCAAAAATTCTGTGACCACTTCTGCAATGTTAGATATTTTTTTTAAGGTAAAAAAAAAAAAAAATTTGTGCAGAATTGATATTACAGGTCTGATATTAATGTATTCATATTACAAAATGTTTTGAAAAACTTGTTTTTTTTTTTAAAAAATATGGTTGTTTGGGGGTTAAAAAACTACTTTTAACCCATCGCCGCCAGCGCTCTGGGGTTTAAACATGCATTTCACAGCGCGAGAATTTTTTGAGCGTGATTTGTTAATGAATATGCTGGGAGCCGTTCGCTATGGCCATTCGCTGTCATGCGCTCCCATACAGCGCGGAACCTGTCAAACAGCGACTCCTAACCCCGTATTCAACATTACCGCACAACGACTGAGTCGCTGTCAACAGCCGAACAATGGACAAGCACAGCGAATACTAGCGGGCACTGTGAAAATACCGCTACTGTCGCTCATCTGTCGCTACCTGGCGCTATTAATGAATCGGCCTCTAAAACATTAGCAGTGCTACAACATGCAGAAACAATTCTAAATGATATTTTGCACTACTCTAATTTGCACCGATATGGCATTGTCTGGCAAAAGTGCTTGATAAATTAGGTAGATAATTTGCATTTAGCAATCCTTCTATTCCACAACCTTGCTTCCAGCTGATGTATACTGTATCAGAGAATCCTCCTGCAGCTCAAGATAATTGCATATGAGTAGACTGTCAGTAATGTGAAGATATTTATGTTTATAATACTCTTGAAAATAGTCTGATGATTGTGATAATGATTACATAAAGGCAATGATCCCCTGAAGAAACTATAAGAAGGTGAAACATGCTGGCATCATAATTCCTCAAATAAGTACAGCTGTATAAAAAGTTTTTATTGTATTTAGAAACCAAAGGCTTAATAAAGAATAGCATTTTATGGTAAAGGTGACTTATTGATTTTCAAATATATATTACTTATATGAAATAGAATTACTTTGCAATCCATTCTATCCTATTCTATTCCGTTTAAAAGTCTTATATTGAGGAAAATATTGTGAGAAACAGCATCTTACTAATTGGTTGCCTGGCTGCGCACCTGTGGCAGCATCCAGCCACCCTTGCTTCACCTCCTCATGAATGATCCCTGCCTCTCTTCTAGGACTTTGGATTTGACCTTGGATTCCTGAAACCTCACCCTTCCCGTTAGTGCTCGCCAACTTGTGGTCGCAGAGCTCAAGGGATATTGCTTGCTGTAGCGATAACCCTTATCGCCGGAGGGCTTCCCCGCCAGAGACGTCCTTTTCCAAATCGTAAGAGGTGCTGCTGGAATTCCAGAGTCGTCCGTGAGGAAACAGGAACAGACCTTACAAGGGCTAGTGAATTGTAATATAGCGTTTCCCCCAATAAGAGACAGAACTTCAGTATTGAGGGTGAAGGTGAAGTAGACTTTATTAGTGCCACTCTAGGCCTTATATACACAAGTCTCCATTGCATGACACACACACCGACCAATAGCAGCAGGGCACACAATCCCTCAACTCTGCCGGTGACGCAATCAGCAATACAATAGACGTCTGTAATACACTCACTCCGAACAATGCCATTGTCTGTGACGTAATCAATCAATACAATGGCAGTCAGAACAATGAATAACGTAATCAATCAATACAATGGCAGTCTGTAACATGTTTAAGAAAAGGAAAGTAATGAACCTGTGTAAAGTCCAAAGGGACAGAGAGTCTGTCACACTTGCACCTAAGTCTTTGGGTGCAACCATACCCAGGGAGATGATTCCCATGATCTTGTCCACTAAGGGTGAAGAGGCGGTGCAAGATTGGGCAATATTACTCTGAGCTGGGTGCCGCATAAGGTTGAGCCTTACAGATATGGAATTCTATTCTTTCTGACTTTACTACTAACCTCAGTAGTGTTACATAAAAACAAAACATATTGTATGCCGAAGGATTGGGGAGAAATGGGGGGTCCTTGAGATCCCTATTGATCTGCACCTTTCAAGGTGCTGGGTGGGCGACCCTAAAAGATTCTATGGCTGTCCGTCAGCCTTCCTCTGGGGCATGATCTGTTGTGTGAAACTCCCCAAGGTTACCGTGAAACTCACCTCTGCCTTCCACTGCAATTTAAACATCGGCGGGCGCATGCCCAGCATCTTTATCCAGCCATTCAGACTGGCTAAGGGATGGGAGCATGCCCCAGTAGAAAGGGATCTGGGAATGCAGCCGCAATCACTCCCTATTGCTGTGCTCTGTGTCTGAACAGAGTTGTATGCCGTTGTGGGCAATCTGGGGGGTTTCACTTAGGGAGGCATTCCAGATCTGGATGCCCCTGGGCCAACGATCAATACCCAGGATAATAAAAATCACAGATTTCGTTTCTGCTTTAAATAAGGATAGTTACTCAATTAAGTCCAATTTTCACGGTTCAGTTTTAGAAAAAACAAAGTGTTTATACCAGCATTAATTTTGTATAGAAATATTATTATTTATTTCTATATTTTAATGAAATATTCGGGTCAATGTCCATTTCATCTAAGAAACCAAAGGTAAAAAAAGGCTCAATGTTTGGATGGCAGTCACAGCTGCAAATTTCCTCTTGTTTGACCATGAACTTTCCCTGATCTAGTTAACGTTACTGTCAAACCTCCTCTTTTGAAAAGCGGGACTAGCCTGTGCTGCCCTCTGGCCAGCTTGGACGGGACTGAAGCCCCGGCAAAGAGCCGTCAATGCCGGCTGACAGCTTGTCACTGCCGAGGCTCCGTTAATTTTTGTGCTGCTTCAGCCGTTTGGCATTTGCCATTGCCGTTCTCTCTCTTTTGAGCCGTTATATTTTTTGCGTTTAACACTTGGGTTAATTTTCATCAAAGTTTAAATTTAGCCATCAGTTATACGAGAAAGCTGTCAGCCAACATATGGAAAGAGAGAGATCGAACAAAGAGGAAATTAGAGATAGTTTTATGATAAAGAAAGTAAAATCTGTTGAATGTAAAAAAAAAAAGGGAATCCAGCCGCCGTGAATTGGATGGGCCCCGGTGGGGGACAAGGGTCACAGCAGGCAAGCAGACTGGATTAGCTCCTCTATTCGCTGGAGTGCCATCCAGGCTTCTAGGGAGCTTCCGATATATGAAAAACTGATGGATAGACAAAGTTCAACTTGTCCCTCTTTTATAAACGATAATTAACCTGTCACTCTTGCCGCTTGAGCAGCTTCATTATATGGCGCGTGAAATGGGTGCTCAGCTCCCTGTTCTCATTCCGCCAGGGATTGGGGAGCATTGTGCAAGTGGTTAAAGGGGAGAAGCTTTAATAATATTTTACTTGTACTGAAATAATTGAAAGCGGTGAGTCCTGCACTGTGACGGCGACTGCTGCTGAAGTAGTAATGGGAGGGGGGGTCTATGGGGAAATCCCCGCACAGAATTGAAACACTGATAGCAAGGTATCTGGGAAATTATTGATACTAATTATAACAAGCAAGAAGAAACATTTTTTTTCTCGTTTCGGGTCCAATTCAGCCAATTCTTAGTTCAAACCATTTTTAGTCCAAATTACTTGAACTGCCTTGAAAAGTATTATCACGCCCAGACAAATAATATCGCTGGGCATTCAGGGTGTGTTAGGAAATTCCTGGTTTAGAAATCGGAACCCGGGACAAGGACGCAGCTCTTAGCCAGGCAGGTAATTCCTCCCTGAAGGCCATAATCAGGGGTCACTGTCTGGGGACGAAGGAAGCTAGGAAGCTGACTGGGAACTGAAGGACATAGGACAGACAACCCGCCTGCACCATCAAAGAGGCACGCTACTGACCACCTGGGGCGTGGGTGGTCCGGTACTCGGAGAGCCCATAATCCACCCAGTTCTTCAGCAGGGCCTCTAAAGGTGAGGATGCGCAGGCCCCAGGTAGTCCCTTGGTGGCCGCAGACTTGGGAAGGGCAAACACACGGCAGACGTACACAAGACACAAACAGAATGATCAAGGCCCCAATTGTATCATTGACAGTTTTTCTCTATGGAATCCTAATCCCTAACCTTTGTTCCTAGACCCTAAATCTCCAGCTGCAGACTTTTTCTTCACTTCCTAAACTTCTTTTGCAGGGCCGGCGTTAGGGAGTGACAAACTGGGAAGTTGCCTAGGATCCCCAGTGTAAAAGGGGTCCCCCTGCCGTCAGTGAGGGTATGTTGTCTCCTGGTGCTGATATATAATTTGATACTGGTGAAGGGTTGGCAGGGGCATAATAACTGGATAAACAAAGGAGGGGTGGCAACCGCTCAGACCAATTTATAACTAACCTGGGAGGTGCACGTGAGAATACACAAGTCTAAAAGGAGCCACAGCACTAAACTCTGTTAGCTTGCAGCCAAACCTATAATCTGTCTCTAAATCTGGTTAAAAACAGAGGACTCGGTCACACACATCTACAGAAGTCTGCTGAAGCTGCCCCACCAAGCACCAAGGTGCCTCTGTGAGGCGCAGTCCTAACTCTAACCTCCGAGAGCCCCTTTTGCATACAATGCAATAGATAAATTGGGAGCAGGCTTACCTGGGGTTATACGTTTGGCTGCAAGCTAACACGGCTGAGTGCTGTGGCCCCTTTAAGACTTGTGTAGGATAATAATTGGATGCCAATGGGGTGAGTAAATGTGACAGTGTTGGTATAAAATTTCAAGACGTGAGGCCCAATTTGTTTAAAACCGTCCATGTTCTTTTTTGTAATACTTCCGCTCCTGAAGCTAGGCCCCCCCCCTTAGTGTGGAATGATATGGCTGCATAGGTATGAGGCTCCTTGTTAGACCCCCTTGTTTTTTTCTCAGTTCAACAAATACACAGCTTTACAAATTATTATGCAAATTGGATTTGAGTCACGTTTTTTATTTTTCTATTAAACTCATGGATGCTGTTGTGCATTAGGGCCATTTCCATCACTGAAATCAATATCAAACACCTGTGATAATTAGTGATGAGTCGGAACCGAGACAATAAGAACTTTTAGTGGCCGGCTTAATCCGATCCTTAGGCTTGTTAATACCGAGGCTTGGTATGATTAAGGGCTCGTTGAAGCCTGAAACGCGTCACGTTTGTTGGTGAGGGGTAGGGGTGATACCGTCATTGCCTTTGACACTCTGCATGAATTTCCTATGGAATACCATTTTAACATTAAATCAAGTAAAAGTTACGTTTTATTCCGTGAGCTGGACTTATCTTGGTTTAATACCGAGGCTTAGGACAGGCTTGCAAGGCTATAGTCCATATATATACAATATCCAGCACTCAGGTATTTAAAAGCTTCTATTCATTTGTTCGAATCTATAAAACACAGGTAAAATAAATTGATACAGTAATCCATATCACCATGACTAAGGGCGCAACATTCTAGCTACCGAAATGCGTCAGAGTTAGAAGTGAGTGTGTATCATTTTATTTTACCTGTGCTTTATGGATTGGAACAAATAAATAGAAGATTTTAAATACCTGAGTGCTGGATATTGTATATATAGGAACAGAGACTGTTTGGTAGCCCCCTGGCTGGATAGTCCCTCGTAACGTCCATTCAGTATTCCAAACCACATACAATAGCTCCAGCCACCACAACGTGTGAACTGGTGTAGGGATCCCTTGGACCCTTACTGGTTCTCAAACAGTTAAAAAACAAAAGACATTTTTAAAATAAAAAATGACCATTGCTGCAACCTGGTCCCCCAGGCTGTGATCTTCTTGATGCCAGGGAGCTTCTATTGCAGCCGCACCGCCCCCAACTCCTTCCTTAGCATCCCGCCAGGCTAACCCCGGCCTACTGGGGCAGAGAGACTTTTATACCACAGAGGAGGGGCCTATGTGGCATCCCCCCCATGTGACTAATGAAAGGGACATGGAGAGAGATTCCCTGGGAATACTTAGATGCTGACTGGGAATTATATATTTTTTTTTTAAAACTGTATTTTTTCCCTTTTTTAACTGTTTGTGAACTGGTAAGGGTTACATGGACCTTTCATGGACAGTTCACCGGGTAGAGATGGCTGACATAACACCTGCCAGAAGCAGTGGGTGGTTTACCAGATAATTTGATCCGGATCATGCCGGTATTGGGGGTGGGGTGAACCGCATCGATTCGTCACGCCCTGAAACCCATCACGAGTTATAATAAGTTTGCCAGGTTAGCCCAATTAAAGTGAAACTAATACGTCCACATAATTAAGCAGGCCACACGTTTCAAGCAATATGGAAAAGAAAATAGTTCTTTCTGCTGCTGAAAAACATCAAATAGTGCAGTGTCTTGGACAAGATAGGAAAACATGAGTGTGATCATTTTACTGTGAGGAGATTTGTGGCTGATTCAGAGCATAGACAGGTTTGTGCAGATAAATGGGATAAAAAGAATGGGTTTGTGCCAGACAAATTCAATTAGAATTCCTTGGCAAGTGGTTTAAAGCGGACCTTCACCCTAAATAAGAGCCTATCTTGTATGTTTCCCCCACCCTGTACATACACCCTGTACAAAAATCAGCCTACCTGCATCTACTGCATTTTCTGAGCCTTTAAACATCCAAGATGGCGGCCAATGGAGTCTCAGGCTGCCTGCAGTCTTCTGACTATGCCGCACTGCATTCTGGGATTGCCGTTCTTTTCCTGACCCCAGCTCTGCTCTGTCTGTGCAAAGCACAGCTATAACCCGCCCCACTGTGCTTTTCACCCCTCTCCTCTCCTCAATATGTGATGCTTCTGAGGCAAGATGGCGGCGCCCGTATCCTAGAGTCCTGAGTTGCAGCCCAGCTGGGGGAAAGAATAATAAGTAAGTGACTAAAAAACATAAAATATATTCATTTTATATGCTGGGGTTGGGCTTTTCATCAAATGATGGTCCGGTTTAAAGACGCATTCTTAATCTGTTCAGATTTCCTCTAACTCTAGTTTTGCCTATGCTGCAAAGAAACCAGGCTTGCCCCAATATTCTATCTCATACACTGAATCCTGTGAAGGAATAACCTCTGGGCCGGGGCCCAGACAATGTGGTTGTATCAGGCCCATTAATTCCTGATGGTCGCCCTGTCCATACCATAGACCTCCCAGTAGGAGTTGTCCCACTGTGTGAAACCCCCCAGATCACCCACTTAACTCTTCGCTGCTCCCACGGTGAATGCGCAGAGACTCGTGTCTAATCAGAGCTTTATGCCATGGATACTAATGCATGGCATAAAGCCGTTACTTTGGCACAGGGAACAGCTGAATGGCTGGATGTGGGAGTGCACGCAGCTGCAGAAATGTAGGGGATGTGGTCGCGGCTTGCGATCGTAACGAGAGACCGGTGGCAAGGTAAGGGGTCTGCGGGTGTTCTTTGGGGGCTCACACAGTGGATCATCTCAATTTCGCACCTAATTGGCTGTCCCTGGAGTCTAAAGACCACCATTGCTGGATCCAATCTCCTGTGGGTAAGGTGAGTATAGTTAATTGTATACCCATAGATACCCTTTAAACGCTGTTTTGTTAATCTCAGCCCTTTTTATCCCAGTTTGTGTGTTTCTCCCATTCTTTGTACCAAGCAGATATCATGTCACAACTGATTCGTCACTAACTAATTATAGCGCCTTATTCTCATTCCGTCAATCCCAATACTTGAGCCAAATCGTTTTCTCACTCCTCCTAATGGAGGAACTCAATGTCCTGTCTTGGAACATTTGGCCGGCCACTGTGCCGAGTAGAAATCAGCGGCTGTAATAGAGCACATTGACTCACATTGGCAACTGCTCTTGCCACCGGTCATTTTCAAACTTGAAAGCTGAGTCACCGATTTGGGATGTCAGGGAAAGTCATGGGATCGCTGCTGCTCCGCTGCCCATTACTCTTATAGGGTTTGTCACACCGATTTCATGGCCTTTTTTTTTCCGTTAAAAGCCTCGGGTGAGAAAGCTGCGCTAGTTATCTGGCTATGATCGCGTTACTCCAACAACTATATGAAAGGGGACCTGTCATCACAATGCCGAGAGCCCGTCACTGTCTCCACTACTGTTACAATACAAATGAACATGTATTTTAGCTTAATCAAGGTAAATAATTATATTCTTTGTATTTTTTAAAAGTGGACCAAAACCCAGGATTTTGACTATCCTGGGTTTTGGTCCTTGCCCCCGGCTTTGGTCCTTGGCACCGCTGTGTGAAACCCCCAGGTCCCCCGAACAAACTCACCTCTTACCGGTCCCACGACCCATGCGCGGCTGCTCGTCCAATCAGTGCACTCAGATATGCTCGAGCCCCTTTGTCCAGAAGCTTGTCTAATACGAGCTGATCCGCCACATTCCCCTGCTACCCTCTACCAGGGAGCGGTCCCACGCCGGCCGTTGACAAATGCCTGGCATGAGCAAAACCGAGAGTGGGGATGCAGCCGCTGCTCGCGCATGCGTCATTGGACCAGGAAAGAAGTTACATTTTCAGGAGTCCTGGGGGGTTTCACACAGTGGGGAACCCCCAATCGGGGTGCCATGGAGGGAAGCGAGTAAGCCAAAAATACCAGCAGTTACCAAAAATTTACCGACAGGGTACCAAAAATTACCGGTAAAATACCAGTAAGGTGACAGGCTGTTTTTAAAGAATTTGTTCTCCTATGAGACTCCTGGGTAGTCAAAATCCTGGTTTTTGGTCCACTTTAAGCAACAGGGCCAGGGATCACATCCCAGCCGGAGAAACATGTTGTGTGTATTTGTTGTCTGTTGTCTGTGAAGAAGTATGGTTAAATTTACGTTTTACAAGACCACGCCCCCTGCAAGATCCTGCCCATGTACCCATGAAAAGGCTGTTTTTTTTGTTAGGAAAGGTGGCAACCCTACCTGTAGCCTCACACACCTTGATCTTGATGAGGATGGCAGGGAGCAGGATCTTCTGGGCCCAGGGTGCTCTGGGTAGGTGCGGGGTTGCTGGGGCTCTACCACAAGGGCGGTAAGTACACGCTGTGTGCTCCAAGTCAAGACAATCGAATAGAAAGTAGAGTTTCTCCTTATTAAAGTGGACCAAAACCCACGGAGATCAGCCCAGGAATCTATAAGATTATGGCCGATCAATTCCCTCCCCCTGTGACATCCAAAATCGTGCATGCCCGTGCCAGGCATTTGTGAATGGCAGGCGTGGCACACTCCCTGTTAGAGGATAGCTTGGGATGCAGCCGCCAGTGCGCTTGGATCCACTCACATTATACGAGCTCCTGGATGCAGGGGCTTGAGCACATTCGAGCGCGCTGATTGGACGAGTGCCCGCGCGTGCGTCGTAGGACCGGTAAGAGGTGAGTTTATTTAGGTGACTGGGGGGTTTCACACAGCGGGGCACCCCCTGGGGGCAAGAACCAAAACCCAGGTTAGTCAAAATTCTGGGTTTTGGTCCACTTTACCTTCTTCCAGCATAGACACAAAACACAGCAATATCACAATCCATTTTCCAGCGTATGCAGCAATTTCCTGTCCTTCCTCAGATTCACATACAACTCAGCTGGTCTTACTCCCAGTATAAGATTCCCGGGAGATTATCCTTTATGGGTCCTAATGGTGGCCACTGTGTACAGGGTCTCTTTCCTTTATATAAACTTCTATAGGGCTTCCAGAACCTTCTATCACATGTTCACAATCCTGCCAACATGTGATAGGCTGTTCTCTCACTAACCTATTATCCAATCACTACTCTCTTGGTTCTCCCTAAAAACATTCTCCATTGTAACCAATGGCCCAATGCTTCCCTATGGCCTTCTCTCACTAATGTCATCTGATGTCTTCTGATGTCTGTTTAAGCTACTGTAACCTCCACAAACCTGTATTAAAGGTAACTGTAAAGGGGATTTAAAGCTATTTACAGGGTTTTTATAACCTAGTTAATATGCGCCTATTTACAACTAGACCTCAACAAGCCTCTTATAGGACTTTGGTCTGCTTTACAGGGGCATACCAAATTGGTGTCTGGAGCACACAGCCAGAGGGAGCTGCGATCCATTCATCCAGCATTCTTTGCCAGGCACATTTATATAAATGCTATATAAATTTATTGCCAAGCCCCTGGGCAGCTTCCTCTGGTTGCCTGCCATTCAGATAAACCTGGGCCCACATATGCATCGTGAGAGCACTGTATCGAGGGGAATATCAGGTGAACCGGGAGGTTTCACACAGCGGGGCATCCCAAATAGTGATTCCCAGTGGCGGATTGGGGACACAAATCATCCCTGGATTTTACCAGCTTCTGGCCGGCCTGAGACAACTCTGCTGAGGCCTCCCAACCATGATGCTGGGGCTATAGCATTGGGGGCTGGAGTCCCTTGGCTTGTGGGTACAGTGGGGCTGGGTACAGGGGGCTGAGAGGGAGACTAAAGGGGCAGTGATTGAATGTGGGTGTTATAAGCAGCTGCCCTAGTGGCCCCAAAGGAGTGCGGCCCACCAGGCATTGTCCTGGGTCTCCCTATGGCCAGTCTGCCCCTGGTGATTCCCCAAAAGCAAGCTGTAACCTGGCCCTGGAATATTCATAGTTGGCTTACATGGGTTTTGGACTACTTTAAAGACTGCAGGGTAGGGTGGAAGTCATTTCCCTTACACTGTATGCAACCCCAGGGATTGCCAGATCGCCAAAGGGGCAAAAGATGCCCGGTATGTTGTTACTGGGTGGAGGTTTATAACTGGATCAAAGTGAGATGTGGGAGGGGGAGTTTAAAGGGAAGGGGCAGTCATGGCCCAGTGGTCAAGGATGTGGCCTCTCATAGGACTGAAGTGCCCTGGAGTAAGGCCTCTAACCCCCCACCTGCTCCCCAGGCTCCATTGCTAGAGCATCCCACCGCTCTAGACGTGTACACTTACTGCTTGTGTTTGTCTAACTGCAGGGATGGGTTTAATCTGTGCACAAGCAATGGCCATGGTATGTTGAAAAAAAAGTCCAAATTTGGACAATAGGGGTAAATGTGGATCTGCCTTCAGCGTTTCCCCCCTGATCCTGACAACCAATTAAATCCTGAGGAACATATAAGGTGGTCTGTAAGCGATAGGTTAGAATCAATCCCAGCTCACTCCAATGCAATGCACACAGTATACTTGCATCACTCAGCCATGCCACTCCCCCACAAGGGACTGCAAAACAAGAGGCAATGAGCGTGTTTCGCGTAAGCCGAGCAATTACCGTATTTTTCGCCCTATAAGACGCACCTGCCCATAAGACGCACCTAGGATTTGGGGGAGAAAAATAAGAAAAAAAATATTTTAAACCAAAAACGCACCATTACAGAAAGTGTGGCATTTCCCTTTCCCATTAGCCTTGTGGGATGCCCCCATTCCATAGACAGTGTAGCATGCCCCCATCCCATTCCCTGTATACCCAGTGTGGCATCCCCCTCCCATTCCCTATATAGGCAGTGTACATCCCATTATCATAAGCAGTGTGGCATTCCCCCCTCCTATTCTCCATATAGGCAGTGTGCCCCCCATTCCCATTGGCTGTGTGGCATCCCCCTCCCCCCACTAGTATAGGCTGTGTGGCATCCCCCTCTCCCCCCATAGGCTGTGTGGCATCTCCCTCTCCCCCCCCATAGGCTGTGTGGCATTCCCCCTCCCCCCATTAGTATAGGCTGTGTAGCATCCCCCTCTCCCCCCATAGGCTGTGTGGCATCCCCCCCCCCAATTCCCATAGGCTGTGTGGCATCCCTCTCCCCCCAATTCCCATAGGCTGTGGGGCACCCCCCTTTCCCCCCAGTCGGCTTAAGTAAAAAAAAAAGTTAAACTCACCTCTCCACTGACACCGCTCCGCTGAGCGGTCGGCTCCGTGAATGGGGTGGGCAAGGCCTGCGCCGCGTCAGCGTCGGCACAGGCCACGCCCACCCCATTCACGGAGCTGGCCGTAAGAAGCAGCGCCGGGCTGTGTCCAGCCCCGCCCCTGCGATCGCTGTCTTTTACCGGCAGCGATGACAGCTTGGTGCAGGCCGCGCCCACCCGCTGCCCTGACCTGGGTGCTTGCATGTGCCCCAGGCGGAAGAAGCAGTAGATGGAGGAGCGGCGGGGGCGCTGTCTCTGGCCCCGCCGCTGTCATCGCTGCCGGTAAAAGACAGTGATCGCAGCGGCGGGGCCGGGACAGAGCCCCCGGCGCTCCTCTGGGCTCCCGCAGTGTAACAGGGAACACCGGGGACGGGTGAGTTTTTTTTTTTTTAATTTTTTTTTTTTGGAAACGTTACAGGACATGGAGGAGTCACAGAGACAGCTGAGCAAGCAGATGTTACCCAACAGGCTGCAGACTCCAACAACAAGTCAAAGACCCTGGGAACCCAGGCGCCTCCGAGTTAACCCCGAAGATTTGAGCATCCACTGAGCGTCCAGGAGGCAGTCAGCCATGCGCTGCAGCTCAACGCCACCTATCAATGGCACAACACCTAAGTGCCAAGTGATGGAGGCAGACTGGCGTGCCAATAGCTCCTCAGAAACTCCACAAGGTACTTTAAAATTGTGTGGAGAACTGTGGCCAGGTGCTCTGATCCATGAGCACCTGGCCACAGGGGTGGTTGCGCAGCAGTCCCGCAACACCGATTTTGAGGAGCTGATTGCCCAATAGGACCAGCAGAACACCAACACAGAGAAAATGCAAGACAGCCACCAACAAGGGAGGACCAGGCAACCTCCCCATAATCTGTCAGGGTTAACTGATTTTTTTTTATATTTTGGCCTGTAGGCACAACCAGTTTGAATTTGTCAAAAACATTGCTTGTTGCATGCCGTGACCACCATTTCTGGGGCTCGGTGTGGTAGCTCCTGAAATAAATTAGACTAAAACCAATTTGTTTTGTATGTTTCTTTGGTCACAACAAAACAAAAACAAAGGGTGAGTACAGCATCAAATACCAAATAAAGCAAAGCAAAACAACAACAAAACAGACACAAATTAACTAAACGAAGTCCACCAGGTGCTGGAGGACTGACTGGCCAACATGGATTGGCAGAATATAGATGCCCAGGCTCCTGTGGAGCTGTGACAGAAGTTTCCTGCTCCAGATATGCCAGCAACTTTTCCAGCAAGGCAAAATTGTGGAGGGCAATGCAGGCAACGATGAGCTTGACCACCTTGTCTGGCTGGTACTGTAGTGCTCCACCAGTATGGTCCAGGCAGCAAAACTGGCTGTTTAATAGGCCAAAATGCTGCTCGATCACAGCACGGGCACGGGAATGGGCACAGTTATTGGCCTCCTGGCCTTGCGTCTGAGGGTCAGCAAACAGGGCAACAGAGAGTATGCTGAATCACTATTACAATCAAATAACACAGCTAGGCCACGTAGAGAGAGCAACTAGAAAGAGTAACTGAAAGATGAAATGCTTAGCCTAATGGCGGCCATGTTGAAAAGAAGACTCCATTTTGTATTCTATAATCTGATATTAAACTTAGCTATATAGATATACATGTAATGTGTTCTGAGCATAAAGCTAACAGACGTTTTAGTGTGTAGAAATGTCCTTCTCTCAGTGATTTATCTAGATGTAGGTCACGGGAATCTCTTGAACTTTATTATCAGCAAAATGTATAGGAAAATACTTTACACAGGAACCATGAGATTTATTGCCAGCTTTATGTCTGAAGGTTTTTAGTTACGCCACAAAGGTGGGGGCTAAATGCTCATTTTTTGTGTGTGACATTCTGTATAAATATGCATTGATTTCTGAATAAACTTAGATCAGTCTTTGAACCGTACCTAGTGTACAAGCTCGTGGTTCTTAGTATCTGATCTCAAGCAGCTGCTGACAGAACACTGACAGACCTTGGGCGAGGGAGGCCAGACAACCCTTAGAAACCCCAACAATCAATGGTGGCAGCGGGTGGGATCCACCGTGCAAGTCTAGGTAGGTGGATTCATATTTTCACTTACCGAGACCTCTGCCATAGGGTGGACCAATTAAGAACCTAGTGGGGTACATTGAAAGGGTTAGAAACTGTCCCGAGAGACAGATAAGAGAAAAAGGGACTCTGAGAAGTGCCCTAATAGAAAAAGGGACTCTGAGAAGTGCCCTAAGAGAAAAAGGGACTCTGAGAAGTGCCCTAAGAGAAAAAGGGACTCTGAGAAGTGCCCTAATAGAAAAAGGGACTCTGAGAAGTGCCCTAATAGAAAAAGGGACTCTGAGAAGTGCCCTAAGAGAAAAAGGGACTCTGAGAAGTGCCCTAAGGAAAATAAGAGTAGCGCTACTAGATAAAAGGCTCCCTGACAAGGTGTTCAGTGTTCTGTCCCAAACTTTTGCTTTTTCTTCTCTGTCGCATAGAAGTGTAAGATAATTTGTCTTTGTTGTGTGGGACTGATAGGTGTGAAGGTGAGCACGCCTTAAACCACTGTTACTGATAGGTGTGAAGGTGAGCACGCCTTAAACCACTGTTACTGATAGGTGTGAAGGTGAGCACGCCTTGAATTACTGTTCAATATGGGAAGAATGATAGCAAATCTAAGCCTTTGATAAGGGGAAACTTGTAAGAAATTTGTAATTAGAATATCAACGCCTGATTATTATGTAGATCCATGGGTAGCTCCCAGTCCATTCCCACAGGTTGGAGATAATGACAAGTTTCACATTAATATAATGATTAAAGTTTTATGTTTGGGTGATCAATAGGCGTTCTTATATTATCAAGGAGACCAAAATTGGGATAAGGATTTTGTGAAGAAGGGAGGTGAAAACTGTCTAGAATATGCTCCCTATTGGTTTAGAAAGATAACTAAAAGTGCCAAAAGGACATCCAATTCAGGAGACAAAAGAGTCCCCTGGATTTCATGCCCTGGAACACAAGCTAGGAACAAATTTAAAATGTAAACAAAAGTCTAGGCCTAAAACTAAGGTCCCAACTGGCTTTATGTACCACCTAAGAAAAACAGCCTCTATCCCTCTTTTACCGAGGAAGAGATAGAAATTTTAATAACCCCTGATGTCAGGAAACAAATGGGCAGTGATAGACAGAAGCTGTCTGTTGATCAGCTTATCAGCTAGGAATAGAGGAACCCAAAGAGTAAAAAGAGCTAGGTGAAAGTGACAGCTGGACTTCTTATGGGGGTCCCGCTGCAAATATTAGGAGCAAATTAGCCGAAAGAGTTAATATAGAAGCCCCTTTCCCAACTCCCGAAAAAGGTCAGCATACCATGAGGAAGATTAAGAAAAGTTTGAGAGTGCTTCTCCACATAAATCTTCTCTGTCTACTGCCATAGCTGATAAACAGAAAGTGAGAGTATCTGTCTCAGATTTCTTTAAAAGATTCATAGATGTATGGGCTACCGCTTCTTATTCAGACCTTCCTGGGTAATCTGAATCCGAGATATGTTTTAACTGTAAAACAACAAATCATAGATGCTTTGATCCACATCAGTTTGGAACTGGGATAATGTGAAAATTATTTTAGAGATATTCCATGCTGTGGTAGGGTATGGGTTAAAAACACGCAAACTGGCAGGAACGAAATGTGTGTGTGAAAGGGGGGTCACAGATGGAGATGAAAAGTGCAGAAATTTACAGCTTTTTTTTACGAGGGGCTCAGCCCGCGCTACGCTTTGATAATAGAGCAGCATCAGACTGAGTTTTAAAGGAAGCTGACAGTGAAAGAAGCTGCGGGATGATTTTGATCTCCCTAAATTAACCCCTATGATGAGGAAGAAATAATTAAACTTTGCAGCCTCTGCACCACAGCCAGTCAGCTCTCCCTAGCATGATTATGATTATTATTATTATTGTTTATTTATATAGCGCCATCAACTTCCGTAGCGCTTTACAAGTTAAGAATACAGACAGGGTAAAACATATAGCACAGAGAACAATACAAAATTAGATGCCACAGGTTAAAACTAAGTGTTGTGAGCACAGGAGACAATAGGGAGGAGTGCCCTGCCCTTGCGAGCTTACAGACTAAAGGATGTCAAATAACCTGCTTAGCTGGCAGCAACACCGCCCTTACTGATTTCTGACCCCCTCCAGGCTAAACTGGGAATCAGACCTAGTTGCAGACTTATTCCAGGGTGTCCTATTAACATCCTGGGCAAGGACCTGCTAGGCAGATCACAATAAAAATTAACAGGAAAGTGGGGTTGTATGCAGACTTTAACCAGATAAGCATATAGAAGGCTAGGATTTCTTGCCTCTTGACGGATGACATGGACATAGATCCGCAGCTGTGGGCTGAGGGCTCACTGGATGTGGGATGTTTTCCCTGCACACATTACAAAGCCACATTGATTTGTCCTGAACCCCAGACCCATAAGTGGTCTAGTGACACCAACTGCCCCAATAGTGCCTGATGGTGTCTGTGCCATCTTTTCTCACCTCCATTTCTCATGACACGGGCTGGTAAGCGTCCCAGTGGATGAGGAGACACAACGCACCTTTCAGGTCACTTTTGCCCCAGGGCCATGTGTATTGGTTAGTAGTTTTTTCAAATAGTCCTCCAAGCCACTCTTAAGGCCTGGACACCCGGCCATGGTTACGTCCTACTGCAGACAGCCTTCTCCTCTGCAGTTTTGCATCGGGAGGCCACCCTGGGGAATGAGAGGAATATTGTCAAATGTCTTTTTGAAAGTGGTCATAAAGTGTCTAAAGAAAAGTTTGAATACCTGGGTTTTGTGCTTTCCCAGGGAATACGAGAAGTGAGCCATGAGAGAGTAGCTGCTGTTGTGGGTCTGCCCCGCCCACTTACCAAGAAGGACACGCTAACCGTCCTTGGTATGATTGGTTACTGCCGCCAATTTCAGATTGTTCATAATGTGACAGCATATTGAGAGCTCAGACGTATGTTGATAAACCTGACACCCTGAAATGGTTAAATGAAATGGTTAAATGAAATGCTTTTGTGTATTTGAAAAATGCTTTGGTGACAGCCCTGGGTTAGGTTTTCCCGATAATGGCAAGATGTTTCACTGATTTGCCAAGGGCAAAATGTAAAACCATGGCAGGTGGTCCGTGCACAAGCGCATGGAGGTGCCCTGTTTTTTTTTTTCCCTCGAAGGTGTGCCCTAGGCAGGTACAGGTCATGTGTGTCTCAGAGCCCTGGCCTCGTGTGCAATGGTGGTGGAAATGGCCACACCCTTTACATTGTGACATGTAAATGCCCATGTTAGCACCAGAAATACCCCTCCCTGACTAGACCTTGACTGACTTACAAAAATATGCTAGTACAGAAGACAGGGAGAATTGTGGAAAAAGGTAGGAGTGCACAAAGACCAGAATGGACTTTTGTGCAAAGAGGGGGAAACTAGTGAAAACTAGGGAAACCGTGCAACAGCTAGTGCACCGCTTTTTAATATCATAGTGCAGGACATAGAGGCTGGAAGACGACATGTAAACATGAGCACCTGACATATCTAACAACCCGATTCACACATCTACAGATTGATTTTACTCACATGCCTAGATTAGGAAAAGACAGGAGTACCTTTTAGTGAGAGTGGATATGTTCTCAAGGTGGGTTGAACTTTGTGTGATGACAAGGGAAGATGCCAGGACTGTGGTAAGTATTCTCACACAAGAAATTATTCCTAGATGGGGATGCCCATTGCAGATAATTTTAAATTGCCTGTCCTTTACCATGAAGGTATGTTAGGATCTTGTAGAAAACCCTCAGGATAGAGTGGAAGTTTCACATCCCCTACCACCCTCAGAGCTTAGGAATAGTTAAAAGAATGAAAACCAAAAAGGAAAAAAATCAGAAAAGCCACAGGGGGGAAGGGAACTTATGCTAAATGAAAAAGGGTCCTTCAAGGAGTAGCATTGTCAGTAATTAAGATGACCCCTTCTAAAGTAACTGGGTATTCACCATTTAAGGTTTTAATGGGAAGACCATTACCCACCCCCTGGGTTAGGGTGCCTTCTTATGTTAGAAAGAGGGGACTTAGACCTGATACAGGATATGTGAGGAAGCTGATTAAAACTTTGGATAATGTTAAACCGGACCTTCAGCGTGATTTAATGAAAAGCCCAAACGCTTAAAAAAAAACGGTTCCCCACCATCTGAAATTAATACATTTTACGTCACTAACTTATTATTCTTTCCCCCACTGGGCTGCAACTCTGTTCAGGAATTTAGGATACGGGCGCCGCCATCTTGGATGTTTAAAGAAATGTGGCTTGCACCTCTGTCTCGCATCTCTTTTTCTTCACAGGACACCACCCATCCTTTTGAAGTAGGTGACGCGGTCGTGGTCCTGTAGCTGAATCGCAGAAAGAAGCAAGACTACCCCCTTGGTGCCCCAGCCACGGTGATCGCAGTGACCAGAACCAGTCGTGGATACATGCATCCAGAGTGAAGAGGATTCGAGAAGAAGGGTTGGACCGTGCTACCTAGAGCACAGGAAAAGCAGGAAAATGATGACCAATGCGGGGGATCTAGGGTCCCCGAAGACGGAAAAACAGATGAAGAAGCCCCAGCCCTTGACCAGACCTTCTTTGTTGAACTCTGGGACTGAAATTGCTAAACTTTTGATAGCTGCCTTTATCATTTTTATAGCAACATATGTGCTTACTTCATGCATTTTCGACCCACATTTGTTAGGCCCCGATGTGAAAAAAAAAAATAGTTAGAATAGGTCAGAGAGAGAATGGTAAAGCCTGGGATCAGTTCTCAAATCAATTCTAGGTTCAAAGTTGCACCAATCATCTACTCTATTTCTCTCAGTGTTTCTATTGGTCAGCCATCTTCTAAATAGAGTTTAGCCCTGACCCGTTGTCCGTTATAGCTAGTGCTGCTCAGGGTGTGACTTTATCAGTGCTGTATCAGTGCTGTATCAGTGCTGTACCCGGCTTGACCTTCGGCTAGTATCTGACTACTCTTCTGCCTCATCCCTGTGAGTAGACGTATTTTCGGACTGATTTCCCGTGAATGACCTTGGCCATAGTATAACCTAGTGTTCCTTCTATCTTCACTGTGAGCTGGCATCCTTTGCGCCTTTTAAGACCTGGGGGCAACCGTGTCCGGCGAGGCGTATCGTGCGTCCCGGCTAACGGGGGCTTGGCTATAGGCAGAAGCGGCGGCGGAGATTGGGGGTTGCTATCTCACAGAAGGTGGAAGACTCACAGGACATTACATTAAATATGCATATGCCTGGAAATCAGGTTATGACAAGTGTTGGATCTGTAGTAAATGAAACCCTGAAACATCACAGGTCCGTTTGATAGCTATACCTTTGAATTTCACTCAAGTCTTTAATCAAAGTTATAACAACTAAATGAAAAATGTGAGTTTTGCTAGTGGCCAAAGCAGAATGATTATGTTTCACACCCAATATATATACCAAAACACAACCCAGACTGGTGTTTTAAGGTTGGAAAATTTAATAAGATTGAGAAAACATGTGCCCAATCCTAGTTTAATATCTCTAAGCCAACTGAGAAAGGTGGGATCTATTTTAAAACGAATAATGCTCAATACAAGGCAATTGACTGGAATATAATGCTAATTAACCCACTCCTGACTCATTTTTCCATAAGATTTCTGGTAGAGGAGAAAGATATTTTGCCCAAAAGTGGAGAACTTTTGGTAATTTAGGTAACTTTGGAGGAATTTTCAAATGGTTAAGAGATATGGCCATCAATGTTCTTGTAGTCATTTTTGTGATTATTATGCTTCCTTCAAACGTATTATGTGCCTGATTGCAAGCTGTAGGACAGATAGCCCAGCTGCTACATTTATGGCTTACCTAGCCCATAGGCACAGAACGTGAATTAAGGAGATCATCCAGAGATGATCTAAGAGGGGATTTGAAAGATGAAATGCTTAGCCTAATGGCGGCCATGTTGAAAAGAAGACTCCATTTTGTATTCTATAATCTGATATTAAACTTAGCTATATAGATATACATGTAATGTGTTCTGAGCATAAAGCTAACAGACGTTTTAGTGTGTAGAAATGTCCTTCTCTCAGTGATTTATCTAGATGTAGGTCACGGGAATCTCTTGAACTTTATTATCAGCAAAATGTATAGGAAAATACTTTACACAGGAACCATGAGATTTATTGCCAGCTTTATGTCTGAAGGTTTTTAGTTACGCCACAAAGGTGGGGGCTAAATGCTCATTTTTTGTGTGTGACATTCTGTATAAATATGCATTGATTTCTGAATAAACTTAGATCAGTCTTTGAACCGTACCTAGTGTACAAGCTCGTGGTTCTTAGTATCTGATCTCAAGCAGCTGCTGACAGAACACTGACAGACCTTGGGCGAGGGAGGCCAGACAACCCTTAGAAACCCCAACAGTAACCACAGGGGTAAATGGGCACAATAATTACAAATGAGACTCCAAAATGGGAAGCTGATGAGATAGGGGGCCACAGTTGCAAGTAGGTCAAGAATTTTATTTGGATTTAACAGACAGTTTGCAGCACAAACTAAAGGTAAGGCACATTTTCAAGGCCAAAGGAGTTAAACTAGGAACAGGGGAATGGGGACCGAAACTAGGGACCTGAGAACACAATTGCAGAGGGAGGGCAGGACAACAAATAGGCAACACTAAAAAAGACGCAGAAATAAATCCTGTGGTGCCCAGCTGATACCAACATACAACATTACAAATGCAAGGCTAGCGATAGCAACGCAGAAAGGCAACACTAAAACACACACTTACCCAGAACCAACCGCCACTCAGATTGCCAGTCTGAAAGCGCAAATAGAAACTGGAGCTCCACAAGATGAAGGCATCATGGGTGGATCATTGTAAGCCTGCCAAGATACAGAAAATCGCAGATCGGGATCCACTACATACTGCACATTCAGTGAATGCCTCATCTTATGGTTCCTGGAAGAAAATGACAAAAGACAGAGCTTAATACACTATCATTACATTACAGCAGCAGGCAAAGAGCAGGCAGATACATGGGCAACGTATACACAGGGATCATTGTACCCAATGAGCAACAAAGATTAGCTAGGTTAAGGGAGCAGAACAAAGGCTAGACCAAACAGAGCAGACTTGGCAAGAAGGAGGACCAATAAGCACCTAAACATATCGATACATTTACCCCTGTGCCACAGGAGGCACCAAAAACATGTGCATGCAGTCAATGGTGCCCATGACTTTGGGCATATTCACTATGTTAGAATAACCCAACTTCACCGCATTCCAGGCTGCCATGCTGTCATGAAAACAGATGTATTTCTCCTGCAGAACAGCCACGTCATCGAGAAATTTAGTAAGGCTGCGGTTCAGCGAAGGCTGGGACATGCCAACAGACTGTGCCTCTGGAATGAGCCATTCGCTAGAAATTGAGGGCAGGCAACTAGGCAACTAATTTGGTTATACCATCATCACCTCATGCCTCTTTCTGGTGGCAGGGGCCAACTATGGCTGCACCTAAGTAAGTAAAGCTTCTCAAGAGAAAGGTCCAGTTGGGTCAATACGAACACATGTTGATTGGACATCCCATCAACATCCAGATGACGGCGGGTATGCCTTCGCTTCGGAAGGTACAAGGTGAGCAGCCCATGGCACTGCAGATGCTCATACTCTTCCAGGAACTAGTCAAGGCGCTCCATCACACGTGTCCACCAGAAATCCCGCAAGCAAAAAGTTTGGTTTTAAATGCCCCGCCAAAACTCTGGGCCGAAGCTAGATTCAACCAGGATCATGCAAATTCATTCCAGGTTACCCCATCCCAGATTGGCAAGAAATTAGTCAAAAGACCTGGGCAAGTCACCCTCTGATCTTGGCAGGTGGCATTCGGGCATCCCTATTCAATGAACTGGTGTAGGGGTGCCTTGACAGTATACAAACAAATACAAGAAATAAAGCGCAAGTCAAAAAGAAATGTATTAATCTCAATTTAGCCGTATTCACACATCTGCATCTTCTTTCTTCTCTGCTGAGCGGCATCCTTTCCGTTGGTCTACCAGGTCTGGGGCTCTTTTCTGGTCTGGTGGTCTTCTGATTTTTTGTTCTGGGCGATAAAGGTCCCCCCCTCCTCCTTTCTTGGTATGCCATCAAGGGTAATACTGGCCACCTGAGAAGGAAACCTATAGTATGGCAGCACCTCTAGGGTCAGGGGCCTGCAGTTCGGCCCTTGAGCCCTTGCTTACCAGCCCTGTTGCTTGGCACATTGGGCTGGCAAGCTTTGGGGAAGGCACACTTTTTTTTGTATTTTGTGGCAGAACGGGACATCCCCCCAAAAAAAGTGTCACTGGAGGGGACGCCCTTGTCTATGTTTCTGCCTCAACGACTCAGTACCCTGCCTCTTCTCCACATGTAGCTGCCAAATCTCCAGGGAATAAAACCCTGGTAATGCCCGCAGGCCAGCCTGTCCTTCCGTATAGAATTATCCAGTGAAGACAGGCCTACCAGTAGATTCAGAGCTTAATGGGCTGGTTGCTCACCCTAGGCTAGATGTGCCTCACACCTGGAGCTTTGTCCTGAACTGGCCTGGCCTGGTCTTGGCCCTGAGCTTCCTTGGACAGCCATCATGACAGACATAAAACTACTTACAGATAGGAAAGAAACATGTCTTCTAAATAATTGGCCCAGCATGCTAGAAAAACTTGCCCCAACAATTTTTTTTTTTTACCAGCGTATTACAATCTGCAATTGTTTTCCAATAGAATGTTAAGATTTGTAAAATTCGACACATGCTGCAGACAACTGTAGGCTAAATGATTATTCCTTAGATCCAATAAACTGTGATGCCAAAATAATACCCCCCCTCCATCCACCACCTCTGGCATACATCAACCATCTACCTCTTGTGCACCTGTAGACTGCTTGTTCCTCTGTAGAAAACCCTTTTGGTGAAGGTGAAGGGGCTCGGTAAAGCCGTCACTTTGAGCAGATGGACCCTTGAAACCATCTGCTGTAGAGGCAACAAAATGTTCAATGATGCATTACGAAATTATTTAGCTCTAAAAGAGGCTGAAAATAGTTGGCGGTGCGGCATCTGTGCGCAGTGCAAACAGCCCGTTTTACATATGATCAATCACTTCCCCGGATTCCTCTGTCGGTAATGACTTCTCTTAAAGAGGCCGGTTCCAAATCCCAAGTGCTCTGTCATTATAACGTACACATTACAGCGGCGGGCAAAGCTATGCCACCTAACAATGATCATAAAACACTTCTAAAAGACCAGTGATGTTGGAACTAGTGATGAGTTGGAACCAGGACAATCCAGTCCGGAAATCCTCCATCCCCAGTAACTGGCATTCGGTATGTCTAAATGCTGAATGCAATAGCCCCTACCACCTTGAGACCTGTGGACTAGTTCATGGGTCCCATGGACCCCTTACCAATTGAAAGTAAAAAAGAACTCACTGTTGCCACTACTTTGATTTATCTGTCTCCTGTTGGGCAGAGCCCTCTCCGTGGGTTAGCTGGATCTGGTTCTACCTCCTGGCCCAGTTGGCTGTGATCTTCTTGATGTTGTTGTAAGGAGGAGGGGGGCACATGTACAATCTCCTTCCTTGGCATTCCACTAAGCTAATATTGTCAGGGAGGCTTTTATACCCCAGGGGAGGAGGGGGATCTCACTGGAGGGGAGTGAAATGGAGGGGGATGTAAAAGCCTTTCTGCCCTGGTGGGTCAGGATTAGCTTGGCGGGTTTAGCTTGACACGGAAGGTGGAGGAGGGAACTGCCCCCCCCTCCACTACGGGGGGGCCCACTTACAGGTCCGGCCTTTGGGGTGTGCAGTGGAGCTTGACAGGCGGTGGACTGGGGGGGGGCACGGCCACAGCTGGTGCCCACATCTCCTTGCATCGCGCCAGTGATAACCGAGGTGGCGGTGTAACTTCTTTTTCCCACCGGACGGGGACAGCACTATGCAGCAAGAGGAGAGATGAAGGAGCCTCCACACCACGTGACAGGCATGTTGGCGGGGTGCAGGTGATCAGGCAGCAACAAGGAGACCGGGAGTGCAAGCTGGGAGGGAAAGCACTGTAGAGGTAAGTTTTTTTTTTTTTGTTTAAAGGTTATTTTTCATTTTCCTATCCCTGGAGCATCCCAATCTGTGATACCCTACCGTGTGAACCCCCCTGGGATTGCTGGCATACCCACTATGCAAGCAATTCCACCCCTGGGTTTTGGTCCACTTTACAGGGGCATCTCAATTTGGGATGCCCCTGTCTGTGAAAGAAGCCACTTGATTTGGCCGTTAACTCAAACTGGTGATCTAGATTCGTTTAGACTCCGAGGTCAGGTTTAAAGAGGTTTGGTGAGCTTCAAAGTAGACCAAAACTGACATCAAGAAGACTAACAAGCCCCTAAACACCAGGGCTGTGGAGTCGGTAGGTAAATGTTCTGACTCCGACTCCTCAGTTTTTTGTACTTCCGACTCCTCTGTATTAATATGTGAATGTATTTTATACATTCCTTGAAGGAAAGAAAGGCAACATACATGTCATTACTTCTAGCAGAGAGAGGTAGTTGGGCAGAAGCTGCCTTCTCCTTTCTGTGTGCTGATCTTCTGCTGAAGATAGGGCAGTGGGAAGATCCAGAAAGGGGCCTTTATTATAAAACATGATTTCCCTAGTAGAATCCCATAGTCATGTTTAAAGTTTAAGCTAACAATCGAAGTTTACAAGTTTTTATAGCCTTTTGCTGAATGACAGCAGTTTTTCCAATGGTACAGCTTCAGTCTTGAACTATTGATCCTCCATTCCCTTCACTTATACAAGTGTCTCTAGTCCTGCAAAAAACATATTTACTTAATCCCTTATCAGTGAGAGGCTAGGTTACCCATGGGTTCCCTGTAACAGCAGAACACAACACTATGCAAAGTATAAGTATTGCCGCTTCTAATTGTGCGTTGCCTGCCATATAGTGAAGCACATGAAAAGCACGCTTCTTTACGGTCACATAATGTGTTCGTTTTGTGGTTACGTGAGGCACTGCATGCATTGGTCTTATTCTTACAATAGAGAAGTCATTAATTATAACTTTTTGTGAATTGGGACATTTAAACTTGCTAAATCAAAATTTAGTAGGAGTCGGAGTCGGAGTCGGTGCATTGTTTGCCGACTCCGACTCCAGGTACCCAAAATTTCCTCCGACTCCGACTTCTCGACTCCGACTCCACAGCACTGCTAAACACTGCAGCTCTCTACCATTGGGGTCTACCGGCAAACCATCCAATCTATTCCCAACTCAAAATTCACTATTCTGAATCTTTGAGGATTTTTTCTTTAGACCACTTTCACACTTTGTTGGGCCTCCTTCAGCGAAGCACTACCATCATGGTGGCCGCAATCTGCTGCCCTGTAGTATCCGGCACCTGAATCCAGCGGCAGTGACAAAGAGAGCCTGCGGTGGAAGCTCGAGACGCTGCGAGGGAGGCAGAAGAACCCAGCTGTGAAGGACTCATCAACAGGGGCAGCAAGAGGACTTAAACCGGACCTTCACCATGATTTATTGAAAAGCCCAAACCCTTATAAAACTATTCCCCAGCATCTAAAATTAATATATTTTATGTTTTTAGTCACTTACTTATTACTCTTTCCCCCACTGGGCTGCAACTCTGTTCAGGACTTTAGGATATGGGCGCCGCCATCTTGACTCAGAAGCATCACACTTACTAAGGAGAGGAGAGTGGGATTAAGTACAGGGGGTGGGGTTATAGCTGTGCTTTGCTCAGACAGAGCAGAGCTGGGGTCAGGGAAAGGACAGCAATCCCAGAATGCAGCGCAGCACAGTCAGAAGACACTTCCTGTTTGCAGGCTGCCTGATGTTCCATGAGCCGCCATCTTGGATGTTTAAAGGCTCATAACATGCAGTAGATGCAGGTAGGATAATTTTTAATGTGAGCAATCTGTATGTACAGGGTGTGGGAATCATATAAGATAGGCTCTTATTCAGAGTGAAGGACCGTTTTAAGGCTCGACAGCTAGAAGGTGTTTTTAGGATTGGAAAAAACTAAATCCTAGAGGCTATGCAGAATCTCTAGCATAACCCATAGGGTTCTGTTATTTGCATACTTTAAAAAAAAATATCCTTACATCACTGGAAAAATAATGTCTCTAAACTGTAAAAATGCAGCATCACATATACAGGTGATTTTTTTGGGGGGAAACGTAGGACAAACTTTTTTCGTGTGTGTTATCAGTAAAAAGCTCACGAGGTGCAGGCTGCAATCCACACCACGATATACACTGCTTCACCAAATATTTAGCATGGCCCCCATAGGCAGAGGCCTTTAAAGAAATGGTAATGAACCTTTAGTATAATAGGATCAAAGGGAGTTGCTAGGGGGGAGCAGGGGGTACATTTGCCCCGGGTGCAGCAGGTCGGGGGGGGGGGGGGGCTGAGAACAGGGGGGACGTCATTTCGAATCTTTGCCCCGGGTGCCAGAAAGCCTAACTACTCCTCTGGTAGGGTCAGATACTCTATCAGGAGCAGAGCCAAGTCCAGACAAGCAGTGCCAGAAGGGCAGGGGGTGCCGAGCTGACCACCAATATTACCTTCTGGCCAGGGCCGGCGTCAGCACTAGGCATACCCGGGCAGAAGCCAGGGCCTTGGCACCTTGAGAGGGCCCACCTCATTCTCTATACCCTGGGCAGTGCCTATGCAGGACACTTGGCCGTGCAGTAACATGGACTAAAGACTGTCAGACAGGGGCAGATTGACCATTTGGAGAGACTTTCTTTCTGTCAGTCCTTCTATTCTTTGTTTCTTTCCTTCTATTCTTTTTCATTCATTCTTTCTTCCATCTATTTTTTGTTTCTTTCTTTCATCTGTTTGTTCTACTATTCCCTTTTTCTCACTTTTTTCTCTTTCTTTCTTCTTTCCTTCTATTTTTTTCCGTCAGTCCTTCTATTTTTTCTTTCCTCCTATCTTTTCCGTTTTCCTTTTCTCCCATTGATTCTCCCTGTCTATCTTTGTTTCTGTGCTTTTGTTCTTTCTGTTTATTCCCTTTATAAAAAAATATTTTATATTCATCTCATCTCTAATCCAACAATATCAACCTAGACGCTGCCTCCGCTCTTCTGCCGACCTTCTCCTGTTCTCCACCCTGGTCACCTCCTCTCACGCCCGCCTCCAGGACTTCTCACGTGCAACTTGCAGTCTTCTGGAATGCCCTCCCCCACCCAATCCGCCACTCCACAACACTCAAAACCTTCAAAGGCGCCCTTAAAACTCACTTATTCAGACAATCATATAATCTGGCCTAACCAATCTTCTAAAGGGCACAAAGCTCAATACTGACTGTTTGTGATCCTTCCCCCTCGTCTTCACCCCTCTTCCTTTAGACTGTAAGCTCGCAAGGGCAGGGCTCTCTCTCCTATTGTATCTTGTACTCAGAATATCCAGTGTAAGACTGCATTTGAAATAGTCTATGTACCGTATGTTTCTACCCTGTCTGTAATTACTACTTTGTAAAGCGCTACGGAAGATGATCGCTATATAAATAAACAATAATAATAATAATTCATACATGCAACTTTTATCGCCATGTATGGAGTATCATACCACAGCGCCAAGGGGCCCACTAAGACTCTATCACCCCAAGGGCCCGAATAAACCACCTGCAAACTAGTACATTCGCTGACAGCGATTCATTCAACTGCCATGAGAGTTAGAAAATCTCAAAGTGAGAATTTTCGCTTCAATCCACCCGAACAAAATCATCTGGGAAGGTGCTTTGAATTAGGCGAGTTGCCGAGAAATCACGCTGGCGAGTTGCATCGAGAACACGGGTGAGTTTCTTGGCTTCGGCTCTGAATGAAGCCCAGTTGTGTGCTAAGGGCCGTATTTGGTGTCCATGGGGCCCTAGGCACTTTAAAGGAGCACTATCGCGAAATTGTGAAATGTTAAAATTCCATATAAACACATCGGTTAATGAGAGGACAAGTCACTTATACACCAGAACTGAATAAAACTCCCAGCAAGCTTGTGGTTTATTCTCACATGGTAGGAACCAAATCCAGGGGTGACAGATTTAGTCTATGAGGGGTGACAGAGCCTGTCACCCTGGCTGTCCTTTTCCTTCCATTAAAATAAAAGAAACAATCCTGGCTTGATATTTCTTGATGTTGGATGTATAAGTGACCTGTGGACCGCCATCCTGCATATTTATATGGATTTTTATCATTGGTCTATTTTTTCGCGATAGTGTTCCTTTAAGTGCTTGCGCCCCCTTTTTGTCAGTTAGGTTACGGTCCATAGAAAAAAAAAGTGTGTAGGGCGAAAGGGTACAATGGCATACCTCACAGGTGTCCCTGATTTGGAGGGACTGTCCCTCTTTTGAGTCTGTTCCTTATTGTTCTCATTTGTCCCTCTTTGGGGTGTAACATGCAGATCTGCAGCAATAAATAATTCATTTGCATATTCAAAGTGTTTCTATTATTGTAAATGTTACATCCTATCTCCTATCCATCTCTCAGGTAATTTACAGACTGTCCCTCTTTCCCACCCTGAAAAGTTGGGAGACATGCAATGGCCTAGATACAGAGTAGGTGTGTGGAGGAGGGAAAGGGCACAAAGGGGGAAATGCAGGGAAGCAGGAAAGCATGTCCCAACTTTTACTGCATTCTGACATTCGGGAGTCACATGACCAAAGCAGTGGAGGGGAGATGCTCTGGCCTGTGTTCAACCCAATGCACCCCCCCTTCACACAAATACACTCTGCGTCCTTCTGTGGCTGAGGAATGCTTGTTGGGAGGCATTAATGTTCAGGATATGAGAGATGTAATTTATTTTCTTTACTTAAGTAGTAAGGGCAGTGCCCTCCCCCCCTTCCAGGTTGCCACCCTAGGCACGTGCCTAGGGTTGCCTAATGATAAATACAGCCCTGCTAAGGTAAACTCTCGTACCAACACCGAAGCATTTCACTGCATGTCTTTGCTTCAGTCTCCTTGCCGCCTGCTCCTCCCCAGGTGATATTAGATTGAAAGATATTTTCAGTGCCGGCTATAAGCCTGTTTTGTCAGTACTGTGCGCAGGAGCGCGTCATGGAACTGTTTGTACGGGATAATAGCACTTTAGAGATTGCTGTGTTCTGTCTTCCCCTGACCTGTTCTCTTTAACCTCTTTTGAATATGCTGAGGCCGCAGCTTCTCCTTAATTTGCTTACCTCCCTGGTGAAGTCTGCACTGAGATACAAAAAGGACATGAAAGAGAAACAATCCACTTTTTATCAAACAGTAGATTCAAAGCAGACCTTTAGTCAAACATTATTGGAAGTCCACTAACCCAAACCATCACCCTGAATAAGAGTCTATCTTGTATGTTTCCCACACCCTGTACATACAGATTGCTCGCATTAAACCGGACCTTCACCCTGAATAAGAGTCTATCTTATATGTTCCCCCACCCTGTACATACAGATTGCTCACATTAAATCGGACCATCACCCTGAATAAGAGTCTATCTTATATGTTTCCCCCACCCTGTACATATAGATTGCCCACATTAAATCGGACCTTCACCCTGAATAAGAGTCTATCTTATATGTTTCCCCCACCCTGTACATACAGATTGCCCACATTAATCCGGACCTTCACCCTGAATAAGAGTCTATCTTATATGTTCCCCACACCCTGTACATACAGATTGCCCACAATAAAAATCATCCTACCTGCATCTACTGCATTTTATCAGCCTTTAAGTATCCAAGATGGTGGCTCATGGAGTCTCAGGCTGCCTGCAAACAGGAAGTGTCTTCTGATTGTGCTGCTTTGCATTCTGGGATTGCTTTTCCTGACCCAAACTCTGCTCCATTTGTGCAAAGCACAGCTATAACCCCGCCCCCTGCCCTTTTGACCCCTCCCCTCTCCTCAGTATGTGATGCTACTGAGCCAAGATGGCGGCGCCCATATCCTACAGTGCTGAACAGAGTTGCAGCCCAGTGGGGGAAAGAATAATAAGTAAGTGATTAAAAACTTTAAATATATTAATTTTAGATGCTGGGGAATAGTTTTTTAAGGGTTTGGTCTTTTCATTAAGTGATGCTGAAGGTCCGGTTTAAGATATATAGGGCAGCTACTGCCACTGAGACAATATCCAATTCATTAATCTAACACTATAGGAGTGTGCTTACCAACCCTTTATTTATTATTCTAAAGTCCACTAACCCTCCCAAACCCTGGGGCATCCGCATTTGGGATGCTTTGCAGCTTACCAGCTAGGCCAAAGATACATACTTGTCTCTTCTACACTGCTGCTGAGGGCCAGATGTCTCATAATAATGCCCCCATGGGATACCTTGGGCATTCGTCCACCATTATCAAGCAAGCAAATTGGTGGACAAGGTCCTCTCCCCATCACTGTGGCTAAAGCGCATTGTGCCCCATTCACCTTACCAGACTCTACCTTTGCAGGAGGCATTGTGCCCTCAGTATTAGATATATGGACCTAAGCAAGTTAACTCTGGGGTAAAGGCGGTATTAATTGTTTTTTTTTTTTATAATATTTGCCCAAACACTTCAAAGAATTTAGACCATACTGGATTTTGGTCCATTTCCCTGAAGCATCCTGATTTGGTGAAATCGCCCTCAAAACTCACTTTCCTGGTGGTTGTACGTTGCATGGACGGGCTCTCGTCCAATCAGAGCTCTATGCAGCGCTGTTTACACATGGAGCCCTGGAAAAGATAAAAGGGAGCCACCGCACCCCCAGACTCCTTCCAGCTGACGTGTGCCCTGCTGTGCCAGACGACTTTAATGGCGCACCTCAGCTGCAAGATGCCAGGGTTGTGGTCCCTGGTTGTACATGCACCATAGGATCACCAGAGGTGTCAGTATATTGGGGATTACATGGTTTGAGAGAGCGTGATCTACAAAGCAAGAAAAAGGCTTAACTTGGAGCGCATTAAAGTGGACCAACACCCAGGATTTTCACTAGGGATGAGCGAACCGGAATTCGCTCCGAATTTCAGGGAAAATTTGATTCGGCACGAACCCGAATTTTTTTTGGTTCGTGCCGATCGAATTTTCCCTGAAATTAAAAAAAAAAAATGCCGGCATGGTGGGAGCGGGCAGGCCGGCGCCGCTCTCAGCTGTCATCAGAGGACGCGTCATCAGAGGGCGCCTGAGAGCGGCGCCGGCCTCCACGCTCCGACCATGCAGGTAAGTGTTTGCTTTTTAAAAAAATGCCGGCGGCGGCCCGCTGACAGGCGTAGCCGGCCTGCCCGCTCCCACCATGCCGGCATTTTTTTTTTCAGATGAGCGATTCGTGAAAGTTCGATTCGGGCGAACCCGTATTTCTTGGGGAAATTCGGCGAATCGCCCGAATCGAACTTTCAAGAAGTTCGCTCATCTCTAATTTTCACTATCCTGGGTGTTGGTCCACTTCAGCGGGGCATCCGAGATCAGGATGCCCCGCTGTGTGAAACCCCCCAAAAGCCCCAAAAAACGTACCTTTTCGGCGATGGACAAGCGACGGACAAGCCACCGCCTCCCGCGCATCCCTCTTACAGGGCGCACTCTCGCACCGGCCATTCACATACGGCCGGCGCAGGCGCGCACACTGCTAGAGGGGCACGCGGGAGGCGGCAGCAGCTGATCCGTCGCCGATAAGGTAAGGTTTTTTGGGGGCTTTTGGGGGGGGGTGATCGGCCCGGGAATCTTATAGATTATATTAGGTCCACTTTAACAGTACACCATCCGGTAAGAGGAATTAATACAGGTGGTGGGCACGAGGTGGAAATTTGAAGTGGATTATTCCTAGACATCACCATGATGTTACTATAAATGCATGCACCTTGGGACAAACATCTGAAATCCTAAGGAAGTTGGTTAAAGCCTGAATTTTAAAAAGTAACTGTGGACATTTAGTATTCCCTGGACTCTCTGTTTAAAGTGGACCAACACCCAGGATTTTGACTATCCTGGGTTTTGGTCCACTTCGGCCACTTCCGCTGTGTGAAACCCCCCAGAAACCCCGAAAAACTCACCTCTCCTCGCTCCCACGTGACCGCCGCTGCCAATCCCCGCCGACGGACAAGTGGGAGGCAGCGGCGGACAAGAGAGCCGCCTTCCGCGCGCGCCGGCCATTCACAGAAGGCCGGCGTGGGTGCGCGTCCTGCTAGAGGGACGCGCGGGAGGCGGCGGCGGGCGCCGCTGGTTCGAGGATAAGCTAGGGATTTAGGGGTTTCTGGGGGATTTCACACAGCGGGGCACCCCCGATCGCAGTCAGGGGTCTGATTGGTCCGGGAATCTTATAGATTCCCAGGCCGATCATTGGAGGTTGTTGGTCCACTTTAAATTGAATGCTCTGTGTTTCACTGTTAATATTATGTTTAATCCATAGGGATAATTGGATTTTACACGTTGAGCAGTTTAATTACCTTTTAAAAAATATTTTATTGATAAGGTCTAAGCGCTGTTTTCTCTTAAAATCTAAAGTATATTGGGGATCTCAGGGGTTTTCATACAGCGGGGAAACCCAAATCAGGATGCCCCAGGGGTAGGGAATCAGCTGGCTTTAGAGTCTTTAGACTCCAGCCCTTAATCCTGGCACTCCAACACTGTGTACAAATATGGCATTCTTGAGAGTAATCAGCTTTCCGCAATCTGTGAGTCTGCACATCCCAGTGCTGAGATGGAGAGGTGACACAAAGCAGTGTGGCATTCCCCCATCCCATTTCCCATAGGCAGTGTGGCATTCTCCCATCCCATTTCCCATAGGCAGTGTGGCATTCTCCCATCCCATTTCCCATAGGCAGTGTGGCATTCTCCCATCCCATTCCCCATAGGCAGTGTGGCATTCCCCCATCCCATTACCCATAGGCAGTGTGACATTCCCCCATCCCATTCCCCATAGGCAGTGTGGCATTCCCCCATCCCATCTCCCATAGGCAGTGTGGCATCCCCCCATCCCATTCCCCATAGGCAGTGTGGCATTCCCCCATCCCATTCCCCATAGGCAGTGTGGCATTCCCCCATCCCATTACCCATAGGCAGTGTGGCATCCCCATCCCATTCCCCATAGGCAGTGTGGCATTCCCCCATCCCATTACCCATATAGGCAGTGTGGCATTCCCCCATCCCATTACCCATATAGGCAGTGTGGCATCCCCCCCTCCCATTCCCTATAGGCAGTGTGGCATTCCCCCATCCCATTCCCCATAGGCAGTGTGGCATTCCCCCATCCCATTCCCCATAGGCAGTGTGGCATTCCCCCATCCCATTCCCCATAGGCAGTGTGGCATTCCCCCATCCCATTACCCATAGGCAGTGTGGCATTCCCCCATCCCATTACCCATAGGCAGTGTGGCATTCCCCCATCCCATTACCCAAACCCCAATCAGCTTTCTGCAACATGTAAGTCATCTCCACATCCCAGTGCTGAGATGGAAGGGTGACTTAAACATCACAGAAAGCTGTTAGCAATGTAATAGCAGGCTTGTATCCTGTAGCTATAATATAATGTATACTTGTAACAGGATCGGATTGCCATTGTCCCTTACATTCCAAGTTTATTGAGTTAATTATCAGGATCCATAAAAGCAAGTAATCAGTGCATACAATCCATCACCAGCGCCCCTGCTATGTGTTTCCGGAGTATCACCCCCTTAGTCATGCATGTGGTGCCACACCACGTGTACACTTAAAGCGGACCCTCACCCCGAATAAGAGCCTATCTTATATGTTTCCCACACCCTGTACATACAGATTGCTCACATTAATCCGGACCTTCACCCTGAATAAGAGTCTATCTTATATGTTTCCCACACCCTGTACATACAGATTGCTCACATTAATCCGGACCTTCACCCTGAATAAGAGCCTATCTTATATGTTTCCCACACCCTGTACATACAGATTGCTCACATTAATCCGGACCTTCACCCTGAATAAGAGCCTATCTTATATGTTTTCCACACCCTGTACATACAGATTGTCCACATTAATCCTGACCCTCACCCCGAATAAGAGCCTATCTTATATGTTTCCCACACCCTGGACATACAGATTGCTCACATTAATCCGGACCTTCACCCTGAATAAGAGTCTATCTTATATGTTTCCCACACCCTGTACATACAGATTGCTCACATTAATCCGGACCTTCACCCTGAATAAGAGTCTATCTTATATGTTTCCCACACCCTGTACATACAGATTGCTCACATTAATCCGGACCTCCTCTCCTTAGTATGTGACACTTCTGAGGCAAGATCGCGGCGCCCGTATCCTAGAGTCCCGAACAAAGTTGAAGCCAAGTGGGGAAAGAGAATAATAAGTAAGCGTGTAAAAAAGTAAAATATATTAATTTTAGATGTTGGGAATAGTTTGTTTAAGAGTTTGGGATTTTCATTAAATGATGCTGAAGGCCGAACCCTTGATGACTCATCAGTGCATGTTTTAATGTGGGAGTCCCCTCAGAATTCAATTCATTTAGGGGGCCCTGAAAAATGACTAAGCAGGAGGAAACAAGTACTGCCCATGCCCATCAACTTTTCAGGATAGGAAAGAGGGACATTTGTTAAATTAGGCCACGCCCCCTTGTTGAGGGACGGATAGGAGATAGGATGCAACAGTTAAAACAATATAAACACTTTAAATAGGCAATTTAATCATTTACTGATGCAGATCTGCATGTTACACCTTAAATAAGGACAAAGGAGAACAACGAGGGGCAGGGGGACATGGACCCAGATGAGGTATTGTCCCTCCAAATCAGGGATACTTGGGAGGCATGAGTAATGATAGGTTAGAAAAACATTGAGGCTGATTCACTACTAACGGCAAGTATCGGCAGATGAGCATCTGTATAGCGGCGCTAGAAAACGATGTAAGCGGGCGCTGTAACAGAGCGTCTCAGCCGCTGTAGTAACCTTGCCGGCATTGATGAATGTGATATGTGTTGGGCGCTGTAACACCAGTACAGCGCTGCAGGGAATGAGAGGTAGCGCCAGCTCAGTGCGTCCGGCTCTCGGCGCTCCGCACCATACCAAAAAGGACACACACACAGCGTTAGCGCTCTAAATCTGATCGCTGTAGCATAGAGTGCCAGACGCTGTGTGATTAAAGTCTGTTTTTGAACACATATCCACCAGTAACAAAGCGAAAACACATGGAATGACATTGTTGTAACACTGGGACGATAACACTTTAGTGCCAGACCTGTAATGACAATTCTGCATAAAATATAAAAAGTCAAAAAAATGTATAAAAGTGTTTGTTTGCAGCCAGGAGAGGTCACACAATGATTGGAGCAAAAAAAAATGAAAAATGTCAAACACGCTGTTTAAAGTGCGACCACCACTCAGGATTTGACTACCCTGGGTATTGGTCCACTTTTGCGGGGCACCCCGAATGGGGGTACCCCGCTGTGTGAAACCTCCCAGAAAGCCCCGAAAACTCACCTGACCCCGCTCCCACGTGACTCGCTCGTCCAATCGCCGCTGGCGTACAAGGAGAGGCAGCGACGGACAAGCTGAGCGCAGGCTGCCGCTGCCTCCGACGCGTCCCACTTACAGGGAGCGCGCCCGCGCCGGCCATTCACCAACGGCCAGCGCGGGTGCGCGCCCTGCTAGAGGGACTCATGCGCCGCTGGAACGAGGATCAGGTAGGATTTTCGGGTATCTGGGGGGGTTTCACACAGATCGATCGGGGTGCCCCGCAGTCAGGGAGCTGATCGGTCCGGGAATCTTATTGATTCCCGGGCCGATCATGGGAGGGTGTTGGTCCACTTTAAACACAAGCAAATGAACGGCCATTGAAATGTATGGGAGAGCGACAATGAGCGGAAGTCACTACATGGCGTTGCCGAACCTAGAGCGCCGGCGCTATACGCTGAGCCCCCTGTAATAATACATCGCACGCTACATGGCGCTGTTAGAGGCGCTCACCAGAATCGCTTTCATAAATGTGGTTTTGCGTACAGTGCCCGGCATTCACTAGACGCTGCCTGTCGCTACGAGGCGCTACCTGGCGCTATCCCTTCATGAATAAGCCCCATTGTGTTGAAGAGCATTTCTTGCCCAATTATGTCATTTTCTAAAGAGAATCCCTGGAAATGCTTTTGATGTGTATTCCAGGCAGTGATGGGGAGGCCGGGGACTCCTTGATTAATTGGATTTTAATCAGTCATAATTCTGTGTTAAGTGGTGGAGGGATGCCCTCTGTTTCATGGCTTAAACCTTCCCTGACTAACAATGTGAGGAGAAGACTAGTGACTGTCATTAAAAGATTAAAAGGGAGAAAAAAAATCAATAGTCTCCTTAATTAAAGACAAGGCTGGCCTCCAACATGTCATTCTTCCCCAGGCCGACCTCTTCCTCTGAGTTCAGCCATGTACACGGGGAACAATCCGAGGCTTACTCTCAGCATTAGCAGGATTTACATCTCAGGCATCTACAGTATAGGCAACCATAGGCCAAACCTTCCAAGTGTCCCTCATTTGGAGGGACTGTCCCTCTTTTGAGTCTCGTGATTCCTATTTGTCCCTCCTTTGAGGTGTAACATGCAGATCTGCATTAAAACGGACCAAAACCCACCACGAATCTATAGGATTCCCGAGCCAATCGATTCCCTCCCCCTGGGGCATCCAAAATCGGGATGCCCTGCTACGTGAACCCAGGTCACCTCATACGCTTACCTTGTTTCCCGGTCCAACGGCGCATGCGTGAGCCACGGCAGCATCCCCACTGTCCCTCTAGCAGGGCACGTGCCTGCGACTGGAATTTGTGAATGGCCGGCGCGGGCAAGCTCCCTGTTAGAGGGTAGCGGGGGATGCAGGAAGAGGTGAGTTTGTTTGGGCGATCTGGGGGGTTTCATGCAGCGGGCACCCCCGATTAGGGTGCCCCGGGGGAAACGACCAAAACCCAGGGTAGTCAAAATCCTGGGTTTTGGTCCACTTTAATAAATTATTCAGTTGCCTATTTAAAATGGACCAAAACCCAGGAATTTGACTACCCTGGGTTTTGGTCCTCGTCCCCAAGGTACCCCGATCGGGAATGCCCCACTGTGTGAGACCCCCCCAAATCGCCAAAACAAACTTCTTTCTGGTCCTACCGCGCATGCGTGGCCGCTCGTCCAATCAGTGCGCTCGGATCTGCTCGAGCCCCTGCGTCCAGGAGCTCGTCTAATGCAAGTGTATCTGAGCGCACTGGCGGGTGCATCCAGCGCTACCCTCTAATAGGATCGACCATTTACAAATGCCTGGTGCAGGCACGAGCCCTGCTAAAGGAATAGTGGGGATGGGGCCGCAGCTCGCACATTCACTGTTGGACACGGAAAGAAGGTGAGTTTCCGGGCAACCTGGGAGGATTCTGGATGCTTAGGGGGAGGGAATCAATTGACCCATAAATCTTAGATTCCTGGCCCAATCTCCGTAGGTTTTGTTTATGTTTATATTGTTTTAAATGTTACATCCTTTCTCCTATCCATCCCTCACTGAGGGGGCGTGGCCTAATTTAACAAATGTCCCTCTTTCCCACCCTGAAAAGTTGGTAGGTATGCCATAGGCAGAAAGTCTGGTGGAAGCCCCCCTGTACACAGTTGAAAAAAAACTCCCCAAATCTCACTTGCCTCATCTGCATACATGATACCATCATTGGTGTACTGAATTATTGGAGAAAACTGCCATTCACTTTCATTGTCTACCGGGTGTAAATTTTCACCTTGGTCTGAATCAGCCCCAAGGTAGACAATACAAGTGAATGGCAGTTTTCTCTTCTAAAATAGGATTGAGTTTTTCACCTGGTTCTGAATCGACCCCATTGTCAGCACTTACATTTGCTCCTGTATCCACTCAAAGCTGAAAAGCAGCCTCATTGATTTTTTTCCTGGTCTCTTCCATCTTGGAGCACCCGGGAGGCGCCTTTTTTTCCCAGCTTGCCAGCGGTGCTGCTGCCTGGATTTCACTGACATAACCCACAATGCATAGATAGATATGAGATAGATAGATAGATAGATAGATAGATAGATATGAGATAGATAGATAGATATGAGATAGATAGATAGATAGATAATAGATAGATAGATAGATAGATAGATAGATAGATAGATAGATATGAGATAGATAGATAGATAGATAGATAGATAGATAGATAGATAGATAAGTATGAGTGATCACGGGCAGGCTGATTCATCACTAACGCCAGGTAGCGACAGATGAGCGTCTGTAGCAGGCATTTCAGAGCACCCGCTAGTAGTCACTGTGCTCAGCTGTGGGTCGCTAGTTCTTAGCGACTCAGTCGCTGTGCAGCAATGATGAATACATTGTGATGAGTCGCTATTTGACCAGTACAGTGCTGTATGGGAGCGCATGTTAGCGACTGGACAGTGCGACCGACTCACAACATATTCAGAAAAATACAGCCTCACAGAACTCCGGCGCAGAAAAATGCTTCTCTAAAGCCCAGAGCGCCGGAGGCTGTGTGTTTAAACCGGACCTTCAGCCTGATTTAATGAAAAGCCCAAACTCTTAAAAAACGGTTCCCCAGCATCTAAAATTAATATAGTTAGTTTTTAGTCACTAACTTATTATTCTTTCCCCCACTGGGCTGCAACTCTGTTCAGGAATTTAGGATACGGGCGCCGCCATCTTGACTCAGAAGCATCACACTTACTGAGGAGAGGAGAGTGGGATAAGGTACAGGGGGGCGGGTTATAGCTGTGCTTTGCTCAGACAGAGCAGAGCTGGGTCAGCAGTCCCAGAATGCAGAGCAGCACAATCAGGAGGCACTTCCTGTTTGCAGGCTGCCTGATGTCCCATGAGCCGCCATCTTGGATGTTTAAAGGCTTATAACATGCAGTAGATGCAGGTAGGATGATTTTTAATGTGGACAATCTGTATGTACAGGGTGTGGGAAACATATAAGATAGACTCTTATTCAGAGTGAAGGTCCGCTTTAAAGTCTGTTTTTCAGTATGTATCCACCAGTAACAAAGCGAAAACATATGGAATTACATTGTAATAACATTGTAACATGAACACTTTAATGCCAGACCTGTAATGTCATTTCTGCAGAAATATATAAAACATGAAAAAATTTTGATAAAACTGCATTTTCAATGCCAGAAAAGGTCACAACATTATTTGAGATTTAAAAAAAAAAAAAAAAAGAAGAAAAGGATCGTCTATTGAAATGTATGGGAGAGCGACAGGTAGCTAGATGTAATACCTGGCGCTGTGCAAGGCTGAACGCCGGCGCTGTTCACTGAGGCTGGGATAATGATGAATCGGACGCTACATGGCGTTATCCCAGTCGCTCAACAGATTCTGCTTGATAAATGTGTAATTGCTGCCGTGTCCTGCGTTCACCTGTCGCTACCACCTGACGCCACCTGACGCTATCCCTTCATGAATAAGGCCCTGAGTCTCATGGAGGGGGTGGGGTTGGTGGAGTCTCCATAATTGTTGAAGGCCCTGGTGCAGGAGCACCATGTTCCTATTTGCATAATCTGGTCCTGTCTAGACTTTACTCTTCAACCTGTAACCCACACACATCTAGTAGTTGGCGGACTGGAAAGGAACAGGTCCTTCAGGGACCTAGGGCACCCAATGTGAGATAAGGGTGGGGTAAGGTGGTGTAGGCTCACAGTCTAACTGGGACTGTAGTATATACTTACACACAAACATACTGCCCTGATTGCAGCCCTGCCCGGTACTACTGACTAGAGATGGGCGAACCGGCTCTTTAGACCTGGCGTTCGCTCCGTCACTGTGACTAGCCCAGGCGGATGTCATTGTGGTCACTGCTGAACAGAATTGCAGACCTGCACACTGTGGAAATTGATCTCAGTAAGTTTTATTAAACTGGATTGCAAAAGGTTTTGGACCTTACCTATGGGGTATCCTGATATGGGATGCCCCGCTGGGTGAAACCGTGCCGGTGGCCCATTATACATGCTTTGCTGGCCTTCCCCATGACTGTAGTGGTGTTTTCTAACCTGGTGCTCAATCCAATCGACTCACATGACCACAGTGACACTCCTGCAGTGGATTGCATTTAGCACCTTCTGCCCCTCCATGCACACACTGTCTGCATCCCTCTGTGACGGGGAACATGAAAGCAATGGGACTGCTTTTTTTTTTACTATAGCAGAAGGTCATTGTCCTCAGCAGGTGGCCACCCTAAGCACAGGCCTGGGGTTGCCTAATGGAGAAAAGAGTTCAGGCACAGTACTGTTTTATTTGTGCGCCTGTCATTTGCTGACACACAAACATACTTATAGCTGGGATCAGGGGCATAGCTGGGGGGGGCACTTGCCCTGGGTGCAGCAGGTCAGAGGGGTGCCAAAGGGGGGGGGCCTGAGCAGAGGTGGGGGGGCGCCATTTTGAATCTTTGTCCCATGTGCCAGAAAGTCTCACTACTGCTCTGGCTGGGATAGGTGTTTAGGAAAGATACACACCTGAAACCTGTGATGGGACAGGGCCCATCTTTGCCGGCTCCCCCTGGCCCCCCACTGGATTCTGGTGGCACACTGGTGGCAGCCCTGCCCAGTACTGACTAGAGAGGGTTCTAACTAGAGATGGGCGAAGCGGTTCCTTAGACCTGGAGATCGCTCCAAATCTCAGGGAAAATCTGCACCAATCCCGATTTTTGGGGGTTCATGAATTTACTGTCACTTACCTGCACCTTGGCTCCCTCGATGCTCAGGTCCAGCGGCAGGGGTCTGGCACCCCCCGCTCTCCCCGCACTGTGTGTATTGCACAGCAGGAGGGGAGCGGGGGAAGCCAGCTGTGCTGTAAACTAGCCACCGGAACGGAACGACGGGGGAGCCAGCGTGCAGGTAAGTGACTGATACTAAGGGCCTTATTCATGAAGGGATAGCGCCAGGTAGTGCCTGTTAAGCAGCAGGTAGCGGCAGGTGAACGCCGGACACGGCACACAATTCCCTATTTATGAAGCCAAATCTGGTGAGAGACTAGAACAACGCCATGTAGTGTACGATTCATCATTATCCCAGGCTCAGCATACAGCGACGGTGTTCAGCCTTGCAGAGCGCCACGTCTTACCTGTCGCTACCTGGCGCTCTCCCACACATTTCTATGGACGATCCTTAAAGTGGACCGTCACCCATGGGTGATCGGCCCGGGAATCTATAAGATTCCCGGGCCGATCACCCCCCTCACCGCGGGACATCTGAGATCGGGATGTCCCGCGGTGAGGGACCCCCCCAAAACCCCAAAAGAACTCACCTGATCGGCGGCGGCAGCGGGCGCCACCGCCTCCCGCGCACTCCTCTAGCCGTGCGCGCGCCCGCGCCGGCCGTTTGTGAATGGCCGGCGCGGGCGCGCGCACTGTCAGAGGGGCGCGCGGGAGGCGGCGGCGGACGCGCTGCCTTGTCCGCCGCTTGTCCGTGGGAGCGTGGTGAGGTGAGTTTGGGGGTTTCTGGGGGGTTTTACACAGCGGGGCACCCCTAATCGGGGTGCCCCCCTGAAGTGGACCAAAACCCAGGATAGTCAAAATCCTGGGTGTTGGTCCACTTTAAATCCCTTTCCTGATCCCAATTTTTTTTTTTATAAAATCTCAAATCTGACATGTATCCTGGTCTAGAAAATGACATTTTTCAAAACTTTTTTAATTGATATTATTTTTATGCTGAAGTGTCCTTACATGTCTGGTATAAAAGTGTTCATGTTACAATGTAAGAACAATGTCATTCCATGTGTTTTCACTTTGTTACTAGTGGATACATGTACAAAACAGACTTTAATCACACAGCCTCTGGCGCTACTACATAATTTTGAGCACCGGCGCTGTTTGAGGCTGTTTTTTTGATGAATGTGGTGTGAGTCAGTCGCACTGAGCTGGCGCAACCATTCGCTCCCATACAGCGTAGTACTGCGACTCACACATCATATTCATCAATGCCGGGCGGTGACTGAGGCGCTCTGAAACAAAGAACCATTGCCGAACACAGCAACTACTAGCGGTTGCTCTGAAATCCGCGCTACAGACACTCATCTGTCGCTACCTGGCGTTAGTAATGAATCAGCCTGCCCCCTCCTCCCCCACGATCCTCAGTGTTGGAGTGTCCCCTGCCGGCTCCCCTGTCACCCCGGTATGGCTGTGGGCACTGTGCAGGATGGAAGCCGGCTTGCACAGCTGAGGGGGAGCGGGGCAGGCCGCCGTACAGTGTCAGTTGGCTGCTGCTTACTATTAGCAGTGCATCCCCTTCATGCCACTATGGCCACTATTATGGCCAGTTACACAGTTACAGCAGGTGCGGTCACTCACAGACTAGGCGGATGAATGAGATGCCACCACCGGAGATACATGAGCCATGGGATGTCATTTGAACTTTACACCGGCATAGGTACACCTGCACCTGCAACAGTGGCTCTCCTGTGGAGTATGCGCTTCCGAATCTGATCGGCTGGGCGCGGGAAGCACGCACAGCTATGGGGAAACTGGGGATGCGCCCACTGGTGAACACAGCATTGCAGGACCCACCGGGATCAGGTAAGATTACTGGCGCCCCGGGGGGTTTACATATTGGGGCATCCGCTATAGGCTTAGCAGCCGGCCCTGGGATCTTTTAGCCTCCAGGCTGGCCGCATAGGTGATTGGTCCACTCTAATCCAGACCTACCCATCTTATAGACTCAAGGTATGGTCTTTTTCCCCTCTAATTTAATTCTGTTTTATTTTTGTTTGGAAAGTGCCTTTAATTGTTAATAACAAAATGCAAAGGAATTTACTGATACAATTCTAACACTACCTAAGGATACGAATGTATCAACAAAAAGATGCTAAAAATAGGTTATCTGTGGATTGCTCTTTTTTGAGGGGAACTCTAGCTTTATTTACAGGTGTTGTACTGTAATAAAAAGAGACATTTTTCAACTCTAGAATGACATTATTATGTTAAAGAGGGCATCTAGCATTACATAGAGAGAGAGAGAGGTTTTAAAGGGCCAGTTCAGCCAGTCACCATATTTTAGGTGGTTGGCTAAAGTTGACCTCTGCCATTATCTGATGGTAACCAAATTAACAGAGATGGCACAATTAATTTGGCACAGGGCTGTTTCTAGGATAGCCTAAGCATCAGGTCCATTTTGAAAAGTAGGGACACTACAATCCCAACCACTATAGTTATGTGGGGAGTTAAAGAGGAACAACACCCAAGATCGTTACTGGGTTATGTTACTCTCTGGCCAGGCATTTCGATTTGGGAACACTTGCTTTGTGTATCCACCAGGATCACCCATAAGCGTACCTTTTCGTTGTTCCCTTGGGCCATGCGCGGGCCGCTCAGCCAATCAGCATCAATTGTTTCATTCAGATTTCCTTTGCCGCAACGACATCACTGAAATCTGAATAAAGCAAGTGCCATCGGTCGAATCCCTGCCACTGTCCATATTGGGCATGCCATTTAGAAAGACCTGGTGTGCATCTTGCTAGAGGTATGCTGGGGGTGCAGCTGTGGTGTAGGCTAATGCAAGAAGTGAGTGAATCGGGTGATTTTACACAGCGAGGCATCCCAATTTGGGATGCATTATAAGGAGGTAGACCAATGTTCCCAAGAGTCTTAGGGACTCGTGAGGGTTGTTGCTCTTCTTAAAGGGATGCTGTCAGTGGATTCTGCAATATGCCCCATTATCGCCTGTGTTACGCTTGGGCATGAGTGGGGGCCCCTAACCCTCTGGCATTTTGATTTGGGATGCCTGCTGACCTGTTCCTGCTCTTGTGCCATGCTCTTGTTCCATGCACTTGTGCCACACTCTTGCTCCATGCTCTTATTGCATGCTCTTGTGCCGTGCTCTTATTGCATGATCTTGTGCCGTGCTCTTATTGCATGATCTTGTGCCGTGCTCTTATTGCATGATCTTGTGCCGTGCTCTTATTGCATGCTCTTGTGCCGTGCTCTTATTGCATGCTCTTGTGCCGTGCTCTTATTGCATGCTCTTGTGCCGTGCTCTTATTGCATGATCTTGTGCCGTGCTCTTATTGCATGCTCTTGTGCCGTGCTCTTATGCCATGCTCTTGTGCCGTGCTCTTATTGCATGCTCTTGTGCTGTGCTCTTATTGCATGATCTTGTGCCGTGCTCTTATTGCATGATCTTGTGCCGTGCTCTTATTGCATGATCTTGTGCCGTGCTCTTATTGCATGCTCTTGTGCTGTGCTCTTATTGCATGATCTTGTGCCGTGCTCTTATTGCATGCTCTTGTGCCGTGCTCTTATTGCATGCTCTTGTGCTGTGCTCTTATTGCATGCTCTTGTGCCGTGCTCTTATTGCATGCTCTTGTGCCGTGCTCTTATGCCATGCTCTTGTGCCGTGCTCTTATTGCATGATCTTGTGCCGTGCTCTTATTGCATGCTCTTGTGCCGTGCTCTTATTGCATGCTCTTGTGCTGTGCTCTTATTGCATGATCTTGTGCCGTGCTCTTATTGCATGCTCTTGTGCTGTGCTCTTATTGCATGATCTTGTGCCGTGCTCTTATTGCATGATCTTGTGCCGTGCTCTTATTGCATGATCTTGTGCCGTGCTCTTATTGCATGCTCTTGTGCCGTGCTCTTATTGCATGCTCTTGTGCCGTGCTCTTATGCCATGCTCTTGTGCCGTGCTCTTATTGCATGCTCTTGTACTGTGCTCTTATTGCATGATCTTGTGCCGTGCTCTTATTGCATGCTCTTGTGCCGTGCTCTTATTGCATGCTCTTGTGCTGTGCTCTTATTGCATGATCTTGTGCCGTGCTCTTATTGCATGCTCTTGTGCTGTGCTCTTATTGCATGATCTTGTGCCGTGCTCTTATTGCATGATCTTGTGCCGTGCTCTTATTGCATGATCTTGTGCCGTGCTCTTATTGCATGCTCTTGTGCCGTGCTCTTATTGCATGCTCTTGTGCCGTGCTCTTATTGCATGATCTTGTGCCGTGCTCTTATTGCATGATCTTGTGCCGGGCTCTTATTGCATGCTCTTGTGCCGTGCTCTTATTGCATGCTCTTGTGCCGTGCTCTTATTGCATGCTCTTGTGCCGTGCTCTTATGCCATGCTCTTGCTCCATGCTCTTATTGCATGCTCTTGTGCCGTGCTCTTATTGCATGCTCTTGTGCCGTGCTCTTATTGCATGCTCTTGTGCCGTGCTCTTATTGCATGCTCTTGTGCCGTGCTCTTATTGCATGTTCTTGTGCCATGCTCTTATGTCACGCTCTTATTGCATGCTCTTGTGCCAGCTCTTACTGCATGCTCTTGCTCCATGCTCTTATGCCGTGCTCTTATTGCGTGCTCTTGTGCCATGCTCTTGCTCCATGTTCTTGTGCCATGCTCTTATTGCATGCTCTTGTGCCATGCTCTTATTGTATGCTCTTGTGCCGTGCTTTTGCTCCATGCTCTTGTGCCATGCTCTTATTGCATGCTCTTGTGCCACGCTCTTATTGCATGCTCTTGCTCCATGCTCTTGTGTCGTGCTCTTATTGCGTGCGCTTGTGCCATGCTCTTGCTCCATGTTCTTGTGCCATGCTCTTATTGCATGCTCTTGTGCCATGCTCTTATTGCATGCTCTTGTGCCATGCTCTTATTGCATGCTCTTGTGCCATGCTCTTGCTCCATGCTCTTGTGCCATGCTTTCATTGCATGCTCTTGTGCCATGCTTTTATTGCATGTTCTTGTGCCGTGCTCTTATTGCATGCTCTGGTGACATTCTCTTATTGCATGCTCTTGTGCCATGCTTTTATTGCATGCTCTTGTGCCATGCTCTTGCTCCATGCTCTTGTGCCATGCTTTTGCTCCATGCTCTTGTGCCATGCTTTTATTGCATGCTCTTGTGCCATGCTCTTGCTCCATGCTCTGGTGCCATGCTCTTGTGCCATGCTTTCATTGCATGCTCTTGTGCCATGCTTTTATTGCATGTTCTTGTGCCGTGCTCTTATTGCATGCTCTGGTGACATTCTCTTATTGCATGCTCTTGTGCCATGCTTTTATTGCATGCTCTTGTGCCATGCTCTTGCTCCATGCTCTTGTGCCATGCTTTTGCTCCATGCTCTTGTGCCATGCTTTTATTACATGCTCTTGTGTCATGCTCTGGTTCCATGCTTTTGTGCCCCACATAAGAACTGACAACTAGTGAATCCCTGCACGGTGTATGTTTGGCTAAACCAATTGGCTGCAAGCACAAAGAAAAGAGATGCCTGAGCTACATTTAGCCACACAACACAGGGGCCCAAACATGTACAGTACAATCATCTCGCATATTTGACTGCGCAAAACAATGCAGCACAAGTGAATAAGTGTAAGGCTTAAATTGGCTTTAAAGCAGAACAAAACCCACAATTTTGACCATGCCGTATTCTGATTGGTGTCTCGGTGTCATCCTGAATTGGGATGCCCCACTTTGTGAAACCCACCAGAATGTCTGGAAAAACTCACCTTGCCTTGATCCCACAGCGCATGTGCGGGCTCTCGCCCAATCAGAGCCATTTGCTGTGCATATGTAATTTTCAGCAAATGGCTATGTTTGCAGCCTGTCTGAATGGCTGGGGACGGGAGCATGTGCACAGCTCAAAGATGCTGGGGATGCAATCCCCCGATGTTTACATTGGCAAGGGAGCCAGGAAGAATGTGATTCTTGCAGTGCCCCAGTGGGGTTTCACACAGCGCGGCATCTCATTTTGGGATGCCCCTAGGCAAGGCCAGTGGCATTAAGATTTCAGGGTTGGCCTCATTGGATTTTGTTCTGATTTAAAGTGGAACAACACCCCCATAGAGGCTATAAGATTCTTGGGGCGGTTGGTTCACCTCTTTATGGGGCATCCTCGCTGCATCTCTACGCCCCCACCATATCCCCAGTGTACCTCTAGCTAAGCTATGCTTGCACCATTCAGAGATCTTAATGGAATGGGCGTATGCACTATGGGGTGAGTTTAGGGGCGATACTGGGGGATACATACAGCGGGACATCTCAAATCAATCTCAGATCAGGGGTATGGGCATGAGACACCCCACCTACCGTCCACCTGCTCCCGCGCTGCACATCTCTCACCCGAAGCGTGGACACAAGAATCTGACGTGGCGGATGGCTGTGGCACACTCCCACTGAAATCAATGGGTGTCTCTGCACCCCAAAATAAATGGGAGCACGCCATACAGAGGCCATGACCGTCTGCCGCCTTAATTTCTCATACCGGCACAGTGGGTGACAGATAAGCGTCGTGGGAGCTGGTGGAAAGCAAGAGGAGGGTCCCATGCCCTAATCTGAGGTCTGTGGGGTTCACACTTTAGTTATTACTCTTTAAAGTGGACCAAAACCCAGAATTTTGACTATCCTGGGTTTTGGTCGTTTTGCCCGGGCCAATCGGGGGCTGTGTGAAACCCCCCCCCCCCAGATCACCGAGCGCAACTCACCTCTTCCCGGTCCTACGCCGCATGTGCGGCCGATCGTCCAATCAGCATGCTTGGGGCCGCTCATGTCAAGCCATCCTAGGCCAGTAGCTCTGAGTGCGCAGGCGGCTGCATCTCCCGCTTCCCTCTAACAGGGAGCGTGCCTGCGCCGGCCATTCACAAATGCCTGACGCGAGCATGCACCCTGCTATAGGGATAGCGGGGATGCCGCTCGAGAATTGGACTGAGAAGCAAGGTAAGTGTATGGGGCGACCTGGGGGGTTTCACACAGCGGGGCATCCCGATTTTGGATGCCCAGGGGGGGAGGGAATCGATGAGCCGCGGAATCTTATAGGTTTTAGTCCACTTTAATATGAAACATATAATTAGCTTAAATTGGGTTTAAGAACAAGTAATGTGCTAGTGAAGTAAATATAAAACTATTCCTATCAGTGTGGCAGCCGCTATGTAGGTGCGCTTGCCCTTTAATGCTGGGTGAGGGGGATCTTTCTGGAGAGCAGCTAGTGGGGGGTGTGGGGGATATTAGGTACAGATGTCTTCACTAAGCAGCGCTGTCACTTTAACTTATAGCAGGGCGCCCTGATCCCGAGGCCGGCTGTGCCGCTGTAGAGGGTAACACAAGGAGACTCTCTGTGTGATGGAGTGCGCTAACCAGGGAGCGCGCAATCGTGTGAATAAAGGAACACATGCCCAGGGACACGCTCGCTTCACTGCCGCCCCGTACTCAACAAATTGCTGACAGTCACTGTACACTTCTAACAACTGATGAGATATATATATATATATACACACACACACACACTCACACTATACTGAATGGGAAAAAGAAAAGATAAAAGAGATAGAAATACTGGAATAATAGAAAGTAAGATAGGAAGAAGGAATAAAAAGAAAGATAGAAAGAAATAATAGAAAGAATAAAGTATAATTAAAGAATTAAGAAGAGTAGAAAGAATTAATACAGCAAAAAAAAGATAAAAAAAGAAGGAATACATAGACAGATCGAATAGAGAAACACATAGAAAGAAAGAAAGATTGATAGATGGAATAAACACAAACATAGATTAGTAAGAGGAACAAATAGAAAGATATAACGTAATAAAAATAAAAAAAATAAAATAAGTAATAAAACAATGACAGATTAGAAAAAGGAAAGAAAGAAAGACGTGGAGGCTGTTTCACTATTAACTCCAGGTATTGGCAGATGAGCGTCTGTATAGCGGCGCTTAGAGCGATCGCTAGTAGATGCTGTAAGCGGGTATCGGGCGCTGTAACAGAGCATCTCAGTCGCTGTAGTAACCTGGCCCTCATTGATGAATGTGATGTATGTTAGGCAATCTATCACCAGTACAGTGCTGCAGCGAGCGAAAGGTAGCGTCAGCTCAGTGCTCCGCACCATACTTATCAAAAATGGACGCACACACAGCGCCGGCGCTCTAAATCTGGTCTCTATAGCATAGAGCGCCAGACGCTGTGTGATTAAAGTCTGTTTTTGAACACATATCCACCAGTAACAAAGCGAAAACACATGGAATGACATTGTTATAACACTGTGACAATAATACTTTAGTGCCAGACCTGTAATGACAATTCTGCATAAAAATATAAAAGGGCAAAAAAGTTTCTATAAAAGTGTTTTCAACCAGGAGGGGTCACACAATGATTGGAGCAAAAAAATAAAAAATGTCAAACACGCTGTTTAAACACAAGCAAATGAATGACCATTGAAATGTCTGGGAGAGCGACACTAAGCTAAAGGTACTAAATGGCGCTGCTGAAACTAGTGCGCCGGTGCTATACGCTGAGCCGACTGTAATAATACATGTGACGCTACATGGCGCTGTTAGAGGCGCTCACCAGATTCGCTTTCATAAATGTGGTTTTGCGTACAGCGCCCGGCGTTCACCAGACGCTGCCTGCCGCTACGAGGCGCTACCTGGCGCTATCCGTTCTTAAATAATCCCATTGAAATCACAATGAAAGTCAATTACACTTTTTTACTCCTGAGAAAAGTATTGAACTTTTTTTTTATATATTTTTTGTTTCAAAAGTATTTAACTTTTTACCCCCTTTTACCTGATGATTCAGTAACATTGACATTCTCAGGCTTTTTTCTCATGAAATGAACTTTTTACAACCATGAGAATTTTTTCATCTCTTGATGAGCCAAGGCCCGTGCATGGAGTGTCATAGGACACCGCAAGGGGCCCGCGGGGAGGCCGATTCATTAACAGCGGCAGGTAGCGACAGTTGAGCGACTGTAGCGGCATTTTCAGAGCGCCCGCTTGGCCGTTGTTCGGTAGTTGATAGCGACTCGGTTTGCCGTAATGTTGAATATTGGGTGAGGAGTCGCTATTTGACAGGTTCCACGCTGTATGGGAGCGCATGATAGCGACTGGCCAAAGCGACCGGCTCCCACCATATTCATTAAGAAATCACACTCAAAAATTTCTCGCGCTGTGAAATGCATGTTTAAACCCCAGAGCGCTGGCGTCGATGGGTTAAAAGTCGTTTTTTAACTCCCAAACCACCATATTTTTGGAAACCAAAAAAAACAAGTTTTTTAAAGAATTTAGTAATATGAATACATTAATATCTGTAATATCAATTCTATACAATTTTTTTTTATTTTTTTTCCCTTAAAAAAATTATCTAAAATGGCAGAAGTGGTCACAGAATTTTTCACATTTAAAAAAAAAAAAAATTAATAACAATTAATTATTCATATTTAAAGATTGTTCCTTTGAAATGCATTGGAGAGCGCCAGGTAGCGAGAGGTGTTCAAGGTCGGACACTGGCACTGTGGGCTGAGGCTGGAATAATGATGAATGAGTCGCTATATGGCGCTATCTCAGTCACTCAGCAGGATTGGCTTGATAAATGTGTGATTGTGGTGGGGAGCCGGCGTTCTTGTGGCGGGGCCCGTCATTACCGGCCGCTCACCAGTCGCTACCTGTCGCTATTCCTTCATAAATAAGGGCCTAAGACTCCAAGGGCCGGCATAAACCTGGAGCAAGTTGCACTTTTATGGCGGGTGTCGGGTCTCCTTTAACGTGGCCGGTCGTTTTAAATCGGACCCTTTTTTCCGGAGCTCTGCTAATGACCTGTGGAGGAACACCGCAGCAGTGATTTTCCAGAGACGGCGGGCCGGTCACCATGACAGATGTTCCTAACATATGCAGAGAATTAATTACCCGCCAACAAACAAAATCTGTGATGCGGAGAGTCGTCTCCTCCAAATTTCTTTTGATTTTGCCATTATTAGCGGCTTAATTTTTCTTAATCAGTCCCGACCTACTTGGATCTAAGTGTTTCCTAATGGCCTTGCCAACCCGTCTATCCAAAGCTTAAAGGGCACCTGTCACAGGTGAGGCCGGATCTATTGTCGGGAGCACTGACACCGGGCAGAAAGCTTTGCTTTCATTCATGTTGCATAGCCGAGCAGTCAGATACAATTTAAAGGGAACGTCCACTCAAACCGGACCTTCAGCATTATTTATTGAAAAGCCCAAACCCTTAAAAAACGATTCCCCAGAATCTAAAGTTAATATATTTTACGTTTTTAGTCACTTACTTATTATTCTCTCCCCCACTGGGCTGCAACTCTGTTCAGGACTTTAGGATACGGGCACCGCCATCTTGATTCAGAAGCAACACATTTACTGAGGAGAGGACAGCGGGATAATGTACAGGGGGCAGGTTATAGCTGTGCTTTGCTCAGACAGAGCAGAGCTGGGGTCAGGAAAAGGACAGCAATCCCAGAATGCAGAGAAGCACAGTCAGAAGGCACTTCCTGTTTACAGGCTGCCTGATGTTCCATAAGCCGCCATCTTGGATGTTTAAAGGCTCATAACATGCAGTAGATGCAGGTAGGATGATTTTTAATGTGGGCAATCTGTATGTACAGGGTGTGGGAAACATATAAGATAGGCTCTTATTCAGGGTGAAGGTCCGCTTTAATGACGTTTTGTCACGGATATCTCAAGGGAGATATCCACTAATAAACAACGACTAATAATTAGAGTACTGCAAGGCAAAGAGACTGGGATTATGCAGCAAACACAAGGTGTTTATTGTGAGAAACAAGCAAACAACAACACTCAGATTGCTATACATACAGTGCAGTAAGGAACAACATACAGGCATGAAGTCCCATCCAAAGTAGTCCAAAAAGGAAAACAGCCAACAGGAGGGAAAGCAATGGCTCACAAGAAAGTTCTGGGTTCGGGGTTCAGAAATCAGATTCAAAGGCTCTGGCGCAGAGTTCAGGTTCCAGATGACAGAGTAAAATGCTGAGCACTGACTACGCTCGTCCCATCAGCGTGCTCGGAGCTGCTGACGTCACGCTATTTAAGACGGCGCCTAAGTCCACGACTACGAGCGCGCATTCTCCGCTTCCCTCTTACAGGGAGCGTGCCTGCGCCGGCCATTCACAAATGGCTGGAGCGGGCACGTGCCCTGCTAGAAGGACAGCGGGGATGCGGCCGTGGCCCGCGCATGCACCCTTGTAGTGGAAACAAGAGTGAGTAAATGGGGCGACCTGGGGGGTTTCACACAGTGGGGCATCACGATTTTGGATACTCCGGGGGGGGGGGAGGGAATCGATTGGCGTGGCATCTGATCGAGGTGGGTTTTGAGACACTTTAAGAGATGTAAGGAGATCATTTGCATGGCTCCACCTACTGCAAAGGATTCTGGGAGAAACCCTGCTATCCTTAGTTTGTATGCAGCATGTACATACTTTCGGTTTTAGGAAAGCCTTCGCTGCATTCTAATTCACAAGCACCACTTGGAAGCACTGGCCAAAGCAAAATAAATTGGCAAAAAAAGTTTTTTTTATTTTGCTATAAAGCTTTTTAAAGTGGACCAAAACCCTGAGCGGTGTGCCCTGGTGTCAAAAAGACTTCAGGGCCTTCCCCTGGGGAATCCCAAATTGGGATGTGTGAGGCCCTGCCAAGTTGTCACAAAACTCACCTTTGCCCTGTAATATAGAAACATAGAAGGTTGACGGCAGAAGGAGAGCATACGGTCCATCTAGTCTGCCCTTATGTGTATACTATATGTTCTCTGTATCTTAGGATAAATGTGTGCTTATCCCAGGCATGTTTACATTCAGTGACTGTTGATTTTTCAACTACCTCTGCTGGAAGTTTGTTCCCGGCATCTACTACTCTTTCTGTAAAATAATATTTTCTAACATTGCTCCTGATCTTCCCCCCGACTAGCTTCAGGTTGGGCCCCTTGTTCTATCATAAGCTTCTTCTTAAAAACAATTCCCTCCTGAACCTGTAATCAATGGCATCCGGCATCTCTGGGCTAAGGCGCACCCCCACATTCACCCATTTATATAGGCTGGGGATGGGAGCACACCAAACAGCGCAGGAAGGCTTCAATATATACAACATACAGCACTGATTGGATTCAAGCTCAAGCACCATGGGACCAGGGAGAGAAACGTCTTTAGGGGTGATTCAGGGTGGGTTCCGAATAGCGGGGCATCCCAAATTGCAATGCCCAAGGGGCAAGGACCAGAACCCGATGTGGAGGCTGATTCACTACTAGCGCCAGGTATTGCCAGATGAGCGTCTGTATAGCGGCGCTTAGACCGACCACTGGTAGACGCTGTAAGTGGGTATCGGAGACTGTAACCTAGCATTGCGATCGCTGTAGTAACCTGGCCGGCATTGACGAATGTGATGTGTGTTGGGCGCTCTAACACCAGTACAGCGCTGCAGGGAGCAAGAGGTAGCGCCAGCTCAGTGCATCCAGCACTCAGTGCTCCACGCCATATTTAACAAAAAACTACACACACAGCTTCAGCGCTCTAAAGCTGGGCGCTGTAGCATAGAGCGCCAGACACTGTGTGATTAAAGTCTGTTAAAAAACAGACTTTAATCACACAGCATCTGGCTCTCTATGCTACAGCGACCAGATCCAGAGCGCCTACGCTGTGTGTGTAGTTTTTTGATAAGTATGGTGTGAGTCGGTCGCACCGAGCTGGCGCTACCTCTCGCTCCCTGCAGCGCTGTACTGGTGTTACAGCGCCCAACATACATCACATTCATCAATGCCGGCCAGGTTACTACACCGACCAAGACGCTCTGTTACAGCGCCTGATACCCGATTACAGCGTATACTAGCGGTCGCTCTAAGCGCCACTATACAGACGCTCATCTGCCGATACCTGGCGTAAGTAATGAAGCAGCCTCCACGTTTTAACACTTTAGTGCCAGACCTGCAATGACAATTCTGCATAAAAATATAAAAAGTCGAAAAAGTTTCTAAAAGTGTTTGTTTGCAGCCAATGATTTTAGCAAAAAAAAAAAAATTGAATTGCCAAACGCTATTTATACACAACTAATGAAGCCCATTGAAATGTATGGGAGAGCGACACTGAGCGAAAGGTAATACGTGGCGCTCCTGAGCCTAGAGCGCCGGCGCTATACACTGAGTCGTCTGTAATAATACATGTGCCGCTACATGGCGCTGTTGCTCACCAGATTCGTTTTGCGTACAGCGCCCGTTGTTCACCAGACGCTGCCTGTCGCTACGAGGCACTACCTGGCGCTATCCCTTCTTAAATAAGCCCCATAGTGAAAATCACAGGTTTTGGTCCACTTCTAATGCAGGATCTTTGCATACAATAGTCCTTTGCCTATGTTGGGGGGGGGGGGGGGGACAGCCAAAAAAGGCAGAAAGTATAAATCCAGACTCGAGTAAAAGTTTCAGCAATTATAAGAACGGATGATCCATTGTGAGCGGGCAGCCGCCGCCCGCCGCTCCGGAATATTCCTCAGTCTAATATCTAATGGTAACAATTAGAATGAATACGTTTCGGTCAATTCCCCAATCACAAGTTTACTTAATTAAAAGCGCAGTTTGTGTGAGCCTCCAACTGGCAAGCCGGGATCTATTGGAAACTACTCTTAATACAATTAAAATCACATTTTCACAGCTAAAACATATGAAATAATTGGATGGTTCTCGGCGGATTTAAGGTTATTACGCTCCGAAAAAAAAAACTAAAATGCCTCTCGTACAAATAGCGTTTAGATAAGGGCAAGCGCAGTTACATTTGTTATGCCTTCTCAGCTTTGCATTAGCCTAATTGAGAAAATAAAATAAAAAATGCTTTCATAAAAATGTTTGCTTTGCCCGGCATCCATAATGCCTAGAAAAAATATCCTAATTAAAGGGAACTTCCCGACAGCAAGTAAATGAACTGCCGCTGGCGCGGAGACGCGCTTTGCTTAGTTAACCCTTGTCTCAGGACTTGTACACACACAGGCCCTTATTTATGAAGGAATAGCGGCAGGTAGCGACTGGTGAGCGTCCGGTAACGAGAACGCCGGCTCCCCACCACAATCACACATTTATCAAGCCAATCCTGCTTAGCGACTGAGGCCCTTAATAAGGGATAGCGGCAGGTAGCGACTGGTGAGCGGCCGGTAATGACGGGCCCCGCCACGAGAACGCCGGCTCCCCACCACAATCACACATTTATCAAGCCAATCCTGCTTAGCGACTGAGATAGCGCCATATAGCCACTCATTCATCATTATTCCAGCCTCAGCCCACAGCGCCAGCGTCCGACCTTGAACAGCGACAGGTATGACCTCTCGCTACCTGGCGCTCTCCAATGCATTTCAATGGAACAACCTTTAAATATTCAGAATTAATTGTTATTCATTTTTTTTTTTTTTTAAATGTGAAAAATTCTGTGACCACTTCTGCCATTTTAGATAATTTTTTTAAGGGAAAAAAAAAAATTGTACAGAATTGATATTACAGGTCTGATATTAATGTATTCATATTACAAAATTATTTAAAAAACTTGTTTTTTTTGGTTTACAAAAATATGGTTGTTTGGGGGTTAAAAAACTACTTTTAACCCATCGCCGCCAGCGCTCTGAAGCTTAAACATGCATTTTACAGCGCAAGAATTTTTTGAGCGTGATTTTTTAATGAATATGGTGGAAGCCGGTCGCTCTGACCAGTCGCTATCATGCGCTCCCATACAGCGTGGAACCGGTCAAATAGGGACTCCTCACCCAATATTCAACATTACGGCAAACCGACTGAGTCGCTATCAACTACCGAACAACGGCCAAGCACAGCGACTACTAGCGGGCGCTCTGAAAATGCCGCTACAGTCGCTCAACTGTCGCTACCTGCCGCTATTAATGAATCGGTCTCACAGAGTGTCTGTGTATTGGATTTACTAGGTAACAGGCCTCCTCCTTCCATTCTGATTGGACTCTCACTGTCTAGGATTGTTTGTCGCCTTATCTTGAGGTGGGAATAAACAAAAAAAAAGGTTAGTAAATTGCTTCCCTAAACCGCCCCTCTGATGGTCAGTGGCATAAGATGAGAGGCCTTAAAGTGGACCAAAACCCAGGATTTTGCCATTGCCTTGCCATGTCCTTCCCTTCCTTGTCCCATACAGAAGATTTAGGGCTTTATTCATCAAGGAATAGTGACAGGTACTGCCTTGTAAGCGTCAGGTAGCGGCAGGTAGCGGCAAGTAGTGCCAGGTGAACACCAGCCGCGGCACGCAATACCACATTTATGAAGCCGATTATGGTGAGCGCCTCTTACAGTGACATGTAGCGACTGATTCATCATCATAGACGGCTCAGCAGATCCCAGCGGCGCTCTGGCTTTCAGAGAGCCTGGTATTACCTGTCGCTACCTGTCGCTCTCCCATACATTTCAATGGACTTTCTTTTTCTTCTCTTTAAACAGGGTTTGTTTTAATAATTTTTTTTAGTTTTGTATCAAATCATTGTTTGACCTCTCCTGGCCTATTTGAATACATTTTTGAAAACTTTTTTTATTTTTTATTTTTTTATGCAGAATAGTCATTACAGGTCTGGTATTAAAGTGTTAATGTCACATTGTAATAACAATCACATTCCATACGTTTTCGCTTTGTTACTAATGGATATGTGTTTAAAAACAGACTAATCACACAGCGCTGTGTGAGGATGGTTTTTTTGATGAATATGGTTTGAGTCACTCACACTGACCAGTTGCTACCGTTCGCTCCCATAGAGTGCTGGTGTTATAGTGACTCACACATCAAATTTATCAATGCCGGCAATGTTACTACAGCGAATGGGGCGCTCTGTAAAAGCGACTCATGGCTGATCAGAGCGACCACTAGCGGTCACTCTTAGCGCCACTGTACAGACTCATCTGTCGTTACCTGGCGTTAGTAATGAATCAGCCTGCCCAGCTGAGTTGATGATCCAGCTTAGGTAAACACCAAAGCATACAGAGCAGTCAGTTTGCACCAGGCTGTTAAAGTGGATCAAAACTTAGCTCAATCGGCCCAGGAATCTATAGGATCGATCTATAAGGCTGATCGATCCCCCCCGGGCATCCAAAATCGGATGGATGCCCCACTGTGTGAAACCCCCCAAGTCATCCCATTCACTTACCTCTTTTCCCGATCCCACTGCATGCATAAGAGCAGCAGCAGCATCCCACTCTCCCTCTAGCAGGGCGCATGCCAGCGACAGGCATTTGTGAATGGCCGGCACGGGCATGCTCCGTTTTAGAGGGAAGCGGAGGATGCGGACATCAAAGACGCTGCTTTTAGACGCACTGTGGGACCAGGAAGAGGTGAGCTGGTCTCAGCGTCCTGGGGGGTTTCACACAGCGGGGCACCCCCAATCGAGTTGCCCCCGGGGGAAAAGACTAGAACTCAGGATAGTCAATTTCCTGGGTTTTGGTCCACTTTATCAGGCTTCCACTGCTTCATCTCATGACAAATTCCCCAATACATGTTGGTCCCCAAGTGGACCAAAACCCAGGGTTTTGACTATGCTGGGTACAGGTCCGTGCCCCGCTGTGTGAAACTTCCCAGGTTACCCAAATAAACTCACCTTTTCCTGGTCCTACAACGCATGTGCGACCGCTCGTCCAATCAGCGCGCTTGGATCCGCTCAAGCCTCTTCGTCCAGGAGCTCATCTAAGCATATTGGATCCGAGCCGCTGGTGGCCGCATCCCCCGCTACCCTCTAACAGGGAGCATGCCAGCGCCGGAAATTCACAAATGCCTGTTGCAGGCACACCCCCTGCTAAAGGGATAGCGGGGATGCGGTCTTTGCTCGCTCATGTGGCTTTGGACTAGGAGCGAAGGCAAGTTTTTGGCCAACCTGGGGGGGGGGGGGTCACACAGCGGGGCACCCCCGATTGTATGCAAGTATGCCCGCCCTGGAGTCTCATAGTCTCCAGGGTGGGTTTTGGTCCTCTTTAAACCACATGCAGATGTTGTGGAATAGCTGCACTCCTGAACTACTTGGGAGTGGCCATCTTTCAACACACCTGACAGTCTTGCTTACATTTGAGAATGGGGGGGGGGGGGAGCTGTGCCAGCAGCAATTCACACCAAACTGAGAGAGGGGAGTTATTTAAGAGCATCTAGCGGCAGGTAGCGCCTTGTAGCGGCAGGCAGCGTCTGGTGAACGCCAGGCGCTATGCGCAAAACCACATTTATGAAAGCGATTCTGGTGAGGGACTCTAGCAGCACCATGTAGCGTCACATGTATTATAACAGGCGGCTCAGCGTATAGCTCCGGTGCTCTAGGCTCAGGAGAGCCATGTAGTACCTGTCGCTCTGTAGCGCTCTCCCATATGTATAAATAGTGTGTTAGACTTTTTTTTGCTCAAATCATTGAGTGACGTCTCCTGGCTGCAAACACTTTTAATCGTTTTTTTTTACTTTTTATATTTTTATGCAGAATTGTCATTACAGGTCTGGCACTAAAGTGTTAATGACACAGTGTTACAACAATGTCATTCCATGTGTTTTCGCTTTGTTACTGGTGGATATGTGTTCAAAAACAGACTTTAATCACACAGTGTCTGGCGCTCTATGCTATAGCGACCAGATTTAGGGCGCCGACGCTATGTGTAGCTTTTTCTTGAATATGGTGTGGAGCGCCGAGTGCCGGACTCACTGAGCTGGAACTACTTCTCGCTCCCTGCAGCGCTGTACTGTTGTTAGAGCGCCCAACACACATCACATTCATTAATGCCAGCCAGGTCACTACAGCGTCCGAGAAGCTCTGTTACAGCGCCCGATACCGCTTACAGCGTCTACTAGCGGTCGCTCTAAGCGCTGCTATACAGTCGCTCATCTGGCAATACGTGGCGCTAGTAGTGAATCATCCTCACAATTATAAAAGTGGGGGGGGGGGGCTCCACTGGTGAAAAGATAGCAGATATCATATATCAATATGGTCCAGTTGATGTGGTGTGATAAACTCTAATGTAAGAACAAACAAAGACAAAATACCATGCCCTAGAGCAGCGGTACTCAACTGGCGGACCGGGGTCCAAATGCGGACATCGGTGCCAGATTTCTGGACCCCTGCCCTGACAGCCCTGCACTTAGTTGCGTCTGTGTTGCCATGCTCAGCGCTGCCCTGTTATGGATTGGCGATGTAGTTTGTCTCCCTGACAGTGTCATGACTCCCTGACACTTAGCATTGCAATATGAAGTACTGCATGTGCAGGAAGTGGCATTGCAAGGTATAATCCACCCCCAACCCGCCCCCAGTGCGCTGATTTCTAACTATCCACCCCCCCCCGACAGCACCCCGTCCGGACCTTCGCCTCTCACCAGATGCCTGTAAATGGACCTTTACAAGAAGTGGTTGAGTACCCCTGCCCTAGAGGTTGGGAAACAGGCTTGTGACCGGAAGGTGGCAGGTTCAATTCCCAACCATGAGACATGACTGAAGTGCCCCTGAGCATGGCACCTCACCCCCAATTGCTCCCCGGGCGCTGAGTTTAGGGCAGCCCACCACTCTGGGCACATGTGCACTTCACCGTCCCTTAGTTTGTTATTCACTTGTGTGTTCACCGAGTTGTTTTGTTCTCAGTGCACAGATGGGTAAAATGCCGGGAAGGAATTCCGTGCGTACTTTGGCACACAATGGCCACTATTGCACTATTATTAATTTTATAAAAATCCATATAAACATACAATAATATTATTAAAGTGCCAATGAAAATGAAAACAAAACTAGTTATTAACAGTGCAAATATGCCTGATACAGTACAAAACAAAGTACACAGTGCTGGGGGTCTGGGGTACGCTTTGGCGATGTATACCTGGTGATTCCATTATTGATTCCTGTTGTTTTGGCTGTGCACATGCTTTTGATTATAGATTCTTTTTGCATCATGTTGTGGGTGGTATTGTAAGCTTAGATTTACACTGTGCACTTAATTGTTTTGCGCTGTATCAGGCTTATTTGCACTGTTAATAACTAGCTTGTCCTCATTTGCATTAGCACTTTAATATTATCATTAGCTTTGGCCACCGCAGAGTGTAAGCTGGTATAGGGGTCCCTTAGAACCTTTACTAGTTCAAAGACTGTTACAAAAAATAAATAAAACATACATAAAAAAAGAAAAAAGGACTGTCATGGTTTCAGCTTCCCCACATGCTGGTTAATCACCTTTCTGTGTGATCTGGCTGTCAGTATGGCTGCGCATCCCCACCATACCTTTAGACGTGCTGTCTCCTTTTATGGCCATGTTTTGCTAGTTTTGCAGGTCAGCTTCCTCGCAGCTATTGGGTGGTGGGCTGACTCTGGCCTCCTGTCCTGATTGGCCGATGGCCACATAAAACCTGATGTCTCCCAGCATGCATTGCCCATTATAGCTTTTGCTGGGTGTTATTGTTAGCTGGATTCTAATTACTTGCTACCGACTTTCGCTTGGTCTGACCCTCCTCTGATGGTTGCCTGGACCGACGCCTGCCTGACCTCGAGCTTGTCTACCTATCGGAACCGTGAACCCTCTGACAACCCGGCTTGACCCCTGGCTTGATCCTTGACCATTCTCTGGAACCTCGGATCGGAAGGCATGTCATTCCCATGTACGACCTCAGCCAACATGACTTCCACCCAGCCTCGTTTCTGGCTCACCTGCCTTCACCCTGTAAGTCTGCATCCTTTGTGCTATCTAAGCCCTGGGGGCAACCATGTTTGTTCCCAGCTTGTCTATAGGCAGCAGCAACAGTGTAGATTGGGGGTTGCAGACTCACATGAAGACGGGCGTCCCATGGGTCCTGACAAGGACCAGATTTTTAGGTCCACCAGGTCAGGGGCTGCCTCCTGGTCTGGCGGACGTTGGTTTGTTGATTCCAGGAAGCCTGGGCCTGGGGCTGGGTCTAAAGAACTCTACTCCTTAGTAACCCACCTAGAACCCAAAAAGCAAAAGGGTCACAAAAAGCCATGAATGCAGGAGGCCCCAGTCCCCTGGATGAGGCAGACTGGCCATAGGGAGCACAGCAAAAATTCCAGATATGATGAACTGCTTTGGGGCCAATCGGGTTGGCACATCACCCACCCCTGTGCCAGAATTCACTCAGCCCTCTTATAAAAACCCCATTCAGGTTCCTGCCTCCCAAGTCTCGACATAAATTACCCCACTGTACCCCCAATTGTCTGGCACTGAAATCTTTTAGACTGGTCTAAAGAACTCTACTCCTTAGTACCCCAACAAGAACCCAAAAAAGCAAAAGGGTCACAAAAAGAGCATTATAATGACAATAACTCTCGCCCACTCTATAAAAATGACTGTAGCTAGGCTTCATATATTATGTAGAATATGAACTGACTCTACAGTAGTCGTCTTATTAAGAAGCTTAATGCCCATTGGCATAGATAGGAAACATGGATTTCCAAGCTGCTGAAGCACTTTTATACATAATATTCCTATAACCCAACTCCAGAAAATAAAACAAAATAAAGACATCAATAAAAGTTTTTTTTTTTAAAAAATGAATTTTCATAACGTCAGCTGAAGTTCTGTAGGTTATTGCGGTTATGCGGCGTCTTTCTCCCAGGAAGGTTCAGGGCTTGAATTGGCGTAATGTGCCGGCGTGGCCTGGAGATAGCATGTCATTATTTGGAGTGAGTGCTGTTTCTAGGCAGGCTCTGCAGAGGCAGCTTCATAACATTGGTATAAAAATTCATCTCATGCACATTTGCCAGGAAATGAATTAAACCTCCGGCTTAATGCCTTACAAAAGCAACAGAACTTTTAACTTGATCCTGTTCATAAATTATCCCCGTCCAGTATGAAGTCATTGAATGTGTCAGCACAGAAATACATCTTCCCCCTGTGTCTCTCTTCCAAATTTAGAGTCTTCAGACTCATCCAGCAAATCAGAAGAGAGTCCAGGATCCAGGCAGATCTGAGCCGCCGACCGGCCGTCTACCTGGTGTTTGTGCACAAATATGAATTGGCACCAGTGGAAACCATCCAAGATAAATGGTGCAAAATGCATTAGACCACGTCCCTCCTGGATTATATAGGGGGACCCCTAAGGATGTCAAAAACATTGATATGACCTAATGGTGGATCATCTTATGTTTATTAGCTATGGTAAATGTTCATGGGCTGACCCCACATTGTAATAAGGTAACGCCCAGAGCAGAGGTGACACTGAAGCAGAAGAGAGTCCAGGATCCAGGCAGATCTGATCCACCGACCATCCGTCTACCTGATGTTTGTGCACAAATATGAATTGGCACCAGAGGAAACCATCCAAAATAAATGGTGCAAAATGCATTAGACCGCATCCCTCCTGGACTATATAGGGGGACCCCTAAGGATGTCAAAAACATTGATATGACCTAATGGTGGATCATCTGTTATTAGCTATGGTAAATGTTCATGGGCTGACCCCACATTGTGACAAGGTAACGCCCAGAGCAGAGGTGACACTGAAGCAGAAGAGAGTCCAGGATCCAGGCAGATCTGATCCACCGACCATCCGTCTACCTGATGTTTGTGCACAAATATGAATTGGCACCAGAGGAAACCATCCAAAATAAATGGTGCAAAATGCATTAGACCGCGTCCCCCCTGGATTATATAGGGGGACCTCTAAGGGTGCCAAAAACATTGATATCACCTATTAGCTATGAAATATGTTCATGGGCTGACCCCACATTGTAATAAGGTAACGCCCAGAGGTGACACTTAAGCACCCCTTTCTGATCCTTAAAACACACAGCCGGTAATGGGCTCTGACTTTTCAAGGAGGCATGCACCTACCCAATGTTGGTTGCCCCAGGACATGAATGCAAGAGACCCCAGACTCCTGTATGAGACAGGGGAAATGGCAGACTTAGCATATGGAGCATAGGGAAAATTCCAGATAGGACTTACTGCTTTGGGGCAAACCAGGTTGGCACATCATCCACCCCTGTGCCAGAATTCACTCAGCCCTCTTATATGGACCCCTTCAGGTCCCTGCCTCCCAAGTCTCCCACATACCTTACCCCAATGTGCCCCCAAGTTAGACCATCCAATGCTTAGCCCCATCATCATGGCTCTGGGGGCCATGACTACACGGTATCTTTTTCTACAATAGTAAAGGTTCAGTGGCCATTTCCATTCCAGCTCATGATCTGACCCTAAAGTGTTATAGCCTCAGCAAATGAACCTGCTCATCGACCAGCTAGAAAACAGCTTGGTGGGGCTCGGCAGGTCATGGGCTGGTCAAGGCCACCAAATTTCCTCCTGTTTTTTTTTCCCCAAGACCACCACCGGTAAGGAGGCTCCCATAGGCATCAGAGACATGGCATAAAAGCATACCATTAATGCTCTTGAGCTGCAAGACTGGACCCTTAATAGCTACAAAATAATGTAAACAGGGCACTGAGGTTCCCTCCCCTTGCAAAAAACATGCATCTACCCAATGTTGGACACAAATGTTTCACAGACCCCTTAGATGGAACTTAGGGGTCTTAAACACACCAAATACACAGACAAGACAAGCATCGCTCTGTGCGCTGTCATCGATGCATTGGCGAAGTTTCGAACTGACTCAGTGGCAGTTGGGGGTGGGGGGGTTATCTGACAAAATACCTGTTTTAGTAGAGATTGGGGGGTTGGGCCATGTCCTGTAAGGTTCTGGGGGGGGGGGCTATTTGAGCACACCATTTGGTTCAGAATGTGGAGTGCGCCTCAGAATATGGAGTGCACCCTTCCTCACGCTAGGCCTATCTGCTTAGCTGGATGCATGAACAAGCACAGCTGCAGGGATGCCAGGAATGTGGCCGTGACCCGCGGAAGCATCAAGGGATCTGAGAAAAGTAAGGAGTTTGAGGGCAATCTAGGAGGTTCACGCAGTGGGGCCCTAGGGGCACCTAGTCGGCTGGCCCTGGAGTCTTTTAGACTCCAGAGCCATCCTAGAATGTGATTGGTCCGCCTTAAGAAATGGGCTTGGGAAGCCAACTCTATCAAGGGAAATCTCAAATGAATGACCAACAGCTCCATCACTATACACTTAAAATTGTTATGTCACAGTAAAGTTGCAGAAAGTTTTTCACATTCTTACCAAACGCACTTCAAAGTGTAGGCTTTATAACAGCCAGACGAGCCGCACCCCTCTAGAAACGGTTCAGAATGGCGCTCACATCCTGCTCCAACGAGTGAAACCTCAATTGGCTGAGTGGGGGCTGTCACGGTAAGATTGCTTGAAAAGTGTGCAAACTCTGATGAGGAGCCAAAACATTCAGATATAAGTCAATTCAAGGAACTGAAAAGGACCATTTCTATGAGTCTATGAGACTCCAGGGCAGGCATGCTCGCTCCCGACACGGGTATGCTCCCTGTTGGAGGGTAAGGGGAGGATGCGGCTCGCATTAGACAAGCTCCTGGACAAAGGGGCTCGCGCACGCTGATTGGACGAGCGGCCACACATGCTTCGTAGGACCGGGAAGAGATGAGTGCCCTGGGGGCAAGGACCAGAACACAGGATAGTCAAAATCCTGGGTTTTGGTCCACTTTAAGCAACTTAAGCAAGTAGTTAAATAATATGATTAAACAATAACATCAACTATTACTTTGATTAAGCAAAATACAGTACATATATACAAAAGTATTCATAAACCGCTGGCAGTTTGAGTTTGTATTCTCTTTGGAGGCTCTGTAACAGCCAGGTGGGAAGAACCCCTCTAAAAACAGGCTTGGGCAGCACATGTGAATGACTGAAACCTCAACTGGCTGACCGACGGATCCATCTTTTATACGCTCAAAACATTTATGTTATGGTAAAGTTGCACAAGAAGTGTGGATAGCTAAGTCTGATGAAAAACTGAAATGCTCAGAGATTAGCCAACGTAACAGCCAGGCAAGAAGTAATCCTCAAACGGTGCATATGTTACACTCCAACCGGTTCCATCATTTCTACACTGAAAACGGTTATGGTATGGTAAAAAAAAAAGTATTCCAAAAAAAAAGGAGATACAATAAATCTAACCCTGGCTGTTCTGTACTGTATCCCTCCAGAAATAAACCGGAGTAGACATTTAGCTGAGCCGTTTCGAGTTGTCTTTATCACTTTCTTCTATCCCATAACAAACATCAGATAATGAAGAAGAGGCCAAGAGCAAATGTTAAATCCATTTGGCCGGTCAGCTCGAGCAATGTTGTGGTGCGCGTTTCTCTAAAGGCCTCTCTGTTTCACATGATGGGTCATGTTTCTGGGAAAACAGACAGAAAATCAATACGAGGAGAAAGAAATTTAATAAAAAATCGCCTATTCTCCTAAGTGAGTTGTCTGGTCTCTTCATCACCGCCAGACAAACTTCTTGTAACCAAGAGATGGGGCCGCGTCGCTGTCCCTACAGCACCCGTTACACAGAGGCACGCCGCCTGCAACGGACTACTGCCAATCATTCATGATCTGAGCAAAATGGCTTCCAGGAATGACATCAGGAGAGTCATAGATAGAAAGAGGCTTATTTATCTTCTGGATGAGGACAGTTCGATCTCATGATAAATATTGTGACTGCAAAGATTCTAGGACAACAAAAAATGAACTAGGATGGCTGAAAGTCCACCATACACGGGGAAAATTAGCCTTTTTGTCCCCCCAAGGATTGGGTTTGGCAAGTTAGGCCGAACATTGAATAAAAGTTTGGGTTCTCCCCCCCCAGTTTATTGGTAAATGGGAGAGAGCTGGGAATCCAGATCTCGGAAACTGACCTTGTCAAAATCTATGCCTGTGCACACGGTTTGTCCTCTGCTTGCGTCAACCAGGAACGGAACTATAAAGTTATTTCCAGATGGAATAGATGCCCAGTGGAAAATTAATAGGTTCGCACCATCCCAATCAAACAGATGTTGGAGGTGTCTGTTAGCGGAAGGGAACATGACCCATATCTGGTGGGGGTGCCCAGTGATCAAGGCCTTGTGGGACCGCATCCTAACTATCTACCACTCTATCTCGGGGATTAAGATACCCAACACACCTCAGATGGCCCTCCTATCACTCTTGCCGGGTTTCCTTTCTGCCCTTAAGAAAGGAGTCCTGCGACACTTCTTAGCAGCTATGAGAGCGATAGTTCCCAGGCACTGGAAGTCGCAGTTGGTGCCCACACTGATAGAACGGGTTCAAGAGCTTGGGTGGATTCGTCATATGGAGGAGCTGACATCAAGCATGAAGGGCACCCAAGAACTCTTCAGAGAGTCTTGGCCTGGCTGGATCTCCTTCTGTGATTCCCAACACCCATCCCTGCTCTCACTGGATAATTTAAAGGTATACTCACTGCTTAGGCATCCGACCCCTGCAGGGGTATGCACTTGGCACTATTGCCTGGGGAGAATGTTGGGGAAATAGATCACTCTCATCTTCTCATTATACTTACTTGCTTTCCCCCCTCCCTCCCTGGTCCTGCACGTGGTCCTCCTGCTCCAGGGTGCCAATTTGTACGCAACAGACCTGGTCCCAGGCCCTCAACCAGTCGTGAGGGGCCTGATTTGTGCATCACCAATGAGGGACAGGTAATCCATCCCCACAGGGACCGGGAGACCCTGCGCAGCTGACCACTGCTAATCCAGGTATCCCGACTCGGAAATGAAGTTGCAGTTTTGTGATTCAATATACTAAGTGATGTAATGTCTTGTTCCCCTCCCTTCCCCCTCCCCCTACCTTCCTTCTGTACCCACCCTCCTCATCTCCCTTCCCTTGTTTTGTTGTTCTTTTTGAAAATCAATAAAAACGATTATACTAAAAGTTTGGGTTCTGGGACTGGAGCCCCACCCCGGTCCCCTATGAAATCAATGGGGTCCCAAACTTTTGGGGGAAGGGCAATTTTGCCTTGGGGGCCACTCAATACAACCTGCTCCTCACCGCCCCTGGCGCCTGGCGCCGCCTGTCAAGGGACCCCAGAGGAAGAATCGAGGATGAAAAAAAATTATGATTGCGGCTCCAGGTATTGGCATCTGCAAGACCTGCGCCCCCGCCCTTCCTTTATATCTGACATTCCACCAGAGGGATGACCTTACCCTTGAAGAAAGATACTCGTAAATGCCAAAGATGGGGTTTCTGGTGGTTTCCCTGGCATCACAGGAAAGTTCATGTTGTTCAAGTCTTGTCTGGTGACTGCAAGCTTTATTCATTCCTAAAATCTTTCATGGTGGAAAGATAAAGTAAAGCAGTAAAATATTGTGGTGGCATAAATCTGCACACCCTAACTTTGTTCAATGACCCTTTGGATTTATGATAGTAAAGATAGTATTTCGTGTTTTTTTTTGGACAGGTTTCTATCAACACAACACATTTACACTTGACAATCTTTGCCAACTCCGAAACAGCCATATTGCAAGGATGTCTCTTGGGCACAGCACTCTTCAACCCAACCTCCAGATTCCCAATTGGATTCAGATCTGGGCTCTGTGCCTAACCTGCTGATAGGAAGTGGGCTACACAATGGGGGTTATTTAAGAAGGGATAGCGCCAGGTAGTGCTTCGTAGCGGCAGGCAGCTTATGGCGAACGCCGGGTGCTGTACGCAAAACCACATTTAGGAAAGCATCATGTAGCGTCACATGTATTACTACAGGCCGCTCAGCGTATAGTGCCGGCGCTCTAGGCTCAAGAGCGCCACGTATTACCTTTCGCTCAGTGTAGCTCTCTTATACATTTCAATGGGGTTTCATTAGTTGTGTATAAATAGCGCATTTGGCAATTAAGATTATTTTTTATTTTTTGCTCAAATCATTGTGTGACCTCTCCTGGCTGCAAACAAGCACTTTTATTAATGTTTTTACTTTTTATATTTTTTTGCAGAATTGTCATTACAGGTATGGCACTAAAGTGTTAATGTCACAGTGTTACAACAATGTCATTTCATGTGTTTTCGCTTTGTTACTGGTGGATATGTGTTCAAAAACAGACTTTGATCACACAGCGTCTGGCGCTCTATGCTACAGCGCCCAGTTTTAGAGCGCCGACGCTGTGTGTGTAGTGTTTTGTTAAATATGGTGTGGAGCGCCGAGTGCCGGACGCACTGAGCTGGCGCTACATCTCGCTCGCTGCAGCGTTATACTGTTGTTAGAGCACCCAACACACATCATATTCATCAATGCCGGCCAGGTTACTACAGCGACCGCAACGCTAGGTTACAGCGCCCAATACCGGCTTACAGCGTTAAATAGCAGTCGCTCTAAGCGCCGCTATACAGACACTCATCTGGCAAAATATGGCGCTAGTAGTGAATCAGCCTCTAAACCTGTATTAATCATTGTATTCACTCAACTTTAACCTCCACATAGAGGCACTGAGTTACTAAAGCTATGACGGGTTAATTCGGTCTGTCATAGGTCGGCAAAGCACGGTACAGCATACACAGCAAACACAGTAGTATCACTGAGCAATTTTTGCCTCGGTGCCCTTACACACTAACTGAATTCCATATTTACTCCTTGGTGCTGCAAATATAGAAGAAAGAGGTGCACCACTATTATCAGTTACTGTGCACACTTATAAACAACTATTCAACAAAGACAGGAGTGACTATGGACAACCAGCCATATGCACTTCCAAAAAGGAGCACCAAACAATATCTGTATCCTAAGGCTTTATTATACAAAAATCAATACACACAGAAAACATACAATCACATTATACACAACAAAATTAAAAACAGCTGCATTTACCCCAAATAGTACATATTTGAATTCATAAATAATCAATACTCCAATTCATCAGGGAATGAAACCCCACAACCATTATCACCACTATATAAAGCGGGGGGGGGGGGCGGGTATTTTAATTGATTAGGCTCTATTCTATTTGTGCCGGCACAAAGAGTGTTAAATTGTCAAAAAGCCTAAAGACTACCTAATACACCTCCCTATAATAAAGTGACACATGCTAAGCCCCAATATTGGGTAATATAAGCCAATAATAATAAATAATATTATCCAATAGAATTTTTAGCATAGAAGTGGAACAATAATGTGTTGTGACAATCAGTTAATATAAGACACAAAGACAATGCTGAAAGTGCTAAGTGCAAGAATTAATAAATAATAATAAGCCAGCCTAAAGACTAGAGTGAGTGTACATAGTTACCCAACCGTAATAGCAGCAACATAACCTTTTCCACATAGAAAGAGAGAGAGAGGGGCAAAATGCAGCAGGAAACACCTGCGCACGCGGCTACCCGTGCCGCTTCTGCTGGGTGAGGGGACTCCTCGGTGCACACTTCTGAGCGCAGGTCGGAGGACACAATGGGGAGGTTTTGAAGCACATTATTAGAGCAGATAATGTTACCCAAAATCATTTTAAAGGGACTGTCCAGTCAAAAAAAAATAAACAGTACATACTACCCACTTGTCTCTAAACTAAACTAAAATTCTTTACTCCAATAACTGAGCTTGGACTAACCTCTCTCATTTCTAGGGCGCACCTGACTACCTGCTCCCTCGATCCTATTCCATCCCACCTTATTCCTCAACTGTCTCCATCCCTCACTCCAGCCTTAACCCCCATATTCAACCTTTCTCTCTCCACTGGTACCTTTCCTTCTTCCTACAAACATGCAGTTATTACTCCGATAATCAAGAAACCCTCTCTCGACCCCTCTGCCCTCTCTAGCTATCGCCCTATCTCACTACTTCCCTTCTCCTGCAAACTTCTTGAGTAACATGTCCACTCAGAACTGTCACAATACTTTTCCACTAACAACTTACTTGACCCCTTACAATCAGGATTCCGCCGTAACCACTCCACTGAAACTGCCCTCACCAAAGTCACCAATGATCTGCTCACTGCCAAAAGCATTGGTCACTACTCCGTCCTCATCCTTCTTGACCTCTCCTCAGCATTTGATACTGTCGACCACTCTCTGCTTCTTGATATTCTCTCCTCTCTTGGGATTCAAGGTCTTGCACTCTCTTGGATCACCTCTTACCTCTCTGATAGATCATTCAGTGTATTCTATTCTAACACAGTCTCATCCACACGTTCCCTTTCTGTTGGTGTGCCACAAGGTTCTGTCCTAGGCCCCCTACTTTTCTCAGTCTACACCTATGGCCTTGGCAAACTTATAACTTCACTAGGCTTTCAATACCACTTCTATGCGGATGACACTCAGATATATCTCTCAGGCCCCAATCTCTCCTCTCTATCTCATCTCCCCAACTGCCTCTCAGCCATTTCTTCATTCATGTCATCTCGCTACCTCAAGCTAAACATGGACAAGACAGAACTGGTCATTTTCCCACCCTCTAACTCCCCTCCCCTCTCTAACACGTCTATTTCTGTCAACAACTACACAATAACAGCAACTCCCCAAGCTCGGTGCCTGGGAGTCATTCTGGGCTCTGCCCTCTCTTTCAAACCACATATTCACTCCCTGGCCACCTCCTGTCGCCTCCAACTTAAAAACATCTCCCGCATCCGTCCTTTCCTCTCACCTGACACCACTAAAATGCTAGTGCACGCCCTGGTCATATCCCGTCTGGATTACTGCTACATCCTTCTTTGTGGCTTACCAACTAACAGACTGGCACCCCTCCAATCTACCCTGAACTCTGCTGCTCGCCTCATCCATCTCTCCTCTCGCTCCTCCAGTTCTGCGCCTCTCTGCCAATCCCTACACTGGCTGCCAGTCCCACAGCGAATCCTGTTCAAAACTCTAACTCTCGCCTACAAAGCTCTCTCCAACCAGGCCCCTCCCTACATCTCATCTCTAATCCAACAGTATCAACCTAGACGCAGCCTCCGCTCTTCTGCCGACCTTCTCCTGTCCTCCACCCTGGTCACCTCCTCTCACGCCCGCCTCCAGGACTCCTCACGTGCAACTTCAATCTTCTGGAATGCCCTCCCGCACCCAATCCGCCACTCCACAACCCTCAAAACCTTCAAAGGTGCCCTTAAAACTCACTTATTCAGACAAGCATATAATCTGGCCTAACCAATTTTCTAAAGGGCACATGCCACAATGCTGAATATACTGACTGTTTGTGATCCTTCCCCCTCATCTTCACCCCTCATCCTTTAGACTGTAAGCTCACAAGGGCAGGGCTCTCTCTGTACTCAGAATATCCATTGTCAACTCTGTAAAACTGCATTTGAAATAGTCTATGTACCGCATGTTTCTACCCTGTCTGTAATTACTACTTTGTAAAGCGCTACGGAAAATGATGGAGCTATATAAATAAACAATAATAATAATAACTAAGGGTACTAACTTGTTATCTCATGTTTGTGTCAGAGGCTGTGTTTCTAATCAATCATTGGTGGTTGATTCAGAACCAGGTGAGAAAACTCACTTCTTTTATAGGAGAGAAAACTGCCTTTCACTTTAATTGTCTGCTGTTTTCTTTTTTTAAAGCCGGAGAAGCTCCTGACCGTACTGAGTCAGTGCCTGAAGACAAAGGCATTTCAGTGAGAGACTTTCAGTGTCAGAAAGAAGATATAGCTGAATAAAAGGAAACTTCAAGCAGTGATTGATAGAATCACAAATCTTGACCCCAACATGAGATAACAAGTAAGCACACTCAGGCTCTTATTTATGAAGGGATAGCGTCAGGTAGTGGCTGGTTAATGAGAGGTAGCGACAGGTAGCGACTGGTGAACGTCGGACACGGCACGCAATTACACATTTATCAAGCAGAATTTGTTTAGTGACTGGGATAACGCCATGTAGCGTCTGATTCATCATTTTCACAGCCTCAGCGAACAGCGCCGGTGTTCAGCCTTGCACAGCGCCAGGTATGACCTCTCGCTACCTGTTGCTCTCCCATACATTTCAATGGATGAACCTTTTCTTCTCTTTAAACGGGGTATTGGTTTTTTTTTTCAAAAAATCACAATCAAAATTCTGTGACCTCTTCTGGCATAGAAAAATCATTTTTTTCACAATTTTTTCATTTTTTATATATTTCTTCAAAAATGACATTACAGGTCTGGCATTAAAGTGTTCATGTTACAATGTACCAACAATGTAATTCCATATGTTTTCGCTTTGTTACTAGTTGATAGATGCTGAAAAACAGACTTTAAACACACCGCCTCCTGCGCTCTGGGCTTCAAACAAGTATTTTTCATCGCCAGAGGTTTGTGAGGCTGTTTTTTGCTGAATATGGTGTGAGTCGGTCGCTATGAGCAGTCGCTAACATGCGCTCCCATACAGCGCTGTACTGGTCAAATAGCGACTCCTCACAATGTATTCAACATTACTGAACAGCGATGTATGAAGTAGCGACCCACGGCTATGCACAGTGACTACTAGCGGGCGCTCTGAAAATGCCTGCTACAGACGCTCATCTGTCTCTACCTGGCGTTAGTGATGAATCAGCCTGCCCATTAACCCTTGGCCTAGTCAGTCCCTTTAATAAAATCTGAGCTTAATGTCAGGTGAAATGGTATAGGAAGAGCACATAAGCTTGAGCAATGTTATACCCCGTTTCCACCCAAAATAAGACCTACCATGATTTTTTAAGATTTTTAAGAATGCTTTAAATATAAGCGCTACTCCAAAGATAAGCTCTAGTTACTGTTAATTAAAAAGAAAAACACTCAAAAACCCTACAAAACCCAAAACAATAAAGGATGGCAAGAGCTGGGTTCGCTGTGTGGTAAGTGGCAAATAGGAGCAGAAGGCCCCCATCATGGTCAGTGCCCCAGGTAGGGAAATTTCATACCCTGGGCACAAGGTACTTCAGCGGGCTAGCTGCCCACCACCACCTCTTATCCGGATGGGTGCCACTCCATAAAGCTGTACTATTTGCTATGGGTGCTGCTGCTGCAGTAGTGGGCTTGTGTGCAGGGTGGGGGTGATTTATACTTACAAGTCCAAACTCCTTAAAGTGGACCAACACCCAGGGGGGATCGGCCCGGGAATCTATAAGATTCCCGGACCGATCAGATCCCTCCCTGCGGGGCATCCGAAATCGGGATGTCCCGCGGGGAGGAACCCCCCAGGAGGCCCACAATCCTTACCTTACCGGCGATCCAACGGCGCATGCGTGAGACGCGGCCGCGTCTCTCGCTTCCCTCTAGCAGGGCGCGCTCCCGCGCCGGCCGTTTTGTGAATGACCGGCGCAGGCGCGCTCCCTGTTAGAGGGAAGCGAGAGACGCAGCCAATGACAGCGCTCTGGTATGCGCGTCCAAGCGGCTTTGGACGCGCATACCAGAGCGGCTCTGAGCGCTGTCATTGGCCGGACGAGGTCACGTGGGAGCGGGGAGAGGTGAGTTTTTGCGGCGATCGGGGGGGTTTCACACAGCGGGGCACCCCCGATCGGGGTGCCCCACCTAAGTGGACCAACACCCAGGATAGTCAAAATCCTGGGTGTTGATCCACTTTAAAGAGGAACATTGGACCAAAAATAAAATGGGACCGATTCCTCCCCCCCCCCCCATTGGCCCCTACTTACCTTTTGGATGTTAGCACCACCTGCTGCGACAAAATCCGGCTACTTCAGGACATGGTCCTCACCCCGCCGTCTGCTCGTCAATATCCCATGGCTATCTCACAGCTCAGTGAAGTCTCGCGGGATTTCGGACAGCTCCATTGCATCCCATTCATATGCACTGCGTAGGTGTGAGATCGGGAGCAATTAGCAGTGACTGATGGGGTGCAAGATGGTGCCGCCCGCCGGGGGGTTGTCCGGAATCCGAGGGTTGGGTCCCTTGGTGACAGGGTTGGCGCCAGCACCCGGCAAAGCGGCGCAGCTGCCGGGGTCCACCACCCTCCGGGGGGGCAACTGACAGGGCTGGCCTCTGGGGCGTGCAACGGCGCTTGACCAACAGCGGACTGGGAGGGCCCCGCCACAACTGGACCCACATCTCCTCGAATGGCGGGGTTCCACACAATGGGGCATCTCGATTTAGACTCTTAAGTTGCCCACCCCAGCTGTTTTCCTGTCCCTGGAGCATTCCAATCTGTGATACCCTACTGTGTGAAACCCCCTGGGATCGCTGGCATACCCACTATGCAAGCAATTCCACCTCTGAGTTTTAGTCTGCTTTACAGGGGCAACTTAAATTGGGATGCCCCTGTTTGTGAAAGAACCCCCCTGGTTTGGCCGTTATCTCAAACTGGGGATCCCACAGTGCATTCACCAGTTCAAGGAAAGTAATGAACAAAAGGGGGGGGGGGGGGGTCACACACAGGGGCATACAAAATCAGGAGAATCTAGATTAATTTAGACTCCAAGGTCAAGTTTGGTGTTTGGGTTTGGTGAGCTTCAAAGTAGACCAAAACTAGAGTTTTGGTACAAATAGCATGATCCTTAGGGGTCATCCAGATTTGGGGACGTCCCTCGGTGATGTGACACGACTGTTCACCACAAAGGAGCCCACTGAGACCATGCCACCCAAGGGCCCACATAAACCTACAGCCGGCCCTGCTTGGCGAGGTGAGTAAATAATGCCCTGAGGTAAAACCGGAGGGCAGGGCAGCAGATTGGTGAGGCTTGAGGGAGGCTATAACCTCCCCTGATGTTCCTCTTTAATGCAGCTCCCCCGGCATCTGAACGGCAGTGTGTGTCATATTGTAGAGGCATGCAGAGGACAGGGATGAGGATTTAGCTATAAATGGATTGTTGTTAATGAAAAAATAAGAGGGTAATGCATATTTTAGCACACAAATTACCACGAGACCATGTTTAATTTTCAAGGGAACCACAGAATAAATCCTTAAAACCACAAATGACAATGGGATCAGTGTGCTGCGGTATTTATTATGAGCTGTCTTATGTGCACTAGAGGAAGGGGACAGAGATGTAACTTGTAAGGGTGATTTCTGTCCCCTACCATTTAGGATGAAGCAGGACATTGGCACTTTAGGAAACCCGTCAGTGGTAGGGTAGAGGTGGAAAAGATCAAGGACACACTAGAATACAATACCAACAACATCCACATGATGTGTACCAATGCTCGCAGCTTGGGCAACAAGCTCTGTGAATTAATGGCTATCATATCCAGGGATGAATTAGATCTTGTTGCAATAACAGAGACTTGGTTTGAGGATCACAATGACTGGGAGATAGCCATACCCGGTTACACATTGTACAGAAAAGACAGATTGGATAGAAAGGGCGGTGGAGTAGCCATTTATGCCAAGACTTCCCTTCAATCAACAATAATTCAGCATACACATAATGAACTAGAAGCTCTCTGGGTTACCATGCAGACTAAGGAGGGAGCTGTGGTCAGAATTGGTGTGATATATAGGCCCCCTGGACAATCTGAGGATCTAGATAATCTGTTGAAATCAGTGGAATGGCAGAGAAGGGGGGCATTGTAATTGCAGGTGACTTCAACATGCCTGATGTGGACTGGAATATCCCAAGTGCATCAACATGCAAGAGCAGGACTATATTAGAGGCACTTAATGGAGTGTCTCTAAAACAACTTGTGACAACTTAGTTCTGACCAATAGGGATCTGGTGTCCGAGGTCAGGGTTGAAGAAAATCTGGGTTCCAGTGACCATCAATGCTTATGGTTCAGAATAAAAACAGACATTGTGCAATCACACACCAGAACCAAAGTGCTAGACTTTAGGAAGACAAACTTCAAGGAAATGGCGGAGTATGTAGAAAGAAAATTAGGTGAGTGGAACAGAGTAGCAGAAGTGAGTGCCCAGTGGTCACTATTAAAAATGGCCATCTTAAAGGCAACTAAGCAATATGTGAAACAAACTAGCAAGAATAAAAGGAAGAAGAAACCATTATGGTTTACTAGGGAAGTCAGCACTATCATAAAAGATAAGAAGTCTGCCTATAAGAAGTATAAAGTAAGTGGAAGTGTAGCTGACAGAGAGGCGTATAAAATTAAACAGAGGGAAGCAAAACTGATTATAAGGACTGCTAAAGGGCAAAAAGAGGAAGAAATGGCCAAATCTATGAAGAGGGGAGATAAAACCTTTTTCCAATATATTGGTGACAGAAAGAAGAAAAACAATGCAGCCTCAAAAATTAGAAATAGGGAAAATAAATATATTGATGGAGATAAGGCTGTGGCTGACCATCTGAATAGCTACTTTTGTTCGGTATTTTCAGATAGTAGCAGGCATGGCCATAGCACAGCATCCAGCTGGGAGGGCACAGCTCCGGAGTTTCTGGAGGCTGATGTCTTAGCCGAGCTGGCACATCTAAAGGTAAGTAAGGCGATGGGTCCAGATGGAATCCACCCCAGAGTTCTAAGGGAACTTAGATTTGTGATTGCAGCCCCTCTAACTGATTTACTTAACCATTCCCTTTCAACTGGTGAGGTTCCAGATGATTGGAGAATGGCCAATGTCGTACCGATCCATAAAAAGGGGAGTAGAGAAGAAGCCAGTAATTACAGGCCAGTTAGTTTAACATCTCTATAGTGGTCTAATTAATGGAAATGCTCTTAAAAAACAGATAATTTCCCATCTAAAAATTAATGACCTGTTGGACCCAAAACAGCACGGCTTTACTGAGGGCCGATCATGTCAGACCAATCTTATTGATTTCTTTGACAATGTCACTAAAGTGTTAGATGAAGGTGGTGCTGTGGATATCGCCTATCTGGATTTTAGCAAAGCCTTTGACACTGTACCACATAAAGATCATAGATAAGTTATTGAAGGTAGGACTCAATCCCTGGATAGTTCAGTGGATTTCCAGTTGGCTGAGGGATCGGTATCAGAGTGTTGTTGTAAATGGCGTGCAATCTGAACAAAGGCGAGTTACAAGTGGTGTGCCGCAAGGCTCTGTCCTGGGCCCCATTCTTTTTAATATATTTGTGACGTAGGAGAAGGCTTGGTAGGAAAAGTTTGTCTGTTTGCTGATGATACAAAGGTTAGTAATAGGGTGGATATTCCTGGAGGTGTCTGCAACATGGAAAATGATTTATCTTCACTGGATAGATGGTCAAAACTGTGGAAACTAGAGTTTAATGTCTCTAAATGTAAAATCATGCACTTGGGTAGAAGGAATCCCTGCTCTGAGCACCGTATGGGCAGTACTGTGTTAGCCAGGACCTCGGAGGAGAGAGATTTAGGGATACTGATTACTGATAGCTGCAAGATGAGTGGACAGTGTAGCCAGGCAGTGGGAAAAGCAAGCAGGATGCTCGGCTGCATAGCTCGAGGCATCACCAGTAGGAAGAGGGAGGTTGTGATGCCGCTGTATAGAGCCCTGGTGAGGCCACAGCTAGAATACTGTGTGCAGTTCTGGAGACCTTACCTGCAAAAAGACATTATTCTAATAGAACGGGTCCAAAGGTGGAGAGACTTAAAGAACCTAATTTGTACAGTCTGGAGGAAAGAAGGGAGAGGGGGAACATGATTGAGACCTTTAAATATGTGAAAGGATTGAATAAGGTTCAGAAGGGAAGTGTTTTTAAAAAGAAACTTAATGATAGAACAAGAGGCCCAACCTGAAGCTAGTCGGAGGGAAGATCAGAAGCAATGTTAGAAAATATTATATTACAGAAAGAGTAGTAGATGCTTGGAACAAACTTCCAGCAGAGGTAGTTGAAAAATCAACAGTCACTGAATTTAAACATGCCTGGGATAAGCACACATCTATCCTAAGATAAAGAGAACATACAGTATACACATAAGGGCAGACTAGATGGACCGTATGCTCTCCTTCTGCCGCCAACCTTCTATGTTTCTGTGTGCCGACCTAGGCCTCACTTTGCCTAAACTAGACTTTAAATCGCAAAGGCTGACTAAGGGGGTTATTCATGAAGGGATAGCGCCAGGTAGTGCCTTATAGCGACAGGCAGCGTCTGGTGAACACTGGGCGCTGTACGCAAAACCACATTTATGACAGCGAATCTGGATAGCGACTCTAACAGCGCCATGTAGCGTCACATATATTATTACAGGTGGTTCAGTGTATAGCTTCCAGAGCGCCAGGTATTACCTTTCGCTCAGTGTCGCTCTCCCATACATTTCAACGGCCGTTCATTTGCTTGTGTTTAAACAGCGTGTTTGACTTTTTTTTATTTTTGCTGCAATCATTGTGTGACGTCTCCTGGCTGCACACAAACACTTTTAGCAGCTTTTTTGCCTTTTTATGCAGAATTGTCATTACAGGTCCGGCACTAAAGTGTTAATGTCACAGTTTTACAACAATATCATTCCATGTGTTTTCGCTTTGTTACTGGTGGATATGTGTTCAAAAACAGACTGGCGTCTTGCGCTCTATGCTACAGCGCTCAGCTTTAGAGCGCCAACGCTGTGTGTGTGTTCTTTTTTGATAAGTATGGTGTGGAGCGCCGAGAGTCGGTCGCACTGAGCTGCAGCGCTGTACTGTGTTAGAGCACCCAACATGCATCACATTCATCAATGGGGGCCAGGTTACTAGAGTGACTGAGGTGCTATGTTACAGCACCCAATACCCGCTTACAGCGTCTACTAGCAGTTGCTCCAAGCGCAGCTATACAGACTCTCATCTGTCAATACCTGGTGTTAGTAATGAATCAGCCTCCACGACTAGATGACCGAGCCAGGAGAAACCAAACCCCGGGGAGTTTTTTGTTCCTTTTTAATGTTTTGCCTGCAGGGCAGGCATCAGCACTCGGCGCAGGTGTCGGGGGCCCTTACACTTTGGGAGGGCCCACCTCATTCCCTCTACCCTGGGCAGCCCCTATGCAGGACGCAGGGCCGTGCAGTAACCAGGACTAAGAACTGTCAGCCAGTGGCAGATTGGCCATTGGGAGAGCCTTTCTTTCGGTTCTTTTCTTTCTTTCGGTTCTTTTCTTTCTTTCGGTTCTTTTCTTTCTTTCGGCTCTTTTCTTTCTTTCGGCTCTTTTCTTTCTTTCGGTTCTTTTCTTTCTTTCGGTTCTTTTCTTTCTTTCGGTTCTTTTCTTTCTTTCGGTTCTTTTCTTTCTTTCGGTTCTTTTCTTTCTTTCGGTTCTTTTCTTTCTTTCGGTTCTTTTCTTTCTTTCGGTTCTTTTCTTTCTTTCGGTTCTTTTCTTTCTTTCGGTTCTTTTCTTTCTTTCGGTTCTTTTCTTTCTTTCGGTTCTTTTCTTTCTTTCGGTTCTTTTCTTTCTTTCGGTTTCTTTCTTTCTTTCTTTCGGTTCTTTTCTTTCTTTCGGTTTCTTTCTTTCTTTCTTTCGGTTCTTTTCTTTCTTTCGGTTTCTTTCTTTCTTTCTTTCGTTTCTTTTCTTTCTTTCTTTCTTTCTTTCTTTTTTCTGTCACTCCCTCTATTTTTTTACCTAGCGTTAGTAATGAATCTGCCTCTAGGTCTCAGTGTGTTGGAGCACTTCGTAAATCATGGCCTGGATGTTTTTATCAGGCGAGAGTAAATGCTGAACCTAAATATCCAAGATGAAGCTATGCCACACATCGGAAGCAAATCCCATGAAATAAAATGAAACCTCCTCAGGACGTTGTACCAAGCAATGAACACCTTGATAAATCTGCTCCGGTTTAATCCTTCTCTTTCAGCCGCATATTCAGAGGAAGAGGCTGTAAATTGCGCGGACGGCTACAGACATGTACAAATAGGCAACGCTGAGCCTGTGCAATACGCCATTAAATTAAACCATCATGACTGCGCTCATTTCCTTCTCTTTCTGCCTCACCTCCTAGGCAGGATTGTCAGCACAGGAGAAAGAGAAGCTTTATGGATATAGGTCAAGGCATTAATATAAATGTGATCACCTCCTTTTTTTTATTTTCCAACAGTCAGCCATTATAAATCATCCCTCCTGGACCCCCTCCAGAACATCACCCCCCCCCCCTTCTATGACAGTTGGGCACACCTCGCACTTCCATACTGATTGTGGGTGGTAGGATGTGGACGGGTGACACCGAGGTATCCATATATAATATTAATGGCTCCGGGGAAGGTCTGTGGGAGATGGGATTGCTTAGCAAGTAACGAGCGACCGGAGCAGAGCGGCTCATCCTCTGCTGCACGCTCTACATCATCTGCAGGACAAATGTAACATCATTAGACGGGCAGGCTGATTCATCATTAGCGCCAGGTAGCGACAGATGAGCGTCTGTAGCAGGCATTTTCAGAGCGCCCGCTAGTAGTCGCAGTGCTTGGCCGTGAGTCGCTACTTTATAGCGACTCAGTCGCTGTACAGTAATGTTGAATACATTGTGAGGAGCCGCTATTTCACCAGTACAGCGCTGTATGGGAGCGCATGTTAGCGACTGCTCATAGCGACCGACTCACACCATATTCAGCAAAAAAACAGCCTCACAAATCTCTGGCGCTGAAAAATATTTGTTTGAAGCCCAGAGCGCAGGAGGCGGTGTGTTTAAAGTCTGTTTTCAAGCATCTATCAACTAGTAACAAAGCGACAACATATGGAATTACATTGTAGCAACATTGTAACATGAACACTTTAATGCCAGACCTGTAATGTCATTTCTGAGGAAATGTATAAAAAGATGAAAAAATTATGAAAAAACTGCATTTTCATGTTTATGTCTTCTGAGTGTCGGAGCCCAACACTCTGGCCTGTTCCACGCTGAGGAGAGGGGTGAAACAATGCATCAAAGTCTCAGCTGTTCAGTGCTGGCAGCCGTCCAGCATCAGATAACATTGCAACATTGCCTGGCCAGAACTTATATATCTAAAACAGAGAGAAAAGCTCTAGAAGTCATTTAGCTGATTTTGACAGTTTTCCCTTCATGTTGGCTCTGCTGCAGAATCTTTCAGTTTACCATTTTCTCTTTCATATTCTTATTTTTCATTTTTCCATATGATCTTTCTTTCAGCTTTGTGTGTTTTGAGCAAAGCCCAACCCAGGATTTTCACTATCTGGAGTTTTGTTTTGTGCCCCTAGGAGCATCCCGACTTGGGATGCCCTGATATGAGAAATCCCCAAGTTCGCCTGTGAAAACGTACCTTTCCCTGTCCCACAGCGCATGCGCGGGCTCTCATCCAATCAGCTCTGTTTGCACACAGATGGGGAGCCTGAGCAGTAACCTTCCTGGCCGCCCGGCCTGTCTAAATGACTATCTGCGTGAGCGCGCCACGCGGGGGATCTGTGGTTATCCAGGGGTCGTTTCACTCAGTGGGCATCCTGATTTAGAATGCCCAAAGGGCAAGGTCAATGGCCGGGTCTTATAGACTTCAGGGTCGGCCACTCAGGGTTTTGTTCCACTTTAATACTTTCAGATTTTCCTGCACAGTTATTCAAAGAAGAATTTCAGTTATTTTCAGTCAGTTTAGTTTATTTTGTATAGATTTTACACATTTGAGTCACCTGGTCTCATAACAAAAGCAGCACCTCACACACACACAGCCGTTACCACTGATTACAGTGTCAGCCTCTGAGGTAAAGTGTTGCTAGGAGACCAGTGGGCTAAATGAAGCAGCTCACTAAATACAACCCAGCAGATCCCCCTATTCAGCAAATGGACTGAGCCATTGGCATTATACAATTTAAAAGAAAGGCATATATTTTTTTCTTTTTCTATCGCCACATTATTTATACACATGTTAGAAGCTATTGTGTGACTATTTAATTATTTATCTTTTTTAATTCAAATTTCGCGATACTACACCTTTAAGTGATCGCCTATGTGCAGTGCGGGAGGGAATGTGAATGGCCGGTGCGGGCACGCTCCCTGAGGGAAGTGCAAGATGCGGCCACCAGCGCGCTCGGAGCCGCTGGGCTTAGACGTTGCTTAGACGCCCATAGCTCAGCGGCCCTCCACAATATTTTTAGTTTCTCATGTAGCCCCATGGAAAAAATAATTGCCCACCCCTGCCCTAGAGTGACTCCAGGATCCAGAGACTGCGTTTGCTTACTGAAGTTTCTGATTTGCAAGTTGTTGTTTATAATAAATGTTGGAAAGAGACTTTTCAAGTGTGTAGTGACTCCACAGGCCCCAAACCCAAGCTCCCTCAGAATCCTGAAGAACTTGTGAACAACTCTCCCCATGTCACCCGGTCCTGGTAGTGGCTTGTGGGTTGCATAGGTTCATAAGCCATGGGGCACCATGAGTGGTTTCCTTCCGCTAATTTTACTATAAAATTGTTTAATGCAGGTTAAATGGGCCAAAACCCATATCTAAAAGACCCCAGGATCAGGTGAAAGCCTTCCCTAAGGGCACCCCACTTTAGAATGCCCATCGGTGGGAAAACCCCCTGGGTTACCGTATACTTACCTAGTCCTTGACCTCCTCAGTGCCACAAAAGCAGAGCATTGATGTGACATCCATATGGCATCTCTGTTCTATCAGTCTTGCATGCCCCCACCAGCATACATTTTGTGTCCAAATTTTGGTGTAATTAGCCAAGTAAATGTGCTTTCTTCATGGTTACGTTCTTGGCATCTTGGAGAATGATGTGATTTTGCAATTTAGCTCTGTAATTTTATGTGCCCACCCAGCCTGACTGTTCTATAGGGTTGTAGGGTGAGGCCCATCCTCTTCTCACTCTTCTCACTTCCTGTATGGTGACACTAAATTGAAGCTCCACCTCGTTTGTAGCAACCTGAATGTTCTCTAATCAATGGAGATGTTTTATTGGAAATCAATACTGTATCTGTTGTGCATCTTGAGTGTTTCTTCTCATTTATGGCTTGGCTTTTTCCAAAAGTTTGGTGACACCAACTCTGAACCCATCACCCATATGGTAATATCCACCAATACTAAAGAGTCACTGGGAATAAGCAAACCCAGTTAAATAAGGAACTCTGTGCGCAACCCCGCCAAACAAAATTAAATACACATGATAGCTTGATCACAAATTTATTAAGTGTAAAGATTAAATAAAAGGGCAAGCATAGGAAGGGGGATAACACCAGAAATCCAGTGTGTCCCTACTCTTCGCCTCCCAGTTAAAATCACAGATCACGATAAGTACATTAAGCATGAGCGTGCAAATAACAAATTGATCCATCAATCATCTGACAACGATATACAATATATATACAATATCCACCACAAACTTTATGATTTTGTAAGTATGTACCATTTGGATGCTGTTGGCCTCATTGGTGGACTTCATGAAGAAGTTAGCTGAAATTTGTATTGCTCATTTGATCCGAACTTTAAAACTTTCTGTTGTGTGCTGCTAAGACTGACCTTAGCCTGACACTTTGGCCTGCTCCTAGCATTGATTGCATTTTGGTTCCCACATTTAGGCTGGTTCCCACATTTAGGCTTTTACACCCTGCCAGTGGTTACCTGCTGGCTTGACTTGTCTGATTATCGACGCTTCTGTTATATCTCCCAAAGACCATTTTACATTTCCTGTCTTGCCTTGGTAGGCCATGGTCATTTCTGCTTCAGATGCTTTATTGTGTTAAAGGAAGTCCCAACTACATGTTGAGAAGTTGTACTGTGTCTCCAGTTGAAACAACGGTAAGCCATGTGGCAGAAATAGCTTATAAAAAAGTCCATCAATACAGCAGTCAGACAACTTTTGGATCCATATGTTTGGCTCCATCCATTAGACACATTATAGACCACAATATTGTGCTATTCCTATGGTGAAACATGTTCTAAATAACGTCACACACTCCAGGTGGACAGCCTAACACTGATTCCAATAGAATGCTTCCTGCCCATATGATTATCTTGTTGACATTTACATGGCCCATTAGGAAAGGTATGCATGTAGAAATTTTATGGTTAGGTTACTTTGATTTGCCATCAATTGCTTACAATATATTCCAAAGAAAATCGAAAGCATGAAGATGCACTAATGACGTTAACAGTTCTTGGAAGACGTTCTCTCTTTAATTGCTCAGTGGCCTATTCAAGTGAACATAGTTCAATACTGTCTAAGACACAGATGATGTTAACAAAACACTGTGCAATGGTCTGCAAAGGCAAACCAAACAGAAAATACTTGCTATTCATTTAACAGCTATGGCTGGTTACACAGGAAGTGCATAACTTTTTACCAGTTAAGCAAATATTAATTATTGGCAATGTCACATCAGTACAGAACAGACTGGAAACTAGCATTTCTACACGGCTTGGCCACATAACTGCTATGATAGGGACCAACCATGGCTGTAATAAAACTGGGTGAGCAAGTTTCCCAAATATAAATAGCCCAACAGATGGCACATCTGGCCTACCCCTTATACCTTAAACCGGACCTTCAGCGTGATTTCATGAAAAGCCAAAACCCTTAAAAAACGATTCCCCAGCATCTAAAATTAATATATTTTAAGTTTTTACTCACTTACTTATTATTTCTTCCCCCACTGGGCTGCAACTCTGTTCAGGACTCTAGGATACGGGCACCGCCATCTTGGATCAGAATCATCACACGCACTGAGGAGAGGAGAGTAGGATAAAGTGCAGGGGGCAGGTTATAACTGTGCATTGCACAGACAGAGCAGAGCTGGGTTCAGGGAAAAGACGGCAATCCCAGAATGCAGAGCAGCACAGTCAGAAGACACTTCCTGTTTGCAGGATGTCTGATGCTCCATGAGCAGACATCTTGGATGTTCAAAGGCTCATTACATGCAGTAGATGCAGCTAGGATGATTTTAAATGTGAGCAATCTGTATGTACAGGGTGTGGGAAACATATAAGACAGGCTCTTATTCAGAGCGAAGGTCCGCTTTAAAAACTAGCGTTGACACCCCAGCATGCAATTGCACATGGCAAGCCAGAGGGCTTTAAAGAGGAACATTGGGGGGTTAAAACCTCCCCCAAACCTCACCGATCTGCTGCCCTCCTCTCCGGTTTTACATTTGGATAGCTTTTACTCACCTTCCCGGGGGGATCCATCGTTTGGGTCCCTCGACCTTCCAGCGGGCGGCGCAATCTTGCATTCCATCGGGCACTGCGTACGCCCCCGATCTCGCACCTGAGCAGTGGCCATGACTGGGATGCGACGGAGGCGCCTGACTGGATGAGCACATCCTATCTTTCTTTTTGCTGTTGCATTTGCAGGTCAGTGGCCAGATCTGCTGGATTGCAGCTCTCTCGATGTAACAGGGAGTCCAATTGGCCTCTACCTGAAATACCCCCTTTTTGAACTGTAACACTGTGCAGGCAAGTAAAGCATTTTTCATTGTGTGTGTGCAAGCAAGTTAAGTTATTGCAATGTCTTTAGACACAGGCTGATTCATGTATTGAATTGCTTGTGCACACACAAGTAAAGAAGTAGCAATGGCTGCACAACTTTTAAACTTAGTAATGTGAGGGACGGGGTACAAATTGGACAGCCTTGACGCGGCTACCTCGCTTTTACATTAATTGCAATCTATGTTAACTAACAGTCCATGTTCTTAACACGTGTTAGCTAGGTTTTTCAATAGTATGAGTGTGCAGAGGGTTAACGTTCTTTTTTGCTTAGTGTGTGGTCACACCCCTCTAGCACCTCTTGACTGCTATATATTGACTGGATGAGCACATCCTATCTTTCTTTTTGCTGCTGCTTTCTGTACAAAAAAAGTAATGCGTGATACATTAAAGCTACAGTGAATTTTACAGTATAAAAAAACAAACACTTATCTATGTCACCAATCAATAGAAACAATTTGATTAAAAACTGTATGTTGTACTGTGCTGCTTGTTTGGGGGATACCAATTGCCCCTTGCTGTCGTACAAGTTTCTAGTGGTCTTCCTCAGTACCAAAGCTTGGGAGCTAATCATAAAACACATACATATTAGCATGCTGATTGCATCATCTGTTTTCACATAATGACATATTTGTTATAACCATTCACCATAGGCAGACATTTTTTTTTTATATGTGTTTTCAATAATTTATTGTGGTTAGCCCTGTTAATAATGGGCGCCATAGTATAAAATTAAACAATATACTCTAAACCAGACCTGGGCATTGTAAGGCCCGGGGGCCGTATACGGCCCTTTGACTGGCTCTGACCGGCCGGGCTGAGCTGGATGGCGGAGTCCCTCCACTCGTGAGTCAGCATCCCTCTGCTCGTTCTGTCTGCGAGGCGCCCGCCCGTCCCTCTTCGCAGCGGGCCTCCCGTCTCCTGCACTGTACACAGGCGATCACTTAAGCAGCAGCCACTCGGCCGCTCGGCTCGTTGAGCTGCTGCTTAAGTGATGGCCTGTGTACAGTGTGGGAGGTGCCGACCTGCTGCGAAGAGGGACGGGCGGGCGCCCAACAGTGAAGAAGAGCCCAACCAGGGGAGGAGAAGGAGTTAGGCTCCGGCGCCATCTTGCCTGGGTGGAGGGGCGGGACTCATAAGTGCCCTGACTGGAAGCCATCCTCGGGCTGCCGCTAAGCTTAACCAGTGTGGTGGAAGAGTGAGCTACTGACATCTGTGGGGCGATATCCCCCTTTCTGTGGATCCTACCAACCGGTATCACCCTCCCCTCCAGTTGTCAGCTAAGTGCACATGACCCCTATTACAAGAGGGCTTTAGCCCTCAAAATGTCTGCTAAAAAAATAAAGGTAGATACTGAATGCAGGGTTTTCCAAAAGAATTTACTGCTTTTTATAAAGAAATACAATTAATATTATGCAGAATTGAGTTCAGCCTTTTGGCTCGGCCCTCCACAATATATTTAGTTTCTCATGTGGCCCCATGGAAAAAATTATTGCCCACCCCTGCTCTAAACATATCATATGTCTCATATTGTACAAATAATTTTTTTGCATCATTTATAGTCAGTACACACCTTAATATTCAGTAACAAATTTGATGCAGATAATTCCCATATAGGAGGTCTGGTTATTTTGGGTCCGCATTAAGTTTGCGTGCTATGTTGCTGGGCTGTGAAATGCAGCACTTTAGGTTAACTAGTAAGCCCAAGATGGAAGAAATTTCTTTAATTTCTTTAAATATAAGGCTAGATCCTTATGGCAGTAAGTAGAAAAACAGGATTACCTGGTGTCTTTTGAAGGGGAAGGAGATCAGTGTGCGCAAATATGCGCATTGTCTGAGATGCCTGGTGTCTGCATCCACCTTAGGTGCAGTATCTTCCTGGGGTAGGCGTGCTCCCCGCCTTTTATTGCTGCCCGGCTATCGCTTTCAGGTGTGGTGTTGGAGAGGCACCAATGTCCCTTCTGATTAGAGGGTGGGGCTTTGGCTACCTTTGGTGTGAAAGCACAACATTTTAGCTTTTATTATTGATGCTTGGCCAGAAAAACCAGTTTTACGAAGATCAGCATGATGTAACAGACGAGTCAGTGCTATACAATCTCAAAGCCACGTACCTTGGTTTGAAGCTCCATTTCCATACTATAGCAGATATCAGAGACGTCACATAAAATAGGAGCAACCTGGGTAAAAAATGCCATTATACAGCCACCACTGAGGCTATAGCATCACTGGTAACGCGGAACTCTGGTCACGGCAGCAGGTGGCCACACTGAGTGCTCAACCTGTGACAATAGGGTTGATTCAGAGCCCCTTTCCCGTCATTTTTTTGCGTGAAAATATCTGTTCTCATCCATTTTTCCACCTCATCTGATTCAGCAAAGCCTTTTTTCTGCTAGAATTTTTATGTGAAATGTTTTCTTTTTTTGAGTGATTTTTTTGTTTGGTAGCAAGTAAGGGATGAGCGAACTGGTTCATCAGAACCCAAGTTCATTCCAAATTTCAGGAAAAATTTATTCAGCACGAAACCGAATTTTTGGGGTTTCGTGCTGACCGAATTTTTTCTGAAATTCACTGGGCGGAGGGTAGAAAATAAAAAACTCACCACCATCCTCGTTCCAGTGCCACGCTTGGATCCAGTGTCAGCTGTGCAAGCCGGCTTCCGCTGATAAGGCTCGATTCAGAGAGACAAAAAAAAACTTCAGTTTTAGTTCCGATCCGTTTTTTTTTGGAAATGTTTCCGTTCTTGTATGAGTGTACGACCGATTCTATGCATGCATTGAAAACATTCTGTAAAGTTTCCGTCCGTTCGTACGGCAGATTACGAATACGAGGATGTCATTTTCCAGACTTTTCCGTTTCATTTTCACATGTTACAACGTAGGCTTTCGTTTTTGCCCTTTTCCCATCGTCTCCTCCCACGAATCCTTTACGTTTCCCGTTAGTTTCTGTTTCCCTTTTTCAATAAATATTCGTCCCGACGGAAATCCTTATGATCTTGCGCCTGCGCACTACAAACTTAACTCATTAAAGTGCTCGCCTACATATTTGCCACCCTCACTTCTACTACAATGTTTAGCTAAATCACTTAGCACTATCCTCCATCTTCCCTTTTGGACCCTTAAAGCTCACCCAAACCACTTCGAGGTTAGGTTCTTCTTCCATTTTAGCCCCCTAAAACTTAACCAAATCACTTCTCGGTCATGTGAATATTCATCTTTAAATATTTCTGGGCCCATTAGTTTTGTGTTAATGTATTTTGTAAATGAAATGACAATGTAACATTTTTTTTTTTATTCCATCTGTGGAGATTAGCTCTGGTAGGCGACCGGGTGTCAGCAGTATAGAGGCGGAGGCAAACAGTTCAAAGTAAAGTCTGTGTTTATTTCACACAAAAATCCACAAAAGCATATGTCCATACAGGTTACATCACCTTTTCAGGAAACCGCAGCATAAATGATTCAGTCAGGCAAACAGCTTTTAGTCCTTGAGCAAAAGTTCTGTTCACAGTCAAATATGTCTCAGGTCCGCATGAAACAGCTTCCACAGGAGATTTCAGCCAGGCTCACAGAGTCTCACTCCCATGTGAGCTCTAGACAAAGGACAGGCCACAGCTGATTCCCCAGGCTATTTAAACAGCCCGCAAAACCCGGACCTGGGTAGTGGGATGGAGTCCCACCCTGCTCTACTCCATCCCAGTAAAGCCGTCCCAGGTTAGCCTTTCGGCTATTCTAAAGCAACAGCAGCAAACTGCCACCAGCAGCTGATGCTGGAAATCAGACTACACGGCTTTACTGCACCAATGCCAGGTACATTGGTGCTACATACCTGCCGTCAATAACGGCCCCTTGCACCTTACCACACATCATAAAAATATAAAATTTTTAAAAATTTTGAAAATTTCAAATTTTTACAACTATAAAAAACAAAATACATAGCAATGGCAGGCCACTGAACATTACTCTTCATCTGTGGTCCCCAACGAGTTGCGCAGCTCCTGCATCTCGCCCACCAACTGAAGGACCCTGACACTCAGTTGTGCCACTCTGGCACGTGTGGTCCCTGTTAAAAAACGTAAATTAAAATATTGGTATAACCTTGTCAGGGTCATACTGCAGTGCCCCCCCCCCCCGTATGGTCCAAACACCTAAATCTGGACTTCAAAAGCCAGAGGGCCCTCGCCACCACGGCCCGGGTTTTGCATAGTGCCCGATTAGAGAACCCCTGGCCCGCATTCTGCAGGCAAAGAACGGGCATCAGGAGCAAGGGCGAGTGGCACATCTTGCAGTTCCTGCAACCAAATATAAAATAATTACACAAAGCAAAGGTAACCAACTAAAACAATAACTCCTACAACAAATTAAGATTCAAGTTCAACAATCCAAATATAATTCACAAAGGACATAAGTCTAAAAAAAATAGCAATTATATGGATGTGTGGGAAAATAAATGTTTACATGCTAAGTACTAATTAAGGTCAGCATTAAAATGCATCTATAAGGCATACATGAAATGTATTGATTCAGGTATGCATTGCTATACAATTTATGGCCTCGGCCATGCTGATACATGCAATGCCTTGGTGCTAAAGGCGCACAGACTCCTCCACATAGCCGCAAAACATGTTCAACAATAGCAATCCGAGCACTCAGAGGTCCCGTAAGTGGATCGGAAATGAAACGGATTTATAGGGTGGTGATCCGTCGGAAATCAGCTCTCTGAATCAGACAGAAACCCATCCCAACAACGGAAGTTATCTGAACGAACGGAAAATTTCCGATTTTGTTTGGAAAATGATCTGAACTAACGGAAATGTTCCGATTTGCTTCCGTTCATCGAAAGTGCATATACACATTTTCCCGAACGTTCGTACGAATGAAAAATGAACGAAAAAAAGCAAAAAAATGACAAACACCCACCAAAACTTTCACAGACAGCTACGGAAGTCCGGACGAATGTGTCTCTGAATCGAGGCTATAGTGTGGCCGGCCTCCTCCACTCCCACCGAGCAGCATGTAGGTAAGCTATAACCCCGCGCGGTGGGAGCGGTGTGTTTTCCAGAGGTGAGCGATTCTCAAAGATTCGATTCTGAGGAACTCGAATTTCTTGGAGAAATTCTGCGAATTGGCCAAATCGAATTTTTAGGAAGTTTCTATCTCTAGTAGCAAGACCTCCAAAAAAATGTTGAGAAAGGGGCTCAGAATCAACCCTAATGTCAGGTTACAGCACAGCCGAGATGGATAAATGTGTAACAGACATATAACAAACCTCTGCTGGGAGGGTTCTGGAAAACTCTTGTGTGTGTGGGTGGGCGGGGCCAGCCATGAGAGAGAGGCTGGTGAGGTCATTCCTGCAGCTATAAAAGGCACAGCACAGCTCTGAGGGAGCAGAGTCCGTGAGGTGGGTCAGAGGGAGCACGTCTGTGTTTGGATGTGTTTCTGAGCCACATAAATTATAGGGCCACAGTGACGTTTTTGGTTGAAATTAACACGCTCCTTATTTACCTCACTGCTGAACTGTGTGAGGGGTGTAAAGACTTATTTTTTTTGTGTTTTATTCACTCTGTGTGAGCGCAAAGAAAGGGACTCGGCGCGGTTGGAGGACGCCCTTGGTCATTTTATTTAGGAGAGTTTTTGAGGCCGTGACCACTTGAAGAAAGAAATATCTGGAAAATATTTAAAGAAACAGCATCATTTTAGTCAGAAATATCAGGACTGTTATTTTCCACCAAGATCGTTTGGTCTAAGGATAAGTGAACTCTTCTCAGTTCTCCTCACTATTTACAGCATAGTTATAAATTTAGAGCATCATCTACCTGAAGTTTATTATTTAGAGTTAATCTTACATTTTAAACAGAATGGCCTTGACTCACTAAGAGTTGAAAAAAATTCTCATGGTAGTAAAAAATTCGATTCATGAGAAAAAAGCCTGAGAATGTCAGTGTTAGTGAATCGCCAAATAGAAAGACAATGAAAGTCAATGGCACTTTTTTACTCTTGAAAAAGGTATTGAACGTTTTACCCCTTTTTACCTGTAGTAAAAAGTGCCATTGACTTTCATTGTCTTCCTATCTGGTGATTCACTAAAAGTAAAATTTTGGGGAAAATAAGTGTGTCTTATAGGGCGAAAAATACAGTACCACTGCTGGAAGTTTGTTCCAAGCATCTGCTACTCTTTCTGTAATACCATTCTGTGAATACTCACCTGTAGAATGGGTATTATAAGTATGCATCACACCCTGCTCCAATAATGATTCATTACGTCTGGGACATCCAATAGCAGTGTCCAAACAACGGGTGGGGATCCCAAAAACAAGGCAACAACGTGCAGTTAAAAACACTGCAACCTGCAGAACCTTGCGGCCAAAAACAGCATCCGCTGAGGCCCGAACATCAACCTTGGAAAACTTGGAAAGAATGAACAGAAGACCAAGTAGCAGTCTTACAAACTCATTCAACCGAAGCCCGGTGCTGAAAGCCCGAAGGGCCCCAACAGCACGGGTAGAATGACCAGTAACTCGGAAAAAGGAGGATCCTTTCCCCCAACAGAATAGGCCCTAACAATGGCCAGATGAATCCATTTGCTAATGGTAGACTTGACCGGCGGCGAACCCTTCTTGGACCAAAGGGAACCCCAAACAAGGCGTCGGACTTCCTGAAAGGCACTGAAGCCACCAGGTAGCATTTCAAATTTTTGACAACATTAAGAGAAGAAAAGCCCCATCCCTGTCATTACCAGGATTAGGGCATAAGGAAGGAAGCACAATGTCCTGATTAACGTGAAATGGAGAGACAACCCTATGCAAGAAGTCGGTTTAAATAGGAAACCACCTTGTCCTGGTGTCTCTCAAAGTAGGGGGCCTGAATGGACAGAGCCGCCAACTCAGAAACACGCCGGACAGAAGTGATAGCCACCAAGGAGGCAACTCTCAAGGTGAGAATAAACAGTGCAGCCTAATGCACAGAATCTAATGGAGGACCCCGAAGGGCAGACAATACCAAACTCAATTCCAAACCGGCAACAAGGATGAAGAGCAGGGACCTCTGGAAGGGAACAGCCAAGGCAGAAACATGCCCCTACAGCTTGCTGAGCTGAAAAAAATCCAAATCAAGGCCATGTTGAAGGGACACCAGTATCCGAGGAAAGGGAAATACCCGACAAGGAAAAGCCCTAGCTTCCCACCAGTCAATGTAGGTCCACCAGGACCTGTAGTAGATGCTAGAAGAGGATTTCTTCCTAGTTCTGACCAAGTCTGCACAACAGCATCAGACAGACCCTCTCCTTTAGGATGGACGTAACAGCAGCAGCCATGCCGTCAAAGCCAGCGCTTGTAAGAAAACGGGGTAAGATAAACGTCCTTGAGTGAGAAGATCTGTAACCAGGGCAGGGGGTACTGATCAACCGTCAGCTGCACAACGTCTGCGAACCACACCTGTCTTGGCCACCTGAGGGCCATCCGAACAACTGCCACTCCTCCTTGAAGTAGCTTACGTAAGACTTAGGCCAGGCGGGGAATGGAGGTAAGTGGTACAGGAGACCGAAAACCCTGCCAGGATAGAGACATGGCATCCACCGCCAGAACCAGAGGATCCTGGGACGGTGATACAAATGCCGGAAACTTGCGATTGTGACGGGAAGCAAACAGATCAACATCCGGCATCCCCCAGCTGTGACAGAGAGAGGAAGACCTTGCTGTTAAGGGACCATCCTCCCCGGCGAAGAGCCCCTCCGCTCAGGGAATCCGGTCCCAGGTTTTCCGCTCCCGGAATGTAAACCGCCGAGATGCAAGGAATATTGTACTTGGCCCAGGATAGGACCAACGACATCACCCGGGGGGCATTCTTGCTCCAAGTCCTTCCCTGGTAATCGAAGCAAGCGACCACAGATCTGTAGGCGAAGCGGACCTGAACCGGTAGGCCCTGGAGGTGAGGTATCAGCTGCGCCAGCGCCAACCGAACCGCCCTCAACTCCAGAACATTGATAGAGGCGTGTGCCTCCTGAGGGTCCCACAGCCCATTGAATAGGTGGGCTCACCTAGTAGCCCCCCCAGCCAGACAGACTGGCATCCGTAGTGACCGTCTTCTAGCACTGTGTCAGGAATGATCTGCCCCCAGAAGATTCTCGAGTCCAGCCACTCGAGATGGGACCGCCGGATACAAGGGTATCTATTTAAGCAAAGGCCTGAACCAGGGACAAGGCACAATTGTCCCAAGCTGAAGGAAGATGGAACTGAAGAATCCACATGTGAAATTGAGCATAGGGCACTGCCTAGAAGCAGGCCACCATCTGTCCCACTAGCTGCATCCCTTACCAGATGGATGGATGAGGGTTGGACAACATGACATTAATCGGCCCTTGAAAAGCGACCACCTTCTGCTGAGGGAGGAAAACCTTGGCCTGAGTGGTATCCAGAGCCACACCCAGGAAGGCAATCACCCGGGACAAAGAGTAAGGACTCGTGTTAATTGATCACTCACCCGAACCACTCCAGTGTCACCACCACCATCCGGGAGTCCAGCTCCGCCTGATGGAGTGAAGGAGATGTAATGTCCGGATAACGAATAACTCCAGGCTCCGAGGAAGGCCTTACGCCTGCCCACACCTTAAGTGACACCCTGTGGGCAGAGGTGAGCCCGAAGGGGAGTGCCACAACTAGTAATGTCATTCCTCTACTGCAAACCGGAGGAACCACTGGTGTCCTTGAAAAACCAGCACGTGAGGATAAACATCCTAAACGTCTATCGAAGTCATAAAGTTCCCCGGGCGCAGGGAACTGAAGAAGGAGCGCAGCGATTCCATGCGACAACGCCAGGTTCAGAAGAACTTATTGAGAAGTTTAATACCCGGATGGGTCTGACGGAACCATCCCTTTTGGTCACTGCAAAGAATTTGCTAACACTGACCTCTATCTCCCGGGGGACCTGACATACGACCCCCATGGCCAGAGGGCTTTGTACCGCCAGCAACAGGCCCTGGGCTGCCCAAGGGTCCATAGAACCCGTGATGAGAATCTTGGAAGAGGAGTGAAGAGCAACCGCCGTCCTCCCACTAAAGGGATGAAGGCGCCCCCTCAATGCTGAGCGGGCAAGCAGGGATATGATCTTGGCATCCCAGAAGGATCCGGGTCGGGCACGGCAACTGCCCATTCCCCAATATCACCCCTTTCTCCCGCGAAGGGTACCTCCCTGCCTGACCAAGGCTCAAAAAAAAGAGGAAGCATAACTTACCTCCTTTAGCAAGAGATCCAATGATCACCAACAGGCGCAACCCAACAGAGGGAAGCCCCTTGAACGCCTTCCTAGCAGCCTTGTCAGCTGCCGACTGGCGCCACCAGACCAAGCGACTGGAAGATACCACCAAGCCGAGGTCAGCCATATCTCCGAATGGCGTCATCTAAGGCAGAGAGAACATAGGAAGTAATAAGCTCACATTGTGACAAGCTCCAGCACTAGAAGGAACCACATGGGGGCCTTATAGACGGCGCCTGAATAAGGTCCTAATAGTCACGGCCGTAATATCGAAGGCACCCCCCAGGCGCCAGGCCACACAGACAAGGGCATAGTAGGCCCGTTAGTCGATACTTCAGTCCTCACTATCCATCAGGTAGTGGAAGCGAGGGAATGCACCACAGATGTAATACACAACCCCAACATGGGGGCGTCCATCTCGGGGGGGGGGGGAATCGACCCACACTAGACCAAACCGCGGGTAAGGGATATCTATATCCCACCCCTTAGGTATAATGTGTTCCTATTCCTAGAGAACCAGAAAATAACCAGCGTCGGTTCAAGTAATTCCGACCACGGTTTTGCGGTACCAAACAATTCCCCCCGCTGCTTAGGAACCGCAGCAGGGGGGAAAATGGAAAGTACTTCAAAACCTCGATAAGAAGTATATAGGAGTCGTCAGCATCCCACTTCTCTGAGGCGGCATCAGTGCCATGGCAGGCTGATCATCAGGGGGATCAGAACCTAAATAATTCCCCTTACACGAGGGGTGTACAGGCAAACGATAATATTAATCATGATGTTAATGTGAGGCCAGCGCATCAAGCCCCATGTGCCGACTTGTAGCCGGAGCCTTCCGGGCTGCAAGGCTAGCAATCAATATCACAATGTTGGCCAGTCTAGCACAAACATAAATTGCGACTCCCCACTAGTGTTAGTGTCACTAGGGGTCATATCCAGGTGCGGGGGTGTGGGGAGCGAAACCAGCCGAACTGATCCAGCCGCACGGGCCCAGATTGCTGCGCAAGCGCATGCTGCGCTCATGGTCCATAAATCAGCACAGTATTAGCCACAAGGGATGCCCCACATAATACCACACATAGCCGGGCTTGCCCGGAGGTGACCCCGAGCACAGTATCCTGGGAAGCCTCCATAAGGTGATTTTGGTAGTCGCAATGACCAATGGGAATTACGCTGTTGAGCTACCCGGGATGCCCCTTAAATGTCCGTTAGTGGGAGGATTTAATATAAGATAATACAAGTCGATGGCAATATACCCCCTTAGTTTTGAGGGATAGGGCCACAGGACCGGGGGAAAACACTAAATTGGGATGTCCCCCGGAAGACATAATAGGGTAACCATAAGAACGGCAATCACCCGCATACCGGACCGCACCAAAAATATATCTATATATACATATATATATACTACATCCATATAAAGATGCAACCCCCAAGGCCACAGTAGGTGCCCAAGATAACCAATACTTGAAGAGCATCATATACATGAAAAAAAAAAAAATATATATATATATATCTAGAAAAAAACAGTCCTCAGCCCGCACGGGGGCAATCACCGACCCCACATGAACCAAGATGGCGACTGGAGGTGGAAGAGAGAGAGGAGAGAGTGAAGGGGGCGGGCCGCCTGTGTAGCACGCCAAGCGATAGGTCGCGCCCCCTCCCAACGCGGGGACCACAATCAGCCGGGCTCCCCCGCCAACGCGGGAGCCGGCAGAGACATCACCGGCCCTCCGCCAGGTGACAGAAGCTAGAGAGAGCGAAGGGGGGCGGCCACCTAGGTAGCGCGCCAAGCGCTAGGCCACGCCCCCTCCCAACGCAGGGACCACAAACCGCCGAGCTCCCCAGCCAACGCGGGAGCCGACCGAGACATCACCGGCCCTCCGCTGGTAACAGGAGCTAGAGGGAGCAACTACAACCCAGCCGAGCTCCCCGCCAAAAAACTCAAATAATACGGTGACCTCTCACTACCTGTCGCTTTCCCATACATTTCAATGGACGAACCTTTTCTTCTCTTTAAAAAAAATTGTTTTTTTTTTTATTTTCAAAAAATCACAATCAAAATTCTGTGACTTCTTCTGGCATTGAAAAAGCATTTTTTTCACAAATTTTTCATGTTTTATATATTTCTGCAGAAATTACATTACAGGTCTGGCATTAAAGTGTTCATGTTACAATGTTGTTACAATGTAATTCCATATGTTTTCGCTTTGTTACTAGTGGATAGATGCTGAAAAACAGACTTTAAACACAGCGCCTCCTGCGCTCTGGGCTTCAAAAAAGCATTTTTCAGCGCCAGAGTTTTGTGAGGCTGTTTTATCGCTGAATAAGTTGTAACTATATATAAGTCGGTCGCTATGAGCAGTCGCTAACATGCGCTCCCATACAGCGCTGTACTGGTCAAATAGCAACTCCCCACAATGTATTCATCATTAATGCACAGGAACTAGCGACCCACGGCCAAGCACAGTGACTACTTGTGGGCGCTCTGAAAAAACCTGCGATAGACGCTCATCTGTCGCTACCTGGCGTTAGTCAGCCTGCCCGTCTCACATGGTAGTAAACAGTTAAAACAACCAGAACAAAAATGCTCCTCCAGCCTGACAAAGATCTGTATTCGGAATGGTTTAATTCACAGCAGATTGTGCCAGATGACTGACCCTATTCTGGAAATTATGTCACTCCACGTATGTAAAATTGTGATGTGTAACTGTCCTTGACCCCAGTCAACATTTATTTGTGCAAACGTGCGATTTTCAGCCTCAGAGTTGGAGGGTTTGGAGAATAACTGATCGGGGTCATGGCACAAAAGTGTGGCTGGGAAAAGCAGATTTTACATAAACTGCCGGGCTAATAGGTTTACAGGCCGCAAATAAAATGCTGCGACTTCACAAGAAACGTTGAAGAAAGACAATGAAAATCCCCGCTGAGGCTCGGGGAGCCAAGGTCTGCCCAGAGCAAAAGCCAAACGTAGAAGTTTTAGGAAAGAAAATCTAATATATCACGCGTGTTAAAATGAAAAAGGAGTGACAGGTTCACTTTGAAAAGAAATCTTGGGCCTGTTTTATTAAATATAGAAAATTTTAGTTAGTAAGTTAGTAAGGACAACTTTAGTCAAAGAGGACCAAAACCCTGTTGGGTCGGCCCCAGAGTCTAAAAGATATGATGTTATTATAAGGGATCAGGCTCAGACTGGCCCCTGATTACCAGGAAATCCCCTTTGAGGGCCCCATACCTCCCAAGTGTCCCTGATTTGGAGGGACTGTCCCTCTTAGAGTTCATGTCTCCCTGCCCCTCGATGTTCTCATTTGTCCCTCTTTGGGGTGTAACATCCAGATCTGCAACAATAAATTCATTTGCCTATTTAAAGTGTTAAATAGTGTTTAAAGTGTTACATCCTGTCTCCTATCCATCCCTTATGGAAGGGGCGTGGCCTAATTTAACAACTTTAAAGTGGACCAAACCCCACATTTTTAACTAGCATCCCCTGAATTGCTCCACCCATGAAAAGTACCTTTTGCCAATGTCCACTCCCCCTACCTCACTCTAATACCAGATAATGGCGCCTCTTTTAGTTGTTAAGCTCCGCCTCCTCCATTCATTGCCACTAGAGATGAGCGAACTTCTTGAAAGTTCGATTCGTGCGATTCGCCGAATTTCCCCAAGAAATTCGGGTTCGCCCAAATCGAACTTTCACGAATCGCTCATCTGAAAAAAAAAATGCCGGCATGGTGGAAGCGGGCAGGCCGGCTACGCTGTCAGCGGGCCGCCACTCCCACCATGCCGGCATTTTTTTAAAAAGCAAACACTTACCTGCATAGTCGGAGCGTGGAGGCTGGCACCGCTCTCAGCTGTCATCAGAGGACGCGTCATCAGAGGGCGCCTGAGAGCGGCGCCGGCCTCCACGCTCCGACCATGCAGGTAAGTGTTTGCTTTTTAAACAAATGCCGGCATGGTGGGAGCGGGCAGGCCGGCTGCGCTGTCAGCGGGCCGGCTACCGCCACCCACTGACAGCATAGCCGGCCTGCCGGCTCCCACCATGCCGGCATTTTTTTTTTATTATTTCAGGGAAAATTCGATCGGCACGAACCAAAAAAAATTCGGGTTCGTGCCGAATCGAATTTTCCCTGAAATTCGAAGCGAATTCTGGTTCGTCCGAACCGGTTCGCTCATCCCTAATTGCCACTGCTGTGTGTGGCAATGATGTCATTGCTGTAATGGCTGATTGCCTGCCATCTTATTGAAAGGGACAGCAAAGGGACAATTCAAAAAGTGACAATATCCATTTCTAGAGAGAAGTGTTGGCAAGGGATTTGGCCAAATGTAGTTCAATGGGTTTTGGTCCGCTTTAACTCTTTCCCTGAAAAGTTGTTGGGTATGGAGGGCCCTCCTCACCGAAACCTGAACTGCAGTATGTAGAGCTTAATTGAGGCATTCCAATATAACACACAAAGACAATACAGATTGTGGGGTGGCTCCCCAGAATCACTTTTACTGATAGGCCCCAGCATCCCAGTCCGATACTGTATGGTATGCCCTGCTGTGCATAATCTCCTGGGATCTATGTTAAAGTGGACCAACACCCAGGGGTGATCGGCCCGGGAATCTATAATCTAATCTATAAACGGCCGCGCCGGCCGTTTGTGAATGGCCGGCGCGGGCGCGCGCACTGTCAAAGGGGCGCGCGGGAGGCGGCGGCGGACGCGCTGTCTTGTTCGCGCTTGTCCGTGGCTACGTGGGAGCGTGGTGAGGTGAGTTTTGGGGGGTTTCTGGGGGGTTTTACACAGCGGGGTGCCCCCCTGAAGTGGACCAAAACCCAGGATAGTCAAAATCCTGGGTGTTGGTCCACTTTAAATGCCCATGTCACCTACACCTATAGCCAAATGGCTAACACGAACTCACAAAGGGGTCGATTCAGAGCCAGGGGAGAATTCTCACTGCTTTTTTAGGAGAGAAAACTGCCATTGAATTACATTGTCTACCTTGGGGCTGATTTAGAGCCAGGGGAAAATTTGCATCCAGTAGACAATGAAAGTCAATGACAGTTTTCTCTCCTAAAAAAGGTAGAGAGAATTCTCACCTGGCTCTGAATTGGTCCCAAAGAGGGGAGCAGCCAAAGGGATGTCACCCACAATTTTATAGTTGGCATTCTATGCTGTGTAGGTGCTTGGCATAGAATGTTTACTGGATGAGAGTACAGGCATGTGTCATGGGAGTGGGGGCATATCCTGGATGCCCCGCTGTGTAACACCCCCCAGGTCGCCCAGTAACCTCACCTTCCCCCCGAACCAACGGTGCTTCCTGCTATACCTTTAGCAGGGCACACACCCGTACCAGGCATTTGTGAATGGGCGGCGGTGGGCACGCTCGGGTAGCGGGAATGTGGCCGTTGGCGCACTCTGGTTCTCTCATTAGGACTCGACTGGAGCTGAGTCTTAGACCCGTATTTAAGAAGGGATAGCGTCAGGTAGCGCCTGGTTAATGAGAGGTAGTGACAGATAGCGACTGGTGAACGCCGGACACGGCACGCAATTACACATTTATCAAGCAGAATCTGTTTAGCGACTGGGATAGCGCCATGTAGCGTCTGATTCATCATTATCCCAGCCTCAGCGAACAGCGCCGGCGTTCAGCCTTGTACAGCGCCAGGTATGACCTCAAGCTACCTGTCGCTCTCCCATACATTTCAATGGAAGAACCTTTCCTTCTCTTTAAACGGGGAATTTGTTTTTTTTTTTCCAAAAAATCATAAATAATTCTGTGACCTCTTCTGGCATTGAAATAGCAGTTTTTTCATAATTTTTTCATTTTTTATATATTTCCTCAGAAATGACATTACAGGTCTGGCATTAAAGTGTTCATGTTACAATGTTGTTACAATGTAATTCCATATGTTTTCGCTTTGTTACTAGTTGATAGATGCTGGAAAACAGACTTTAAACACACCGCCTCCTGCGCTCTGGGCTTCAAACAAGTATTTTTCAGCGCCAGAGATTTGTGAGGCTGTTTTTTTCCTGAATATGGTGTGAGTCGGTCGCTATGAGCAGTCGCTAACATGCGCTCCCATACAGCGCTGTACTGGTCAAATAGCGACTCCTCACAATGTATTCAACATTACTGAACAGCGACTGAAGTAGCGACCCACGGCCGAGCACTGCGACTACTAGCGGGCGCTCTGAAAATGCCTGCTACAGACGCTCATCTGTGGCTACCTGCCGCTAATGATGAATCAGCCTCTTAGATGATCCCTAGAGGAGTGGGCGGGGGCGGATTGGACAGGAGGCCGTGCATGCAACGTAGGACCAGGGAGAGGTGAGTTAGTTTGGGTGACCTGGGGGGTTTAAAGCGGACCTTCGCCCTGAATAAGAGTCTATTTTGTATGTTACCCTCACCCCCTACATACAGATTGCCCACAGTAAAAATCATCCTACCTGCACCCATTGCGTTTTTTTTAACATCCTAGATGGCGGCACATAGAGTTTCAGGCTGCCTGCAGACAGGAAGTGTCTTCTGAATATGCAGTTCTGCATTCTGGGATTCCTGTCCTTTTCCTGACCTCCACTCGGATCTGTCTACCCACCCCCTTCCACTTCCCCCTCCCTTTCCTCTCCTTAGTATGGGATGCTTTGGAGGCAAAATGGCGGCGCCCGTATCCTAGACTCCTGAACAGAGTTGCAGCCAGAGGGGGAAAGAATAATAAGTAAGCAACTAAAAACTAAAAACATATTAATTTTAGATGCTTGGAAATAGTTTTTAAGGGTTTGGGCTTTTCATTAAATGATGCTGAAGGTCCGGTTTAACACATCCCCGATCGGGGTGCCCTGGAGCAAAGGACCAAAACTCAGGATAGTCAAAATCCTGGGTTTTGGTCCACTTTAAAGAATAATAAAAAGAAAATGGTGCCAATCACCACGGCCCAATTCTCACTGGTTATGCATGCAGGTAATATTGCCGAAGGGGGCCTCCTGAGCTGCTGGGGCCCAGAGTAGGAGCTCCATTGCACTATTTACAATCATGCCATATATACATATAGGAACAAGCAATGAGATTGTCCCTGCACCACCCCACAGATTACAGATCATAGATTGGTGTGCAATAAAACGGTGTCCAAAAGACAAAGCAATTTGTAAGCATATATGATATGTGGCCCAGTACCACAAAAAAAGGGCACCAATAGTCTGCACCACCAATATAAATAATCACAAGATCAGGCATGTATTGTTACATTCCAAATTCAATCATAAGTTTATTTGAAACATTAAAAATAAAGAGCTCATACATAAATCATTAAAAACCCTGAACCATCTCTCCATGGGCGACTACCAAGCCAGAAAAAAGTGTCATCGTGCAATATTAAAGTGCTGAATAGTGCTAATATACTATCACATTTATAACCAAGACAAAATTCAAATAACTAATACATTCCATAAAGTCCATAAAGTGCAACACAGCAAAAAATAGCAGCAAAGAATTATATATGTGCTTACTCAAACAACAACCCTAAAAATATATATATAAGAAAACTAGAAATCTATCACCATATTAAGCCTGGCTGGGTCTCCCAATTGATTCCTGGTGCCCCTTTACCATATATATATATATATATATATAGCAGTCTGCTGCAGAAAAAGAGCAAAGTATTAAAGAAAAAAGGAAGAAAGAAAAAGAAAAAACGATTAAGATCACTCCGCCATATTAGTTGGCCTGGGTTAAAATTCCCACTGTGCTAATGCTCTGTGTGATCATAAAGCTCCCCAGAGGGGTATATAGTTTTTAACCAATTAGGGCCAAACGCTGTAAGTGCCCGGCGTCTTCTATCTCGCACCATTTTTTTCCTTCTTTTAATTACAAGGCAGCGATCTCCCGGCAGGAGACCTTGAAAACGTGCGCCATTCACCTCCTTCCCTTTGTCACATCCTCTAAAGATAGGCAAACGCATTGATTGTGTCTTGTGTCTCTTATCAAAGGCGTGAAACGCGGCCCGTGGCAATATTTACCGCTCCGAGTCAGCGCCATGCCAAGGCGAAGAATAGAGCCATATTCTTAATTCTCCCAAAACTCTATTGATAATCAATCGGAATGTGAGCGCAATTGAAGAGCTGTCCAGTTTTCAATTCCACAATAAGTTGGGAAACAATTTACAATTAATGGGCACGGCGCCGAGCTTCTGCCACAGTCAATAGTGAATTTGTGTGAAGGGCAAAGAGCCAGCAAGACGGGTGTAGCTTACAGTTTACAGTAGTTTACCTCTCCTTTATTTTCTATGGCTCTATAGAACGTATTCAGTGTCATTAACATGCAAGGGTAAGAGGCTTAAAGGGACATTCCAACTGTGGAGCAGCCTAATACAGGATCCTCCAATTGTATGACCCACATATGTGTAAGAAAAGATCCACCTGGATTCAACAATGTAAATACTAGGAACAACAGGCGGGAAACCAGGAATAGGTGGTAGGAAACTGGGAGGAGGGAGTATCTATCCTAGGGTGCATGAGAGTATTTTGCTTGAGGATATTGTGTTTAAGATTTTTTGTAATGCTAAAGTAAGTCGCAACTAAATATATTACTATAATGTGTCTTTAAGACATTTGTAAACTCAGAGAAGATTGGACATTCACCTGATAATTAGGCAACCATGTCAATTAATATGACATGGAAGATTTGGACTAGAGTACACAGCACTTGCAAGGTTGCAGTTTTCCAAGACGTGTGTCGTTATATATGGTATAGTTTAATTTCCATACACATAGTCTTAGATTCATTTGCTTAAAATCTAGATGGCCATGGTAACATGGCCGCACATATACACACTGTTCTGTGTGAGACTAAATCAGCTGTTTAAAGTTCTTTCCATAAATGACAAAATGACATCACAAGAAAATGCTGAGGATGGGCTCCAATAAAATGGAGGCGTCTCAGCAGACACACTGTCTACACCACGCTCAGAGGCTCCATGAGAAGGGAGCCAGAGCGTGGTGATCGCGCGGCGCGTGACGTCACAGCCGGCGCGATGCCGGGTGATGTGCTGTGCGTTCCGGGGCCTGGAGCGCACTCATCACTTCCTGCGGAAGCCGGCGCGGCGCCCCGGATCGCACAGTGGCGTCACCCGCAACCCCTAGACTGACGAGCAGAGAGGATTTGGAGAGCCCCAGAGGGCCGGCGTATCTCATTGAAGCGGGGGGAACATAAGACGCCACAACTGCATACCAGCACGACTGTGCATTTTTAAAGGTACAGCGCGGTTTATATTGAAAGTGCGAGTTTACATTCTGCCCATAGTGGTGATTAGCCTACTCAGCAGTTTTGCTAATAATACTGCTTAATTTGTAGCAATATAAAATCTGGGAGCAATTTGGAGGACACACAGCGCCCATGATATCGCAGGGGCCAATACAGAAATTGATCAGGTATTTCTATTACTCTAGGTACAAGCTATTTTGTTAGCATGCTAAATTAAATATATGGAAAATAAAATATATATATTGAAACCCACAAAGTAATTTATAAATTTCAATCTTAAAGGGCCAGCTGTCTTTGACTCCATACCATAAGGGTGAATGAACCATACTTCTCTGGGGTATAATAGGCACGATTACAGGATGCAATAAGATGACTACATTATGTAATATGATGGTGAAATGCAAATAGCACCCAGGATTTCCTTTAATCAAGGTATATACACCTACAAGCTATACTGATATGAGATTGCAGAAGAGACTATGCCTGGTAATCTAACTGCTTTTATACATTTTTGCTTCCTTTTTCTAAATAAGGGCACAGAGGAAGCCAATATCTAACAGGCGAAACATGTCTGCCCAACCGTGAAAGACCAGTGAAACTAATTTGATCACTGAGACAGTAGGGAGCAATACATTGTATATTTGCCATAGAAAAAGAATTACCCAATGTGGTGAATGAATCTGTCAAAACTTTAAAATCATGTATATAAGCAATCGAGAGCTTGGATAATTTTTACCATGTAAATTTTATTAAAGTGGACCAACACCCAGGGGTGATCGGCCCGGGAATCTATAAGATTCCCGGGCCGATCACCTCACTCATCGCGGGACATCCGAGATCGGGATGTCCCGCGGGGTGAAACCCCCCCAAAAAAACCCAAACTCCTTACCTGATCCGCTTCCGCCGCCGCCGCCTCCCGCGCGCCCCTCTAGACGGGCGCGTGCACGGCGAGAGTGGCGCGCGGGAGGCGGCGGACGCGCTGTCTTGGACGCCGCTGTCACCCGCTTGTCCGTCGGCGGGGATTGGATGGCGCGGTCACGTGGGAGCGGGGAGAGGTGAGTTTTTTGGGGTTTCTGGGGGGTTTCAGAGAGCGGGACACCCCCGATCGGGGTGCCCCGCCGAAGTGGACCCAAACCCGGGATAGTCAAAATCCTGGGTGTTGGTCCACTTTAAGCTTTGTGTACAATAAATATTTTGATAAATATATGGTGTGGTCTTGGTCAAAAGCGTATCCAAATCCCTTGGGGATTGCCTAAACCCAGACCCAGTAGCTTAAAGGGACATTCCATGCAAAGGGGGTTATTCATGAAGGTCTAGCGGCAGGTAGCGCCTCGTAGCGGCAGGCAGCGTCTGGTGAACGCCGGGCTCTGAACGCAAAACCACATTTATGAAGGAGATTCTGGTGAGCGACTCTTAACAGCACCATGTAGCGTCCGATTCATCATTACAGGTGGCTCAGTGTATAGCGCCGGCGCTCTAGCTTCTAGAGAACCAGGTATTACCTGTCGCTCTGCTATACGCTTCAATGCACGTTCCTTTTCTTCTGTTTAAATAGGTTTTTTTCCCTTTTTCTTTTTTCCCTCAAATCATTGTGTGACCTAGAAAAAGTAATTTTTGAAAACTTTTTTGAATTTTTTGTTTATGCAGAATTGTCATTACAGGTCTGGCACTAAAGTGTTAATGTCCCAGTGTTAAAACAATGTCATTCCATGTGTTTTCACTTTGTTACTGGTGTATGTGTTCAAATACAGACTTTAATCACACAGCATCTGGCGCTCTATGCTATAGGGACCAGATCCAGAGCGCCGACGCTGTGTGTGTGTCCTTGATAAGTAGGGTGTGGAGCGCTGAGAGTCGGTCCCAATGAGCTGGCGCTACCTCTCGCTCCCTGCAGCGCTGTACTGGTGTTAAAGCACCCAACATACATCACATTCATCAATGCAGGCCAGGTTACTACAGCGACTGAGGCGTTCTGTTACAGCGCCTGATACCCGCTTACAGCGTCTACTAGCGGTCGCTCGACGCTATACAGACGCTCATCTACAAATACCTGACAGTTAGTCAGTTAGTAATGAATCAGCCTCAAAGGGTTATCTTAGCCTGCTTTCAGCTCTACCCATCTTAACAGTCGGGTGCTGCATCTTTCATCTACTGTAGCTTTCATACTGTAGCTTTTTAAATTTCACAATAACTCCCAGTGAACCCTTTCACATCTGCAGTGCCTCATCAACAGCAGGTGATGGCTCATACATGTATGTTTCAATGTCGACCAATTACCATTATGGACTTAATATAATTTGCTAATCATTTGAATCAATTTGGAGTGCTAGTTCTTTGCCGCTGTCTAAAGTGGACCAAAATCCAGGATTTTGACTATCCAGGGTTTTGGTTCTTGCCCCCCAAAACACCTCCACTTTGGTGCCCTACGGTGTCTCACCTCTTCCCGGTCCTACGACGGTTGCCCGGCCGCTCATCCAATCAGCGGGCTGGCGGCCACATCCCCCGCATCACAAATGCCTGCCACAACCACACGCCCTGCTAAAGGGGTAGCTGGAATGGGAGGTGAGTTTTCAGGTGACATGGGGGTTTCACATTGCACTGCACCCCCGATCGCGGTGCCCCGGGGGATCAAGTATGCCTGCCCTGGAGTCTCATAGACTCCAGGGTGGGTGTTGGTCCCCCTTAATAGGTGATGAGAGGCAAAAATGAAAATCCTGCATTTAAAAAGCCCCCTATACAATGTTCCCTTATAGCTTAATAATAATCTTAATTTTCCTACTTTTTTTTTTTTTGCTGTTTCAGTACCTGGGTATCAGCGGCCGTCCAAGGGGCAAAGAAGGGGTTGGAACTGTTGGGCATACGATACTGTGCAACAGGTTACAGCTTTGTCTGTTGCTGGAGTCACTGCAGTTTACAGTTAGGACACGGGGAGGCCGATTCATCAATAGCGCCAGGTAGCGACAGATGAGCGACTGAAGTATGGCGCTATGAGCGCCGCTAGCGTACGCCGCGGGCGGTAGCGATTCGCTATAGCAGGCCTCCTCAGTCGCTACCTGGCGTTGTTGGGAACAACGCCTACATTGCTGAATATGATGTTGGAGCTCAGCTTTGTAGGCGCTGTCAGTCAGTTTGACGACGCTATTCAACACAGCACCTGCGCTTTGCTTTGCTGTGGGCTGGGAATCAAGTACCTTCAGAATAAAACACATTGCAACATGTTTCTTTAATTATTTTTTTTTTTATTTTGTGTTGAAAAGGAAATAAAATTAAAACAGATATTAGAATGAAAAGGAAAATTAAAACAGAATTAAACACATAGCCACATGTATTTTATTTGTTTTTTATTTTTTTAAGAAAAAGGAACTACAATTAAACCACCAATGAGAATGAAAAGGAAAATTAAACCATAAATTAGAATGAAAAGGAAAATTAAACCAGAAATGAGAATGAAAAGGAAAATTAAACCAGAAATGAGAAAGAAAAGGAAAATTAAAACAGAAATGAGAATGAAAAGGCAAATTAAACCAGAAATGAGAATGAAAAGGAAAATAAAAACAGAAATGAGAAAGAAAAGGAAAATTAAACCAGAAATGAGAATGAAAAGGAAAATTAAACCAGAAATGAGAATGAAAAGGAAAATTAAACCAGAAATGAGAATGAAAAGGAAAATTAAACCAGAAATGAGAAAGAAAAGGAAAATTAAACCAGAAATGAGAAAGAAAAGGAAAATTAAAACAGAAATGAGAATGAAAAGGCAAATTAAACCAGAAATTAGAATGAAAAGGAAAATAAAAACAGAAATGAGAAAGAAAAGGAAAATTAAACCAGAAATGAGAAAGAAAAGGAAAATTAAACCAGAAATGAGAATGAAAAGGAAAATTTAACCAGAAATGAGAATGAAAAGGCAAATTAAAACAGGAATTAGAATGAAAAGGAAAATTACAACAGAATTAAACACATAGCCACATGTATATTTAGTTTTTTTTTTATTTTTGGACTAAAAAGGAACTAAAATTAAAACAGAAATGAAAATGAAAATGAAAAATCAAACAAATTAGAATTGAAAGGAAAGTTCAGAAATGTTCTAGAAAAGGAAAATTTGGATCACGGTGCATCTCGGGGTGCCTGAAAAATTTAAAAAAGTGCAGTTAGTATATATCTTTAAATTTGTGTTTTCGCTGTAAAAAAATATTGCATTCATTGTTAACCAACATTTGCGTCAATCTTGCACACCAACCCTAATTGTTATGTTGTTCAGCTTCCACCCCCCCTTAGAGTGGTTTGGGTCATCTGACACCCCCCCTTAGAGTGGTTTGGGTCATCTTACACCCCCCTTAGAGTGGTTTGGGTCATCTTACACCCCCCCTTAGAGTGGTTTGGGTCATCTTACACCACCCCTTAGAGTGGTTTGGGTCATCTTACACCCCCCCTTAGAGTGGTTTGGGTCATCTTACACCCCCCTTAGAGTGGTTTGGGTCATCTTACACCCCCCCTTAGAGTGGTTTGGGTCATCTTACACCCCCCTTAGAGTGGTTTGGGTCATCTTACACCCCCCCTTAGAGTGGTTTGGGTCATCTTACACCCCCCCTTAGAGTGGTTTGGGTCATCTTACACCCCCCTTAGAGTGGTTTGGGTCATCTTACACCCCTCCTTAGAGTGGTTTGGGTCATCTTACACCCCTCCTTAGAGTGGTTTGGGTCATCTTACACCCCCCCTTAGAGTGGTTTGGGTCATCTTACACCCCCCTTAGAGTGGTTTGGGTCATCTTACACCCCCCTTAGAGTGGTTTGGGTCATCTTACACCACCCCTTAGAGTGGTTTGGGTCATCTTACACCCCCCCTTAGAGTGGTTTGGGTCATCTTACACCCCCCTTAGAGTGGTTTGGGTCATCTTACACCCCCCCTTAGAGTGGTTTGGGTCATCTTACACCCCCCTTAGAGTGGTTTGGGTCATCTTACACCCCCCCTTAGAGTGGTTTGGGTCATCTTACACCCCCCCTTAGAGTGGTTTGGGTCATCTTACACCCCCCTTAGAGTGGTTTGGGTCATCTTACACCCCCCCCTTAGAGTGGTTTGGGTCATCTTACACCCCCCCTTAGAGTGGTTTGGGTCATCTTACACCCCCCTTAGAGTGGTTTTTTTTTAATTTTGATGGGAGGTCAAATACATTTACCCAGTAGTGCAGTACTTGGATTAGAGTGAAGGGTAGTTAGCTTACCGCAAAAAAGGAAGTGATCATCCTTTCCCTTAGCTCATCGCCAGTCTGGGTGTCCTCACTTCTTCCTGCGGGCAGGTTGGGGATTTCTGGCACCAGTGCTGTCTCCTCGGGGGATTGAATTCGGTGGCATATACAGATATTATGGAGCACGCAGCAGGCGAGGATGATCTTGGAGACCTTCTGTGGGCTGTAGAGCATCTCTCCTCCTGGCCGTGCCAAACAGAGAAAGTGTGCTTTCAGCAGGCCGATGGTTCTTTCCACAATGCTTCTGGTCTTGCGATGTGCTGCATTGTAGCGTTCATGGGCAGAGGTCCGTGGGCTCCTGACCGGAGTCATGACCCACGTTCTCTGCCCATATCCCTTATCCGCTGTAGAAAAAACACAAGGAGAGAGACAGCAATTAGTACTAGTACATGTTTTGTTTATCTTTTTTTCAAATTTGGCTTACTAGGCCACATATTTGAGTCAAAATACTTTGACATGGTTAATTATTTACCCAGTGGCCAGCCAGCTGGCATTTCGTTGTTCTCAAACTTCTGGCACAGGACTGTCCGCTGCAAGACGTAAGAATCGTGGCATGAGCCGGGGAACCCCGATCTCACCGCCCGCAGCCTCATGTCTGGGTCACAGACAAGCATGATGTTTAGAGAATGGAATTGCTTTCTGTTTCTGTAATACAGCTCCTGTGCACGGGGAGGGCGGAAAGGGATATGTGTACCATCAACGCACCCTAGCACATTCGGGATCCCTCCCATGAGATAGAAAGCATGTTTTATTTTGGCAACCTCTTCCTCATCCTCAGGAAACTTGATGTAAATTGGGATTAAATCACAAATCGCCAGAACTACCTGGATTAGTATGCGGCTCATAGTAGCCTGGCTTATCCCGCTGAGGAGGGCGGAGGTTGCCTGGAAGGTCCCTCGTGCCAAAATATTCAGCGTGGCACACAGGCGTACTATGCCTGGAATGGATTGAGTGCGTTTGGTGGATGGCTCGATTTTGTGCTTAATCTGATCATATAGGGACTGTAGTGCAGCACGATTCAGACGGAAGCGGCTCCTGATCTGCTCGTCACTTAAGTCCCATACTGAAAGGCAGATTGCAAAGGAGCGGGGTGCCCTAAGCCTCACAACACCCCGCTCCCTTTCCTCCTGCTCTTTCAGCATACACATACATCCATCCACCCAGACACCATACATCACCCTCTTATCCATCACACACACTCAACAGATATACAAAATCAAAAAAACAAAAACAAAAACCACAAACACACCACACACACACAAACAATCACACGCCTCACACACCCGCTACAATGCAGCTCACCACAAAACCAGAACTATAGTGGTCCAAACCACCAGCCTGCTGAAAAACAGCTTTCTAAGTTAGGCACAACCAAGAGGGGAGTTGCTGCACAGCCCACAAAAGGCCCCAAAATCAAGCCTCACTTGCTGTATGCTCCACAATATTTGCATATGCCACCAAAAACAATCTCCTAAAGAAACAGCACTGATGTCAGAAATCACCCAACAAGCCACAGAGAGTGAGGACAGAACCCAGACAGAGACTCAAATGAGCTAAGGGAAACAAGCACCACACCACAGCCTTTGCCACAGTGTAAGAATACCAGAAGCTTGCAAATTCCTTCCATTTATACTTCACTTTGAAAAAGGACAGGTCCGCTTTGCCGCCTTTTGCGTTGCTTTGCTATTTCCGGGCGCCAATTAGCCGACCCAGGTGTGCGTAAAACGGAGTGCGCGCACGCTAGTAGCGCTACTAGCGTACGTGAGCCGAAACTTGCGTGCATTAACGGACATGGGCGAAAATTCAGTGGTGGGCCAATGAAAGGTAAGCTGCTGTTTATTTAAATAGCCGTTAGGCTAGCCACATGTCACAAGGGTTTCAGATACATCAGTCCATTGTTGTATTTGGGTGTGTGTTGTTTGGTTAATGAGGTCTGTAATTAGTTAATTGGCTAACACACATGCTTCAGTCAGTGCAGTGGAGGTGTGGCTAGAAGGAACTGGGCTGTATGTGTGAATCAATTAAGTGGGCTGGTTTGTGATTGGCTGTTAGAGCACATAAAACCTGCCCAACCCAAAGAGAGTGCGATGCCATTCTGTAGTCTGCATGCGTGCTTATTGGGTGTGTATTTGTGTGTGTGTGCAGCTACAGGATGGAGCCAAATTCAGGACATCTGCCGGCCACAGCAGGCCCAAGTAGGAGTTTGGTGGGTGCTGTGCGCAGACCTCCCTTACGGAAAAGGGCCCAGCCTGAAGGTGGGGCAGCACCCCAGGCTAAGCGCCCAGGTGCCAAGAGGGAGCCTGAATTTAATTTGGCGGAGAATAATCATCTTGTGCGCCTTACACTTGCTAAATGGGAGCTACTCTTTCGCTCCCAAAGCAAGTCCATAGGCAAACAAGAAAGAAGCAAACTGTGGGATGCCATTGGTGTGGAGCTTAGTAGTACTGCTCAACACCCACGTAGTGGCCCATCCTGCAGGAAACGCTTCTACACTTTGAGAGGGGCCCTTATGAAAAAGATGAATCACGATCTTGATGTGGACAGTGGGACCATCCAGGCTCCAAAGAGTACCTACAGGCCATATGAGGAGATGCTGAAGGCCAAAATTCCACTGGCTCGGCTGCAGGGTGTGGATCCTGGGGATGACACCACAGGTTGGACTGAAGGTACATATTTTCTGCCTTTTTATAAAAGCTACTGTTAACCCTTCAAGTGCCAGCCTACCTGGAGTTTTTGTCACACTCTGTTGCCAGACCATTTTGCACTATTTTGCACTCCCCATGTTCAAATGTGATTTTTTAAGGGATTTCCAGGGATTTCCCAGGAAAATGATATATTGTTTTTTTCAGCAGAGTCTGAGCTTTAACCTGAAATGTCTTGTTTGTCATTTTTTAGGTGTATTCTCAATATGTTTTGGCGAACTATGTGCAAAAAAATTTAAAAAAATCAATTTTTTACATTTGGAGGGTTTTTTTGTAATAAAAAATGTAAGTTTGTCAATAAAATCTTATTGCGTGTGAAACCCCAATTTCTCACAGTTACAGCGGTACCACATATGTATAGGTAGACACCTTTTCCTGCCCAGGAGACTCCCCCAAACTGAAACAGAGCTTTAGGGGATTTTCTGAAAAAATACAACTGTGATATGCGCACCTTGCAGTTTTTCCAGAAAAACAACCCTTTACATTTGAAATACCCCCCACAAACTATATATTCTCTGGAAGTACACACCTCAGGCTTTCTATTTGTACCAGGCTTGTTGATGTGGCCACAGTTTTCTAGAAGTAATCCCTCAATGTATTCTTTGGTTGCAAAGAGTTTCCCTAAAAAAAGCATAAAAAAGCAGAATCAAAGCCACATTTTCCTAAAAAAACTATATACAAACAAGAAAAAACAAGTATGATCTGAAAAAGCAACATCCCCCGAACAGAACGATACCCAACATGCATGGGTTCTGTCAAGGAAAGAGTTGCCAAACACCCCAAAGTAAAGCATGTGCGTAACGGTAATTTTTCTTGAAAATTTCAGCTCTGCAGACAAAGTGCGCACCTTGCGATTTTTCAACCAAAACAACCCTTTACATTTGGAATATCCCCCATAAACCATATATTCCCTGAAAGTACACATGTTAAGCTTTCTAAGCGTACCCAGCTTGTTGTAGTGGGCTCATCTTTCTGGAATTAATCCCTCAAAGAACTCTTTGGTTGCGCAGAGTTTCCCTAAAAAATGTATAAAAAAGCAGAATAAAAAACACCTTTTACTAAAATATAAATATGCAAACAAGAAAAAACAAGCTAAGTCTGAAAGCGCAAGGTCCCCCGAACAGAACAATACCCAACATGCAGAGGTACTATTAACCCTTTTAATTGCCAGCTTACTTGAGATTTTGTCACCCTCTGTTGACAGGTCATTTTTCCCTATTTTGCGCCATGTTTTGCACCATGTTTTGCGTCATTTTTGCTGGAACTTTCAGGAAAATTATATATATATTTTTTGCAGCAGAGTTTAGGCTTTAACATGAAATGTCTTGTTTGTAAATTTTATTTATTATTAATTTTATTTATTATTAAGTAAAAAAAAATAAATAAATAAAATTTTTTTTTAGAAAATTGCCTCCTTTATTTTACATAAAAAATTTATTTTATTAAAGAAAACCATATTGCATGTGAAAGCCCCATTTCTACCGATTAGAACAGTACCACATATTTATCGGTAGCCCCCTGTTCCTGCCCAGGAGACCCCCCTAACTGAAACAAGTAATTTTTAACATTTACAAATAAAATACAACTACCATCCACACTACAAAGGGTTAAATCGAGAAAAAAAAATGACATAGGGTCCCCCCTCCCGGGAGGGGGGGCCCATTTTTTGGGGGGATTTTTAAGGGTTAAAAATCCTTAAAAATAAAAAAAAATGACATGGGCCCCCCCCTTACCCAAAGTAACCAGCCCGGGACCAGCTATGTAGGGCTTGTAGGAACGGGGCGCAGGGGCCAGCTTTTGTGGCCCCTGGCCCTGCAGGCTACAAGCCCGCATAGCCAGTGGGCCCGGGCTCTTCTGCCCCCCCCTGGGCTTTGGGGAGGCAGGTAATGGGGGTGCCGGGGGTTAATGGCAAGTCACCGGCTAGCGCAGGTGACTTGCCACCTCCCCCAGCCTTGTGAACTGGTATAGGGGTCATGGACCCCTTACCAGTTCACAAGGGGTTAAATGTAAAAATAAAACACAGACACACAAAGAGAAAAAATATTTTATTTTTTTTTTTTAATACTTACCTCCCATCCATAGTGGAGCACTCTTTCAGCCTTTTATAGCTGCTGGATGACAGAAAACAAAAGGGTTAATTAAAAAAAAAATGACATAGGGTTCCCCCTCCTAGGGGGGGAGACCCCATTTTTTTTTGGAATTTTAAGGGTTAAAAACCCTTAAAAATCCCCCAAAAAAATGACGTAGGGTCCCCCCTACCCAGCATTACCGACCCGGGCCAGCTATGGGGGCTTGTAGAACAGGGCGAAGGGGCCAGCGTTGGTGGCCCCTGGCCCTGCAGGCTACTAGCCCACATAGCCACTAAGTGGCCCGGGCCCTTCTGCCCCCCCCTGGCCGTTGGGGAGGCAGGTAATGGGGGGCTGGGGGTTAATGGCAAGCCACCCACTAGCTGCAGGTGACTTGCCATACCCAGAGCCTTGTGAACTGGTATAAGGGGTCTCATGGACCCCTTACCAGTTCACAAAGGGTTAAATGAAAAAAAACGCCACACAAAAGTATTTTATTAAAAAAAAAAAAAAAACTGTACTTACCTCCGATTGTAAGCTCCTTTGTCCCACGCCGCTCTGCTGACAGATGTCGGTGATCGGCATCAGAGAAGGGGTGAGGCAGGAGATCAGAGGATCTCCTGCCACCTCCTTCCCCGTTGCCGATCACCGGCATCTGACAGCTGAGAACGCTGAAGCCGGTGATCGGGGCTGGGATGACGTCATAGCCCCGGCCCCAAAAGGGGCGAGGCTTGACGATGCGACGGACCGGTATGACGTCATACCCAAGGGGGCGGGGCTTAGCGGCAAGATGGCGGCCGCCATCGAAGAGGAGAGAGGAGAGAGCCTTCCGGGCTCTCTCCTGAAGATCGGTAAGTCCTGGGGGGTGATCGGAGGCCCCCCAGGTGAAGAGGAGGGACAGCGGGAGCCAGCGCACACACAGGTAAGTGAATGTCATTTTTATTTTTTTATTTTTTTTACAGTTAGCAGCTGCTGCTGCAGAAGTGGGGGGGGGCGGCCTATTCCGGGGGCTCTCCTGGAGCCATCCGACCCCCCACGGGGGATCGGATGGCACCAAATTAAAGAGGAGACCCGGCCGGATCCAACGAGGGGTCAGGTGAGTAATTTTTTTTTTTTTTTTGCCCACTAGCAGGGGTAAATGCCAGGCACGTAAATTTTACGTGGCTGGCACTTAAGTGACGGAGAGGCAACCACGTAAATTTTACGTGGCTGGCATTTAAAGGGTTAATGTACGTGATTAGCATTTTCTCTTTCTGCCCAACTAACAGTAGGACCTGTGAAGTAGTACATTAGACCTCATACATTTTTTACTTTCCTGTCTGTTGCTTTCTGCATAGGTGCACATGCTGCTGTCCAGGATGTGCCTCAGGACACACAAACTCCTGCCCTTCAACCAACCTCAAGCCTAACCCAGTCTGCCATTGAAGGTATTTACCACTAATTTAGGTGCTGGTTGTTTGGGGAACAAATGGGTGTGGGAGCAGCTCCAACAATCGAGTGGGGCACTGTTGAGGATTAATAATATGGACCTGCGGCCTAATTTCACGCCCACTTTAACCCTCACAGCAACTAACTAACAAGGCCCTAACATGTTTAGCTATGTTGGAAGGCAGAGATGTGTGGCCATATATCTGCATATAAATGTGGAAGCCACACTGGCCTTGATTAGTGAATATTAGTGAATGAGCTGCTCACACACACCTTAATGCATGTTGTATTTTTGCACGCACATTAACAATGGCTCAATGTTTGCTTGATTTTTGCCTAGCTCCCCCGCCATTGGCCCTAGCATCTCCTCAGGAGCCAAGCTACTCTTTGGATGTCGGTAAGTGCATGTGTCAACCTTGCTTTATCCACTTTAACCCAAGTGCATGTGTCTCATTCCTCTTTTTTATTGGTAGGCCAAGTGACTGGTTCATCTTTGGACCCCACTTCCGATGTTGCAGGTCAACAGGACCCTGTTGGTGTGTATAGCAATACATAATGTATCCTTTATGCTGTTTCTGTTACACTGGTTCAATTTGGTTAGTCTAATAATCTACATGTTTGCTCTGTCAACTTGAAGATGCCTCTTGGGAGTGCTTATTCCCTCCCCAGGGTCAGTGTAATAGTTCTTGGAGTGATAGCAATGCATTTTGTAGGACATATTTTTGGACAAACATTCACCGTAGTAGTTTGATGAATATTTAGAGCCATTACTTGTGTTTTTTAGTTGACCAGAATATCGGAAGTGGCTGTCCAGAAAGGGCCCCTCAAGTTCAGGCTGCCAGAGATGAGGGTAAGTTGTTTTGCCTTGCTTTAGTCTGTATTTTGGCTCTACTTTTGTGGCACTTGCTTCTGGCAACTTGTGTGTCCACATGTATTTTAAAGGTCCAAGCTCGAGTGAGGGCCCCACTCCAGACATCTGGGAGATTGCGGGAATGTGTAATTTAAGCAATGTGTCTGATCTTATTTGCCAAAATTATTGCCTCTTAGTCCTCTAACATACATGTTAATAATCTGAGTTTAACAGATACCTTTGGTCTAGTGTGTAATTTTGCACTTTGTGGAGGTATGGCCTCGATAGCCTAGCCATGTTACATTTGAGTTTGGTCCACTGACCTACTAACCTGACTTTCCTGTTTAGCATATGCCAACTTGCCGGACATCTCTGATGTTGAATTGCCCCTCTCTGGCAGCGATACCTCGCTCCTACCTGTGGCGGACGACACGGAGGTAACATGGCTGATTTAGAGGACCTATAACCACATTGCCATGTTCGTGGGTAGTGGATGAAGCAACATGTCACATTTCCTTTCTTTGTCGTTTTGGCAGGAGGCGGAACCAGAACCCCAACCTGGGACCTCTTCCCAAGTCCCATGTGGCCAAGCTTCCGAGGCTCAGACAAGGGGTAAGTTGTATAGTGACTGTTTTGAAACAAAGAAAACGAAACCGGGTATGAACCGTCCCGGTACTAATGGGAAAACTTCCAGGGTGACCCCGCCCCCAATGACACATTCAACGCTTGTATGCAAAAATAGAAATTGCTTTATTGAGTTCGCAATTTAAAATTCCCATATTGGGGCATCTCTCTATATCGTAGAGAATGTCCCCATAAATGAGAATAAACAGACTCATACATCGAAAATAGTGCTGAGTACACAGGCTAGCAACATAAATATATACATGATTAGAAGGTAGACATTGTAGCTGGTATTCGCCCAAACAGTAGTGAGTAGCATTACATTTGATGAAACATTCTTATCTATAAGTGATAACATCATTATGTGGTGATGGTGAACTAGTTTCTCCCCATAAAACGGGGCTTCATCAGCACCCTCCCACTTCATATATTTCTGTGTTCCATAACGCTGGTTCCTCTTATCTGGAATACCATGAGTAGGACTTGTATCAGAAACTGATGCACACAAAAAAGAAAAAAAGAAAACATACACCACCATGAATACTATGATGTGTCAAGTGTGGTGACTAACTACAGCGCCCATGAAGATATAAATGTGTACCTGAATAGTAGCCGGAAAATCCCTCTACCATAAGTCTCCACACGCAGTTGAGGGCACCTATGCCCAGGAAAACCTCCTGTTCCCAGCTCAGGGCTGCGTTCTAGTCCTATGACAGGGGACATGAGATAATGTAATCAGCCATATGCCCCAAAACAGCCCCCTCATGCTGCTTAATTCAAAAGGGTGTACTCACTTGCAGGTATGGAGGGCAGTATTAATGAGGGCACACTGCTCGTCTGCTGGCCGTCCCCCTATGCCCGCCGCCCCGACGCCGTCCGCCGTCAGTCTGCACTGGTTCTCCAAGTTTAGGAGGTACAGTGGCGTTGAGAGCAGGGCCAGTGTCTCCCGCCGTTCGTCACTACACTCCCCAACTGCCCCCGATGGCGTCCCTGCGCCTACTCGTGCCGGGACACGTGTTGGGTGCCGGGAGATGTGTGCTCGGCTTCCTGGTCCACCACTTATGACGTCATTGCGCCGTACGTGAGCACCCACGTGGTATAGCCGGAAGGCGCACGAACGGCCTCTGCCTCCGTCGCACAGTCCAGACGGGGCAGGCGGGCACACAGGGAGGGCCATGGGGGGGGGGGGGGGGGGCTCGGAAAGGCCCGAGCACAGATGAGGAAGGCGCGCGCGCAACCGCCACGCCCCCCCCCGGGCCAAGTCAATGACTGCACTTATGCCATGTAATGGCAGATGGATTCGTACAGTCAGTCCGCTGACACAGCGGACGTCACCTCCCCCCCCCCCACACGGAGCAGAACCTCGGGCACAGTTAACGCCTCCTTTCATATGCGCCGGTCCCAACCACACTGGCGTGTAACCCGGCGCTGGGCCTTTTCTTACTGTTCCCATATCAAATTCTGCCTCTAAATCGTGATCATGTCCCCACTAGGAGAACGCCTCCTCTGCGTGGTGTCCCAAATTGACAACCCCTAATGAACTACAGAATGTTTTATTATGTGCCTGTCTAATGGTTGTTCATCCGCCCTCGCTGAGTGGGTGGACTACTGTCAGGGAGTATTTCGACTTATGGCCCCGTCCTATCCTACAGGCACATCATAGTACACACAGCATACACATCGACAAACAACCTAAACAACAAACAAAGAAAGAAAAAAAAAAAAAAAAAAAAAAAAAAGGGGGAGGGGGGAAACGGGGGGGAAGAAAAGGAAAGAGATTCCTGTCCTCACCCCAGAAATGGAGCAAAACTTATATTTTCGTTAAGACCTGGGCTCATATACGCCCTCATTTGACTGATCCACCGTGTTTCTCTTTGTAGTGTGACCTTCTCAATATCACCACCTCTAGGGTGGGGATGGATCCGATCTAGTCCTTGTACTCGTAGCCCAGTTGTCTCCTGGTTATGATATCTAATAAAGTGACGGCCTACTGGAGTTTTGCTGTTCGCTGTACGTATAGCGTACTGATGTTCATACACCCTTTTCTTTAGTGGTCTATTAGTCTTCCCTATATAAAACGATCCACAGGGACACGTCAATATATATATGACATGGGGGGTGTCACAGTTTACAAAGTGACGGGCCAACATGGGCTCATGGCCCGGGATATCAATGGTCTTACCCGTTTGCATAAATTTGCAACAGCTGCATCTCTTCTGGCACTGATATGTCCCAGACGTCTTGCAGCATTTCTCACTCTTTTTGGAGGCATAATGACTTGAAACTAATTTGTCTCGAAGACTTTTGGCACGTCTAAAAATGAGTGCCGGTTGGTCCGGGATAATATTTTTAAGGGAGTCATCATTGGCCAAAATATGCCAATGTCTCCTAAAGATATTCCTAATTTGATTGTGATGTGCCGTATAGGTTAATGAAATTGCTAACGGTCTCTCCTTCTCTTTCAATTTCGGTTTGTACAGGATCTCCGAACGTGACCTCTGTATGGCTTTAGTGTACGCCTTGGATAGAACTTTCTTATTATAGCCCCTCAATAAGAGCCTATCTCTTATTTCATCAGCTGCTGCCTTAAAGTCTTTGTCTTGCGTGCAATTCCTCCGTGCCCGCAGATATTCCCCGTAGGGGATACTGTGAAGCAGGTGCTGCGGGTGGGCACTAGATGCCCGTAAGATCGTATTGGCAGCCGATGCTTTACGATAAAAGCACGAATTAATCTGGCCTAGTGAGTCTATAGTGACCGTGAGGTCCAAAAAGTTGATTCTACATGTGCTCACCTCATGGGTAAATTTCAAATTCAAGCTGTTGCAGTTGAGGATACGGATAAAATCCTCCAACAGATGACCAGGCCCCGACCACAAGATGAAAATGTCGTCGATGTACCTGTGCCACAAAAGAATGTGGCACAGGTACATCTCTAATTCGTCCTCACCCCACAACCCCCTCTCCCAACGGCCCAGGTACAGGTTCGCATACGATGGGGCACAAGTAGTCCCCATCGCAGTCCCCTGTACCTGGTGGTAAAGAGAGCCGTTGAAGAGGAAGAAGTTGTGGGTGAGGACGAATTCCAGCAGGCGCAAAATAAAAATATTCAAGTTGTGTCGGCTTATATCAAGCTCATTGAGGAAGAACCTAATCGCCGCCAGACCCTGCTGATGGGGGATACTGGAATAGAGGGCCTCCACGTCAAGGCCCACCAGAAAAGTGCCCGGGGGCACAGTCAGCCCGTCGAGGATGCGGAGCAGGTGGCCAGTATCCTTCAAATATGAAGGTAACTGGTACACCAATGGTTGTAAATGGTGGTCGATGAAACGACTGGCACGATCCGTAAGGGACCCCATGCCCGATACAATAGGTCTGCCCGGCGGGGCAGACATTGATTTATGTACCTTTGGTAAGGCATAAAAGGTGGCAATCCTCGGACATGGGGCCCCCAGATAGTCGCCAGTCGGTCCATCGACCACTCGATGTGCAATCGCATCCTCGACGAGCGAGTGATATTCCCCCGAGGCTTGACTCAGCCTTGACATGGGGGCCCTCTCATACCAGTCACGGTTCTCCAAAATTTTCAAGCACATCTGCTCGTAAGAGGAGTTATCCATAATTACAATATTTCCCCCCTTGTCAGCAGGCTTAATGGTCAGGCCCTCGAGTTTCTCAAGTTCCCTTAATGCCTGTTGGTGGGATTTAGACAAATTTGAATTTGATTTATGGGTCAAATTTTCCACAGCCTCCGTCACAACATTCACAAAGGTCTGTACGGATGCATTAGTATTGAGTGGGGGATAAAAATTGGAGGGCTTTCTCAACGGTGTGTCTTTGGGAAATATCATAGGGGACAGGCCGGTGGCCTCATCTGCTAGAGCCAGAAGATCAGTTTCCAACTCACTCTCCGATGGTTGTGAAGGGAAGGACTGTTCCAATTCTAGGTCTTTTTTCTCAAACAAGTGTTTGCAAAGGATTTTTCTAGCAAACAAATGTAGGTCCTTAATGACCTCAAACGTATCCGTCTGTTGTACAGGACAGAAGTTTAGCCCCAATAACAGGACTTCCTGTTGTTGGGGTGTTAAGATAGTCTTAGAGAGATTGATAATATTAGTCTCTTCCGCGACTTTATAGGTTTCACTTAATTTGCTACCCCCTTGACAAGGAGTTCCATCTAGGGCTTTTGGCTTTTTGTGTTGGCGTCTTCTGACATTTCGTCGGCGGTTCCTAAGTTGCCTAAAAAATCCTGGCCATTTCTGGGTCTCTGCTGGCTACTTCCCTCCCCCACTCTCTGATCAATTTGAGACCTTTTCACCTTGGAGCGGGTCATCACCTCCCCTCGGTTAGGTCCTTGGTCCCCCCTCAACTGGCCCTTTTCATAATTTGGTCCTATACCCCAAGAGGGTTTGTGGCCTTCCCTCAGTCTCCGAACTGACCTCTCCCTCGAAGAGGAGGAGTCAGATGAAGAGAAATATCTTGGTGGAAAATCACGTCTATTCGGTCTATTATCAGTACCCGGCCATACATACGCTTTAGATTGTTTATACGTCAGGGAATCCCTTTGGAGTTTATGCTCCTTTAGCTCTATCAATTCCTTGTTAAGCTTCTCAATAGAAATCTTAATACTATTATCCCTTTTTGTGAAGTAATCATCTTTTTTGTATGAGCCTAAATCCTCTACCAATTTTGTAATCTGCTCATCTAAAATCTTAAGATGCTTATTGTGTTGGTCTATCAATAATGTCATTAGGGTTAATGAGCACTCCTGTAGCGCCCCCTCCCATTTCTGTTTAAAGTCCTCAGTTATATACCCTATCTGGGGAAAGACCCGCAAGCGTAGTCCTCTAGGGGCAACACGCTTGTCTATGTATTCCTGCAGAAACTGTGTGTCCCACCACACTTTAGATTTCTTAACCAAGGATGCATGGAGTGCATTGAATATAGCATTGGTAGACTCATGTTGTTCTATTTGACTTTTATTTGTGAGGCGGCTCGATGTCAAGCCCTGAATCATGGCATCCCATTTATCCTGGTATAATTCAGTCATGTTTCAACACTAGGGACAAGAAAAAAGGGGAAAAGAGGAGAAGGAGAGAAAAAAAGAAAAAAAAAAAAGGGAGAAAGAAAAAAAAAAAAAAAAAAAAAAAAATAAAAAACCTTAAAACACACCACACACTACACCGTGATCAGCCTGATACAATACCACTACGTAAACTAGTTCTGAGCCCCACACATAATCGGTGGGATATCAATTCTATAATGTGTTTTAGTCATGAGGGTCAGAAAATACGGGGTTTGACCCCAGGTTCATTTTGCAGAATTACTGCAACACAGCAAATATTCTATGACCCCGATAGCAGTGTCCAATCCGCGGAACTAGTCCCCAGATATGCCACTGCTCCTCGTTGTCCAGAAAACTGACCCAATCATTAATTATCACAGATAAATCACAACTACCAAAGCTTTGTCTGCCCTGATCAAAGCTGGTAAGGCTGGTACACCCTGGGTTTTCCCTGGGAAAGATATGAAACAAAGAAAACGAAACCGGGTATGAACCGTCCCGGTACTAATGGGAAAACTTCCAGGGTGACCCCGCCCCCAATGACACATTCAACGCTTGTATGCAAAAATAGAAATTGCTTTATTGAGTTCGCAATTTAAAATTCCCATATTGGGGCATCTCTCTATATCGTAGAGAATGTCCCCATAAATGAGAATAAACAGACTCATACATCGAAAATAGTGCTGAGTACACAGGCTAGCAACATAAATATATACATGATTAGAAGGTAGACATTGTAGCTGGTATTCGCCCAAACAGTAGTGAGTAGCATTACATTTGATGAAACATTCTTATCTATAAGTGATAACATCATTATGTGGTGATGGTGAACTAGTTTCTCCCCATAAAACGGGGCTTCATCAGCACCCTCCCACTTCATATATTTCTGTGTTCCATAACGCTGGTTCCTCTTATCTGGAATACCATGAGTAGGACTTGTATCAGAAACTGAATAGTAGCCGGAAAATCCCTCTACCATAAGTCTCCACACGCAGTTGAGGGCACCTATGCCCAGGAAAACCTCCTGTTCCCAGCTCAGGGCTGCGTTCTAGTCTTGCAGGTATGGAGGGCAGTATTAATGAGGGCACACTGCTCGTCTGCTGGCCGTCCCCCTATGCCCGCCGCCCCGACGCCGTCCGCCGTCAGTCTGCACTGGTTCTCCAAGTTTAGGAGGTACAGTGGCGTTGAGAGCAGGGCCAGTGTCTCCCGCCGTTCGTCACTACACTCCCCAACTGCCCCCGATGGCGTCCCTGCGCCTACTCGTGCCGGGACACGTGTTGGGTGCCGGGAGATGTGCCTGTTTTGGCAAATGATTTTGAGGGGCATACATGCATTGTTTCTGTTTGTCTAAAATGTTGTTTTCTATTTTGTTAGCCTCAAACCCCAGCAAGAGGAGGTGTTGCACCAACCAGTGCCGATTTTTACCAGCTAGGGGTCCGGATGCTGGAGGACTACAGTCGCCAACAGCCGCGTGATGGAACTAATGAGCGCATTGCGGCGTTGGAACAGCAGGTGCTGATGTGTCAGCAACAACATGAGGCCCAGCAGCGCCAGATCGACCTGTTGATGCATAACCTTCAACAAAACCAGGAACTTGGTCGGCTGGCCAATGCAATGGAACAATCTATCCAGCAGCAGCAAGAAGCAATACAGCGGCAGGACCAAACTTTGTTGTTGATACAACAGCTCATACAACAGCAGTCTATATTTTTTACTGCACTGTTGTCCCCCAACACCGCCCCTAGCAATGACTCCCAACCTCCCCGGCCACCCAGCCAAGAATATTAATTTTGTTTGTATTTTTTTTCTGTAAATATATTGGCTTAACCCACCTCTAAATTGTGTTTTTCCTAAGACATAGCTAATAACACAGTCAGGGATGAGTATCTTGATCTAGATATGTCAATGTATTTGTAAATTTAGGCCACACATTTGAGACCATAGCTTACTATGGTTAACACATGAAATGGCTCCAAAGGTATGGCTAAATTTACACACAAATGGGTTTAGAGACAGTTAAACTATGCTTTGCAAGGCACCACACTGTAATGATGTAAATACAAAAGTTTTATTGTCAAAGGTGGCCAACAGGGCCAACATTGCCCAACAAAGGGCGTCAACAGGCCAGCCATCCCCCCACCCTAACGACGCCGCCGGCGCCTCTTCTTGGCCAGCAGCATCAGCTTCAGGAGCCTGATCTCCCGCCACAGTCTGCGATGCTGGTTTTCACAAGCTGTAGAGATGTATAAACAACAATTTATTAATAAATTGAATGTGACCTCAACAGACACAGATGTAGCAATGTAATGTCAGTGTGTCAAATTAGCTGACACTCACATTAACATTGTTGGCCACTGTGCGCTTATTTGTTAACATTATATGAGTACTATTGACTGGCAGGAATTTGGACAACACATCCCAAGCATACATTTACTCTTAAAGTGTACCAACACCCATCGGTGATCGGCCCTGGAATCTATCAGATTCCCGGCCCGATCACCTCCCTCCCCGCGGGACATCCGAGATCGGGATGTCCCGCGGGGTGAAATCCCCCCAACACCCCAAACTCCCTACCTCAGTTTCGGTGGGGCACGGCCGCCGGCCCCTCCCTCGCGCCCCTCTAGACGTGTGCGTGCCTGCGCCGGCCGTCTGTGAATGGCCGGCGCGGGCACGCGCGCGTAAAAAGGGACACGCGGGAGGCGGAGGAGGAGGAGCCGCTTTGCCGCGGCTTGTACGTCGGCTGGAGGAAAAGTGAGTTCAGGGGGTTGTCACACAGCGGTGACGATCAGGGGTGCCCCACCGTAGTGGACCAAGACCCAGGAAAGTCAAAATCCTGGTTGTTGTTCCACTTTAACTCTTGGGAAGCAAAGAAGGTATAAGTCCCAGTGTGTCCATTTATGTGTTTAGTCACAGCCAAACATCAGGGCCTAAGTCCTAACGAGTAAACTAGTTTGCCCTATAATGTTAGAGGTCAAGACCTAATACGGCCCATTTGGTTGTGTCTAAGGCACAAATCGTCTCTATGTGGCCAAATGAAGAATGTGAGGCAACAATCAAGCATGCAGACAGGCATGTTGGATTATTGTACAAACACATGGAATATAGATGTGTGTGAAATTAACACATAGGTACATTTTAAATGTCTGCAGATGTGACTAGAAGACATAGGTTTCACAAGTCTTTAGGCATATGAAGTGGGATGTACTCACCATCGCAGCTGTGACGGGGGCCCATGCTGCTGGCCGTCCCTGGAGCTGGGGTGGGGAGGAGGTTTTCTGGCTCCGTCTGCGTAGCAACATCTGTCAACAGAAAGCAAAAGACAAAAACACAATTAGTGGGCCAATGACACCTGACTATTTGACATCCATCTGGTTATGGAGTCTGAAAAATCAAAGGCTTGCATGGTTACATACAGGTTGACCAAAATTAGCATATTTCCTGGTCCATGAGTTAATGTAAATTAGTTATGGTTGCAACATGTATCCCTAAAGATAATGTGCAAATAACATAGACAGTGCAATGTAAAGGACTCATTAGCAGTTGATTGGCTAATGTTACTAGTGTGCAACATGTGTTAGCGGGAACAACTTAACCCAAGAAAAAAAATGATAACACCCATCATGGTGTGGGCAGAAACATAGGGGTGGTTGCCAGTTGGCTAGCACTGTAGTGGGGTTTGTGAGGTTAAGGTACATTATCAAACCAGCTGTGACAATGGACCAGGAAACATATGTCTGTTAAAAGTGGGCCAAGACACAGGATTGCAACTATTCTGTGTTTTGGTCCGCTTTGGCAGAGCACCACAATTTGAGTGAGACATTGTCCGCCGCCGCCGCTGCCTTCCTCACATCACTCCTCCAGTGTGTGCGCACGCGCAGCCCATTAGGAAACAGAGCGCAGGCGCACACACATCTAGAGTGGCACACAGGAGGCTGGGACGGTGGCTTCTGCAACCCCCAAAGAGGTAAGGAGTTTGTGGGGTTTTTTTTGGGGGGGTGCCCTGGGTGAGGGATGTGATTTTTCAGGGAAGCTTCGAGAATCAAAGCACTATCAACAATGTTTGTTGGTCCACTTTAAGGAATGTCATAACATAGGGAATGTGATGGATAACAACAAACACTTACCACGACTATGCCCGTGGAGAATGCTTCTCCAAAAGGCCATGGAGGTGCCGCCTATATGATGCCCTGCAAATTAGAGAGGAATGGCAAGGGCTAAGTACAAATGGCCAGATGAAACCTGTCACAGACTAACAATGAAAAAAAGGACACTCACCAGGGGATGATCCGCCACTTGAAGCCCAGGGAGGGCTCTGAGGAGGAGGCGGGGAGCCTCGGCTCCTCACACTCTGGTCGGAAGATCCACCAGGCAAAGGGCCACCCTCCTCCCTCTCACTCCCTGCTCCTTCAGGGAGTGTGGGAGAGTCCATTTCTACCACCCCACTTGGACTCCCCACTTGAGAGTGGCCCCTTGCCTGGTGAGACTCCTCAGACTCAGAGTGTGAGGAGCTGAGGCTTGATCCTGCCAGCCCCCCAGCAGCACACTCCTCTGGGACGTCATCCCCTTCCTCCCCTGGGTCCTCTAATTAGGACCCGCGGGAGGGACCCTCCCCCGATGACTCCGCCGAGTCCGCCTGCCTGGTTTGGGGGAGGAATCCCTTCCCACGTTTCCCCAGGGGAGGACGCTTATCTGTGTTGAGGGGGTGAAAGAAAATAATTAATATAAAGAGCACAAATGGTCACAGCTTAGCAGATGATTAGCCAAAAAGTATAAACATAGCATAAGCTTTAACTTACCTGATGCGTAGGCATCATATAGGCGGTACACGCCTTCAGGGTCCCGGCGCTTAAAGTCGGACCACTTTTGCTGTATTGCTCTGATGGAGAGCTCGGTGTGGAAGTGCCGGGACACTGTGGCCTTCACCTCCATGGCAATTCTTTTTTTTCCCCCACGGGCATAGTCGTACTGGTTCACGCAGAAATCCTATGAGAAATGAAAAACAAACACAAATCAATACATGACATCAGAACAATGGCATAAACAGTTATACAGAGACCATATCAAAGTGGACCCACACCCAGGATTATCACTATTCTGGGTTTGTGTGCACTTTGGTGGGCCACACCAATTGTGGGTGGTCCGCTGTCTGAAACCCCCTTGGAAGGCCACAAATACACCACTGACCACGCTCCCACGTGACTGCGCCAGCCGAGCACAGCGCTCTGCGCCGCTGTGGTATGCGCATACAAGGTCGTTTGGACATGCATACCAACTCAGCTGGCTCTGCGCGGCAAAGTACGCATGTGGCGTTTGACTCTAACAGGGAGTGCGCCTGCACACAACATTAACAAATGTCTTGCGCAGGGGTACACCCTGTTAGAGGTAAGCGCAAGAGGCATCCGCAGCTCATGCATGCACAGATGGGACGGGGCTGAGGTAATTTTTATGGCCCTCCAGGGGGGGTCATCCCAGCAGGACATCCAGAATGGGGATGCCCCACGGGGAGTGATCCAATTGGCCCAGAAAAATTAGATATTTCAGGGCCAATCCCCCCTGTGTGTTGTTCCACTTTAAACCTAAAATACCAAAAACAAATACTCACTTTGACCACCTGGCCATTAACGCGGCTATCCACTCGGAAGCGCCTTTTCTTGGCCTGCCCAGGAGGGGAAGGGGTGGGAGGGGTGCTAGGTGGGGGAGGTGAGGTAGGTGGGGGAGGTGGGGGAGGGGTGGTGGGGTCGGAGTCGGAGGAGGAGCTGGGGAGGCGCATGACTCGTCGTCTTGGAAGCATGGTGGAAACGCTAAGGAGGAAACAGGAACCGGAAATGACCAAAGCGACATGGGAAAAAAAAAAAAAAAAACGCTCCGCGCACCAGGAACAAGCTATTATCAGCTATGTGCAAGCTAAGTGGCGGAAAAAGTAAAATGACGCTTTAAAACAAGCTATTGCCATAAGCGCTAGACATTTTTAGCTTTAGGTGGCTTTGAAACGCAAAGGAGGATACCGGAACCGAATATGACGAAAGCAACTGTGATTAAAAATTCAAAAACAAAGATGCGCGCAACAGGGACAAGCTAATATCAGCTATGTGCAAGCTAAGTGGCGGAAAAAATAAAATGACGCTTTAAAACAAGCTATTGGCATAAGCGCTAGACATTTTTAGCTTTAGGTGGCTTTGAAACGCAAAGGAGGATACCGGAACCGGATATGACGAAAGCAACTGTGATTAAAAATTTAAAAAAAAAGATGCGCGCACCAGGGACAAGCTAATATCAGCTATGTGCAAGCTAAGTGGCGGAAAAAATAAAATGACGCTTTAAAACAAGCTAGGGCCCAAGGCGCCACGAATTATTAGCTTGATTTAGCAGGGGGTTCTACATACTGTAATGCATAGGTCCTTGAAAAGCAAACAAAGTTGTGCTTAAATATACAAATCTTATTCCTTCCTAAAATCATCACAAAATCTAACTATACAACTACATGATAATGTGGCACACATGAGAATGCATAACGGGTTGTTATGAGCTTGTACGACTGAATGTTAATCCTGCAATATGTGGCCATGCACGCTCACAACTACAGTGTATTCATTAAGAACGACTGGGGTCGCGGGAAGTGAATTCCTTGCAAATGGCAGAAGGGCACATGTATGAATAGCACAGCGCCGCACAACGCAGCGCAGCGATGCACAGCGACGCTCGCGCCGCCACATAGCGAATTAAAACAGCGACTGCACAAACTCTGACCACCACAGATTCATCAAGGACAGGGCTGCCGAATAGCTTGGGCGCTGACAATTTCGAAGAGCGAACGTGACCGCCCAACATGACAGGCTAAAAAATAGCTTTACAAGCCCCGTGTGTGGTGAAAACAAGCGATTTTGATGCCAATGAGTTTGGTTGGAGGAGATGCAATTTAGATGTCACTCACAACATTACATTGTCAAAATTAATAAAAACTTCAAAAACATAAAAATAACCAGCCAGATTAATAAAACATATCACTATAAACATGTGTTGAATTTTGTGCCAAAGAAAAGAACACAAAAACCACTTAAAACAATCATTGCAGCGTCTGCCATTGAAATGTATGGGAGAGCGGCAGGTAGCGCCAGGTCATACCTGTCACTGTGATGGGATTAGCAGCGGCGCTGTTCGTTGCAGTCGGCTTCATGATGAATGCCGCGCTTGCCGTCGCTCTCGCCGGCGCTAGCCTCATTTAGCTTGATAAATGCGTCATTGTGGCCGACGCCGGGCGTACTTGAGTCGGTAGCAGACGTTAGCTGGCGGGACATGGCGCTCGTCAGACACTACCTGGCGCTATCGCTTGATGAATAAGGGCCTAGATATCTGTAGGCTCTCTAGGCATTTCTAGAATGTGTTGTATTTTCTGTACATTGAACTCTCTGACTCACCATCAACCAGCACTGACTCTCTGAATGCCCAACTCTGGGGCCCAGTAACCAGAAGCAGCCCAAGCAGAACAAAGACGGGAGACTTTAGAAGAAAAAGACTCCTAAAAATACTTTAGGAGACTTTAGAAATATAGAAGATTTTGGAATTTGCTTTCAAAAGAGATAAAAGCTGCAAAAAGGTCATACTCAACCAAACTAGAGGAGGAATTTTCTTCAGCCAACCCCAAAGCACTCTGATCTGGCTTAAAGCAGATCACCAACTTCAAAGGTTCCCCCCCCCCCTTCCATCACTCCAAGCAAGGAACTCGCTGAGGAACTAAATCAGTTCTACAGTAAGTTTGATGCAATGAAGTCTGTAAAAAGCCCTGTATCCCTCCTCCATTCGTAAGTAGCACATCCTGCCCAGTGACTTCGTCCACACTGGCCCTTGAAGTGTCAGATGTTAGGAAGATTCTGCTGACCCTCAACACCAGGAAAGCATCTGGCCCTGATGGAATTTAGACAACTTGCCTTAAAGTATGTGCAGAACAGATTGCCCCGGTCCTCACTGACATCTTCAGGAGCTCACTAGAGGTTGGTATAGTCCCGGACTTTCTGAAGAACTCAATCATTATTCCAGTCCCAAAGTCGTCACTCGCTTCGGCCTTGAATTACTATAGACCCATTGCTCTGACCCCAGTGGTCGTGAAGATTTTCGAACGTCTGGTCATGTCATTCCTCAAGGAGGCTGTTGGCTCTCAGTAGGATCCACTGCAGTTTGCATACAAAGCGAACAGATCTGCAGAAGACGCGGTCAACCTGCCAATCAAATTCACATTGGATCATGTAGATTGACCGAAGTCTTACACCAGACTGCTGTTTGTGAATTTCTCATCTGCTTTCAACACCATCGATCCCCAAATTCTCCATGGGAAGATGCTCTGACTGGGCATCTCATCAGGGTTATCGGGTTGGATTACTAACTTTCTCACTGGCAGGACCCAGAGAGTCAAACTGGGCCCCTTTATTTCCTCTTCCATAATCACGAATATAGGTGCCCCACAGGGATGTGTTAAGTCTCCCCTTCTCTTTTCCCTCTATAGAAATGACTATATTTCCTCAGATCCTTCTATCAAGATAATCAAGTATGCAGATGATACCACCTTGGTAGGCCTCATCAACGACAACGATGAGTCTCCCTACCGAACACAAGTTAAAAACCTGGAATCCTGGTGCAGAGAGAACAACCTTATCCTGAACATCCAGAAAACGGTTGAACTCATAATTGACTTCAGGCTTTCCCACCCAACGCACCATCCCATTTCTATTGGGGATGAAGAAGTCAATATCGCTACCAGCATGAAATTTCTCGGTACCGTGATCACGCAGGACTCAAAGTGGAGCAGGCAAACTACTGTCATCTTGAAGAAGGCCCAACAGAGGCTATACTTCTTGAGACAACTGGCAAGATACGGTATGTCTAAGAGGATCCAAAAAACCTTTTACAATGGTGCCATAGGCTCACTTCTGACCTCCTCCTTCACGGTCTGGTATAGCGGGGCTACAGTCAAAGACAAGAACAGGCTGAAGAGGATTACCAGGACTGCTGAGAAGATCATAGGATGCCCCTTACCATCTCTAGAGGAACAATTCATGGGAAGAATCTGCTCAAAGGCAAAAAAAATAGCTGAGGATCCAACACACCCAGGACATTCTTTTTTCAAACTCTTGCCCTCTGGCCGCAGGTACCTGGCACTTTTGACTAGAACCTCCATTTACAAAAATAGTTTTTTTCCTTTGGCCGTTAAGGCGCTGAATAATCAGCACTGAGTACCCAGCAATGAACTTCCCGTTTCTACTATATCACTGTGTTACCACCAGAATTATATGTATTATATGTAAAAAAAAAAATAATTATTATTGTTTATATTGTTTATATATTGTTAATATTATATATATTATTTATAGCTCAAATGGAGTATCTCCCTTCCAAAAAGCATTCCTTGTATGTATCTTGTACTTACTTGGTCAATAAAGTATTCTATTCTATTCTATTCTAGACAATGTGGCCGATGCGGGAATTGACATAAGGAAGCTTTCCAGAGACATTTCCTGTACACAAGTAAGACTGTTCTTATATATAAAGGAGGGAGAATGCGAGAGCAGCTCAGAGCTTGGACTATCAGTGGCCAGGCTGAACAATGACTATTATTATTTATGGAAGTTTAAGATGGAAATACTATTATCCAGTTGTGAGAGGTTATCACAACAGGTAGGACAAAGGATGATTATCGGGACTGGGACAGGAAAAACAGACAGGCACGGGCCACCATAAGCTTAGTAGTGGAGGATGGTCAGCTTATTCATATATATGCCATGAGGGCACGGCGAAAGGCATGTGGGAAAGACTGCATGAGAGATCCAGTTTAAACAGAAAGTTGTTTCTGCCGAGGAAACAAAATGAGACTTCAAGTGCAGGACATGCAAGAACATATAAATGCACAACTCAGTACAATCAGGGAGGATATAACAGTCAGTCACGCCACAGCCATGTTATTATGCAATTTATGCAGTTTTTTAACTGATACATACTCTGCGCTGATCAATGTGCTGCAGACAAGGCATGGGACAGATCTGACACTAACATTTGTAAAGACTAGGCTCATAGATGAATATCACAAAAGAAAGTAGCTTGGCATGACTCCACAGAAACCGACACCAGAACCGCTCTTAAAGCTACAAGGTTAGATGCCACAAACAGGGACACATAAAAAAAGACTGACCTATATGGAAAGCAGAGCAAATGAGACAGCGTCCCTTTTATACTAAACAAAAGGTCTCCTATCAATGTGAAGGAAACTGGTATTCCAAAATTAAATTTACAGGCAACCATACATTTCAAGGCAGGTGCACTGACTTTGGGGCAACCAGTCACATGCCAAGTGATAGAAGCTTTCACAGAACTTGATCTGAACGAAAAAGAGACTATCTTGCACATGGAAGTAAAATATGTGCAGAGGGATATGGGCAGTTAACCCTAGTTGTCCCCATTTATGCGGGACACAATTTAGCCATACCTGTGAAATATGTGCTTTATGTTCCTGATCTAGAAGAAAGACAAAAAGACGATAGCAAGTGCCAAGTTGGCAGTATCACCTCAACACAGTGAAGGAACAGGTAAGTCTATGTACCCATGAACACAATGACTGTATACACATGTGGCACAGGCATTGAGGTAACAGACACCCAGAATGCATACAAGAACTACAAAAGAGTGTGAATGCTGAATCAAATCCAGAGATACAAGAGCAACACTTCCTAAAGTCAGCCAGAATAGAGCTCAAAACCCACGCCCCAATGGCCCTGGAATATATTAGATTCCAGGGTCACTAGATTCCCTCCTCCGGGGCATCCAGAACCAGAATGCCCCACTGTATGGAACCCCCCAGGTTGCCCATAAACTAACCTTTATTCCCGGTCCAACGGAGCATTCGCGAGCAGCGGCCGTATCCCCGCTATCCCTTTGGTAGGGCATGGGCCTGTGCCAGGCATTTGTAAATGTCCAGCACAGGCACTCTACCCTGTTAGAGGGTAGGGGGGATGCGGCTGTCAGTGCATTAGGATCCATTTGCCTTAGACAAGCGGATCCGAGCGTGCTGATTGGAAGAGATGCTGTGCATGGTCCGTAGGTCCGCAGAAAGGTGAGTTCGTTCGAGCTACCTGGGGGGGTTTCACACAGCAGGACACCCCTTATTGGGGTGCCCTGGGGGCATGGACCAGAACCCAGGATAGTCTAAATCCTGGGTTTTGGTCCACTTTAAAGACCACTTGACCTAGTTCACAGCCATATGTGGTCCACTAAACCCACCTACACCTTGAGGCAATAGGTACATAGTGACTTTCATAGATGACTATTGAAGATACCCAGTCACTTAGCTAATGCAACACAAGAGTGAAGTTCTTGACAAATTAAAGGCTAGTAAAACAAGTAAAACATTTCAGAGGAAACCTCTAAGGCTGGTTTCACACCAGCATGATTGTAGGGCACTTGCGTTTTTGTGTGTCCCGCAATCGCTGTGCTCAATGTGTTGAGGGCGTTCAGCGCTACTGCTTCTCACTCCCATGGAGAGGAGTCGCTAGAGCCACGCTCTCCGGACTCTGGTAGCGCTCTGAGAGCTCCACAAATGCCTGAAGCATATGTGAAAGTGCTCACAGATTAATATGGGACGCTTTATTATTTTGTTGAAGTGAACCACCTTTTGAAGCTTAAAGTAGTTATAGAGAGTTCCTTTATCTTCTTCAGCTTTCAAATACTTTAGTATTCAAGTTCAAGTGGAATTCTACTTTCTCCAAATTCGATGATCAGCAGTATTTATGCATACATTGTATCCTTTATTATGTATTTTAAAGTCATACCAAAGGCGATCGCACGATTGTTGTCCCATTGTCTCAGGCTACATGTTGCACTGTCCTAAACTTCAATCAGTTTTCAAAAAGACCCTGTAGTTCCTAAGTTATCTTTAAATGTATTAGAGCATTGGAGATTCATAGAAAAAATGAAGAGAGGCAGTGGGCGTGGCAACAGCGCTGAGATGTAAGCACACTGTGAGGAGAGTAAGAGAAGAGAGGAATGCAGGGTTTCAGAGCTGCACAGAGAGGCAACCAATCAGGACGCCCGGGCAGGGAGTAGGGAGTGTTTCCATTCTTCGTCCACTGAAAGTTGATTGATGGGGTGGGGATTGAAAGCGGAATAGGGAAGTGATTTTCATAACTAAGGAGACGGACAGAAGAGGAAGCACATTGCTCATTCCACTCAATAAAAGGTAATGATATTTATTTTTTAACTTTAGGAATCTTCAGGACAATTGGAGCACCATCAATTTGGACAAATGTTTTTAGACGTGCACCTCCCAGGTTAGTTATAAAATGGTCTGAGCGGCTGCCACCCCCCCTTTGTTTCTTTTGAATTTGTGCAAGCACATGGTGTGTGGGGTCTAGGCTGTATTGCAAGGTCTTTGACCCCTCCACCCCATGGCTTGCACTTGAGAGGTTTAGGGCAACCTCAGGTAAGCCTGCTCCCAATTTATCTATTGCACCGTATGTCCCAGATGGGCTCTCAGAGATTAGAGTTAGGACTGCACCCCACAGAGGCACTTTGGCGTAGTGGTGCAGCTTAAGCATACTTCTGCAGATGTGTGTGACCAAGTCCTCTGTTTTTAACCAAGTTTAGAGACTTTAGAGACTTTAGAGTTTAGAGATTATAGGCTGGCCTGCAACCTAACAGGGTTGAGTGCTGTGGCTCCTTTAAGACTTTTTTAGACTTAATTTATTTGACTGAATTGAATCCTTGGAAGATTCACTCATCACTAATCTTTAACCAATGAGAGGAGAGGCTGATTAGTTCTGTAACAAAGGGTGAGAACATATCATGTCTGTAAAGGAGAGCGAGGACATATCATGTCTGTAAAGGAGAGTGAAGATATATCATGTCCATAAAGGAGAGTGAGGACATATCATGTCTGTAAAGGAGGGTGAGGACACTTTACAGCCATGATATGTCCTCACCCTCCTTTACAGCCGTAATATGACCTCATCCTCCTTCAGACATGATATGTACTCACCCTCCTTTACAGCCATAATATGTCCTCACCCTCCTTTACAGACATGATATGTCCTCGTCCTCCTTTACAGACATGATATGTCCTCGTCCTCCTTTACAGACATGATATGTCCTCACCCTCCTTTACAGACATATGTCCTCGCCCTCCTTTACAGACATGATATGTCCTCATCCTCCTTTACAGACATGATATGTCCTCACCTTCCTTTACAGCTATGATATGTCCTCCCCTTCCTTTACAGACATGAAATGTCCTCACCTTCCTTTATAGACATGAAATGTCCTCACCTTCCTTTACAGACATGAAGTGTCCTCACCTTCCTTTACAGACATGAAGTGTCCTCACCTTCCTTTACAGACATGAAATGTCCTCACCTTCCTTTACAGACATGACGTGTCCTCACCTTCCTTTACAGACATGACGTGTCCTCACCTTCCTTTACAGACATGAAATGTCCTCACCTTCCTTTACAGACATGAAGTGTCCTCACCTTCCTTTACAGACATTAAATGTCCTCACCTTCCTTTACAGACATGATATGTCCTCACCTTCCTTTACAGACATGAAATGTGCTCACCTTCCTTTACAGACATGAAATGTCCTCATCCTCCTTTACAGACATTAAATGTCCTCACCTTCCTTTACAGACATGAAATGTGCTCACCTTTCTTTACAGACATGATATTCTTGGTGTGCCACACACCCCGCTTCACTTCTAAATATTCTTCACTTAATGGGTTAACTCGCCGCCAGGTGACGTAGTGCAGAGAGGAAGTCTTGTAACGAGCCCCCTTCCGGCCTATATATACCAGGTACCTCCCTTCAATCACCAGTATTTTTCTCTCTGCTTGACGACAAGTCAGAAGATGGAAGTCTCCTGCTTACAGGTAGGCCGGGGTATTCTTACCCCGCCACCCCCCTTTTGGTCTATTTCTGCCCGGTTTGAGTGTTTATACCTTGATGGTGGAATGGAAGCCTCCCAGCCTAGGCTGCTCACTGGGCAAATGGTAGATGGCACTTTAAGTGCCTAGGAGCTTATCTCCTACCGCTCGACCTCATGCGTGGGGCAATGCGGCTATCCGGCATGGTGATCCGGAAATGGGATGCCCCTGTCCCGAGGGTCCCCGTAGCCCCTTTTCTCCCCTGTTACGGCCCCTTCTCCCTTCGCTATGGGGGGGGGGGGGCTTGAGGGTGTGCATTTAGTATGTGTGTTTTCACTAGTATAACTTTATTTCAACATGTGTGTGTTCATGTTATGCATTAAGTTTATTTCAGCATGTGTGCACTTTATTGTTTCACTTGGTTTAGGTCTGCTTGAATGACAGACCACGCTGGGTGGTGGCTGGCTGCTTTAACTAAGCAGACTGTTGCTTAGCGGCCCCCTCCCGCCTCCCCCTTCCCCCCTTCCCCGCTGGCACTGTATGCAGTTTACTTTTTGCATAGGCTGCGCTATGCGGTCTTTGTCCTCCCTTCCCCCTCCGCTGCCTAGGCGCACGTGTAGTGGCCCATCTGGTGTAATCCCCAGCTGAAATGGCTGCACTGATCAGCGTAGGGGGCGGGTCCCGGTGACGCGGCAACGGGGGCGTGGCGCCGGCGGCGGCGTCATGCGGCGGCCCCAGTTTCACTTTCCTTCTAAGGGGGAAGTCACATGGGCGCGCGGCCGCACTTGGTCTCCGGTGCTGTGGCTGCTGGCTGCTGTTTTTCGCTCTCCGGCTGCCGCTCTCGCTTGGCCAGGTAAGCGGCCCCACCTGGGTGGGGTCGTTAAGTGGGAGTTTCATATCCTCTTGTGTGGGATATGGTGGGCAGTTATTTATTATTAGGGGGCATGGTTTTGCTCAGTTTTAAGGCACTTTGGTGCCATGCATTTATGTTTGTGGCACACATGTGAGGATCTGATTGTGATTTCCCTTGCCTTACAGATCCCGGGATCCCTGCTTATGGTGGCCCTCCGGCTCTATGTTGCCTGGTTATTAATTGGGATATATTATAAATGCTTGTATATATAATCTATATAATATATATATATATGTTATTAAAGGGGACCTTAACTTAAAAAAAAAAATAAAAATCCTCCCTTCCGGGACATTTACAAATAAAAGGGGCATCCCGGGTTGGCTTATGCCTTAAAAGACCCAAGTATTGCGAATACCATAAATCACCATATGGAGGCTTCCGCCGGAAACGGTTCTTCTGAGCCTTTCGGGGAGTGCGTAGGTTGTGGGGCTCTACTCCCAGCTGATGATATCTTTATTTGCATCCCTTGTGCAAAGCAGACTATTGCGCGCCAGTCCGTTGCTTCGGCTGCGGGCCCATCGCATCCTTCATCATCTCCTACCTCTCCCTCCCTGTTCCGGACCCCGCATGGCACTGCCAAAAGTGGGGATTCGCATTCCGAGGTGGCGGCACAGCCCAGCCCCCGGATAGTAGTGCCCGTTAAAGCAGCGTTAAAGGCCGCTGCAAAACGGAGGCACCTGACTCCGGTACCTTCGGCTCCACAGGACGAGTTATGTGAGCCTGTGGAATGGTCCGATGGATCCTCGGACGAGGATGAATTCCCGTTGGAGTCAGATGAGCCTGCAGGTCAGCTTGAGGCTGATGTGATTGGCGATTGGTCAGAGGGGGTTGTTTTTGACACCCCCTCCATTCTGGCAAAGGGTCAGTTATTTAAGGAGCCTCAGCCGCGTTGGGTTTTTCCCAGACAACACCACTTTGAGAGGGTGGTTCTTAAGGAATGGGAACATCCCACGTGGTTATCTGGAATCCCTTCCAGTTGGGAAAAGCGTTATCCTTTTCCGCCAGAGTTGGTAAAGCTTTGGTCTGTCCCTCCTGACGTCGATACCCCTGTGCTAGGGCTCTCCAGCACGGCTATGGTACAGTCTGCTGAGACCACTGTCCCTAAAGATGGGGAAGATCGTCGTATTGACCAATACGCGCGCCATGGCTTTATTTACTCCGGGTCAGCATTGCGCCCGGTATGTGCTTCAGCCCTTCTGCTATTGGCGATTAAGTCTTTAATTCAGGGGCTGTATGAGGATCTCAATCCCGCTTGTAAACAGTTTACCGCGCTTAAGCAGTGTGAATCTTTCGTGTCCTATGTCCTATCCGCTCAGGACGATGCACTGGCTATGAGTAGCAAGGCAGCAGCTATGCTGGTGGCTATTCGCAGGTCAGTATGGCTGCGTCAGTGGTCAACGGACGCGGCTTCTAAAAGGGTGCTCACAGCTCTCCCCTTTTTGGGGTTGCGTCTTTTTGGGGAGAAAATTGATTCAGTCGCAAAGGGTGGTAAGATGCCACAACGCAAGAAGCCTCGTGTCCCCTTTAGGGGGGCAGGTTCCGGTAGGCCTTCCTTTCGAGGATTCAGAAACGGGCAGGGGTGCTTCCTTTCCCGCTACCAGAGGTGCAGGTTGGACTCGGGGGAGGGGCCGTGGCCGGTCCGCTCAGTCCTGGGGCACCAAGCCCAAACCTGCTGATAAGCCCACTCAACAATGAGGGGCTGCCCTCACCCGTGCGGGTGGGGGGACTATTGCGACACTTCTCCCAGGTTTGGAACCAAGTGGTTCCAGGCAGATGGATCCAGGAGGTAGTGTCGGCCGGTTGCGGGCCGGAATTCGTGTCTCACCCTCCTTCACGGTTCGTTCGGTCTCGGGTGCCCATCGATCCTTTGGCCACGCAGGGGCTCCTGCCGTCGGTAAGGAATCTGTTAGAGATGGCGGTCATCCGGCCGGTGCCGCGCTTAGAGATGGGCCTCGTTTTCTGCTCCAATCTTTTCGCAGTCCCCGAGAGAGATGGGTTGGTTCGTCCCGGCCTGGACTCTCATCAACACAGAGTGTTTCTTCCTTTTGCCCAAGTTCACACGAGAACGCCTCAGCCTTTTCTGTTAGCGTCTTGGGACCAGCAGCCTCGGTTGCTGGATCAGTCCTTCCAGTTGTCCTCCCGGGTCCGGCAGTCCCTCCTGTGGTGGTTGGTCTCGACCAATCTTGTGTAGGGCAGGTCCTTCCTGACCCTCCTTTGGGAAATTGTCACCACGGACGCCAGTGCGTCGGGATGGGGCGGATTCTGGAAGGAGCTGCAGTTTCAGGGGCAGTGGGGACCTCAAAGGCCCCACTTACCCATCAATATTCTGAAGCTGAGAACCATCCGTCAGGTGCGTGCTCTCCTGACTCAGCTCGTTCTGGGCCTTCCGGTCCAGATACGTTCAGACAATCAAGCAGCGGTTGCTTATATCGGTCTTCAGGGAAGGACTCGCAGTCTGAGTGCTCTCAGAGCAGTGTCCCTGATCCTGACCGGGGCGGTATCCCATGTTCCTTGTCTCTCGGCGGTTTACATTCCAGAGGTGAAGAACCAGGTAGCGGACCGGTTGAGCAGGGGCTCTCCCCGTCTGGGAGAATAGGCTCTCCATCCTCAGGTGTTTCGCTCACTGGGTCTCAGGTGGGGGACCCGGAGGTGGGCCTGTTTGCCTCTCGTCACAATCACAGGCTCCAGAACTTTGTGTCGCTCTCCCAGGTTCCTCTGGCTCTGGCAGTGGACGCCATGTCCCTGAGCTGGGGAGTTCTGGGATTTCTATACCTGTTTCCTCCGATGCCCATGCTGGGCAGGGTGCTTCAGAAGTTGGCTCTGGAATAGGTGTCCGCCGTTCTCGTGGCCCCAAGGTGGCCAAGGCGAGTGAGGTTCGCAGACATCGTTCGGCTGGCAGTGGACCAGTTCGTTCTGCCTCTTCGGCCCGATCTGCTCACTCAGGGTCAATTGTGTTACCCCAATTTACCAGTGCTGGGTTTGATGGCCTGGCTGCTGAAACCTCCATCCTGAAGGAGGAGGGTCTTTCTGATTCAGTCATTAAGACTCTGATCAGTGCCCAGAAGAGGTCTTCTTCCATCACCTACTATAGGACTTGGAAAGCCTATATCGCTTGGTGTGAGATAAGATCTTTTCCTTGTAGGGTCTTTTCGGTCTCCAGGATTCTGGAGTTTTTACAATCGGGGCTGGACTCTGGTCTCCAGCTAAGTACATTGAAAGGGCAGGTCTCTGCCTTATCTATCTTTTTTCAGAAGCGTTTTGCGCTTAAGTCTTTAGTTAAAACTTTTTTCCAGGGGGTTACGCATGTGCGGCCTCCCAGGAAACCATTACTCCCTGTTTGGGATTTGAATTTGGTTCTTTCTGCTCTTCAGGCTCCTCCTTTTGAGCCTTTGCAAGATATTGCTTTGTCTACCCTGACTCAGAAGATTGTCTTCGTGGTAGCGATCAATTCGGTCCGGCGTGTCTCGGAGTTGGCGGCCTTGTCTATCCAGGCGCCTTACTTTGAGAGGCATCAGGATAAAGTGGTCTTTCGGTTCAAGCCAGACTTTCTTCCTAAGGTTGTTTCTGCTTTTCATTTGAACCAAGATATTGTTCTCCCCTCCTTGTGTCCTAATCCTAAGAATGACAAAGAGAGGGTTTTGCATTGTTTGGATGTAGTACGCTGTGTTAAGTGCTACTTGATTATCACGTCTCCTTTTCGTAGGACGGATTCCTTTTTTGTTGTGCCCCATGGGCCTAAGAAGGGTTTGGCACCAGCCAAATCTGCCATTAGCAAGTGGATACGTCAGGCCGTTACTGCGGCCTATTCTGCTAAGGGAAGAGTTCCCCCTTTTCGTATTACTGCTCATTCCACTCGCGCCGTTGGGGCGTCTTGGCCTTTTCAGCACCAAGCTTCTGTTGAACAAGTTTGTAAGGCCGCCACTTGGTCTTCTGTTCATACTTTTTCTAAGTTTTACAAAGTTGATGTGCGGGCCTCAGCGGATGCTGTTTTTGGCCGCAAAGTTCTGCAGACTGCAGTCATTTAAGTTATGCTTCACCTGGCCTTGAGATGCCCATCCTTTGTGGACACTGCTTTTGGATGTCCCATTAAGTGAAGAATATTTAGAAGTGAAGCGGGGTGTGTGGCACACCAAGAATAATACCATTTTGTGAGTACTCACCTGAAAAATGGATATTGTTGGTGTGCCACACACCCCGCTTCACTCCCACCCTTTTCGGTATTTCCGAAGCTTTTATATGGTGAAGTCTTTTTATTTATATCAAAATTGATTTTGAGGTTACCGGTGGAATACTGGTACCTTGTCTTTCTGCTTTTTAATATACTGGTGATTGAAGGGAGGTACCTGGTATATATAGGCCGGAAGGGGGCTCGTCACAAGACTTCCTCTCTGCACTACGTCACCTGGCGGCGAGTTAACCCATTAAGTGGAGAATATTTAGAAGTGAAGCGGGGTGTGTGGCACACCAACAATATCCATTTTTCAGGTGAGTACTCACAAAATGGTATTATGTCCTCATCCTCCTTTACAGACATTAAATGTCCTCATCCACCTTTACAGACATTATATGTCCTCACCCTCCTTTACAGCCGCTCCTGCCCTTCTGCTGAAGCCCGGCAGCTGGATTATTTTTGGGGTAGGTCTTATTTTCAGGAAAACAGAATATAATTCCAAGAGACAGTGTCAAAGGCGCCCTGTATTGCTAATGAATATAATATTTCCACCTGAAACCATGAAGCACGCATTTCAATTACATTTCACGCTCATTCCCGCAATAACTGAGTACACGTGCATTTCCATATGCCTTGTGCCCCAGTGTACAGGCATCGACTCAGTGAATCACATGAGCTATAAGAATAAATACATTCCATGATCTTTGACTGCGTGCTCCAGTTTTCACACAATTGACTTTTTTTTTAATTTAGGTCTTCTTACGCATTTACCGTTTTGGAATGTAACCTACATTACCATGTGCGCAACACACTCAGCAGTTTTGACATCTTCATTTCCACATCCTTTTCTGTCCCTTCCTCAATATTAGTGTCATAAATTACAGCAGGTTTATTAAAAGCCAGAACGGGGAAGCGAAGAAAAAAAAAACGTGCATATCCATTTTTTCGAAAGTAAGTACTAACTTGGGATTTTCCTGGCCTTGGTGTCAGGGCCGTCATACCCAAGGCTCCTCCATTGTGATGATAATGGATTCCATGTTGTTGGCTGTAAGGTCAGAAGGTTAGACTAAGCTCCTTAATGGACTGTGAAATAAGTTTAACTGCATTAACCTCCCCAGATCACATGGGTGGTCCCGGTGTCCACTGCCGGCCATCTCATTGGCCCACCGAGACAACAGTATTAGATTATTCTAGTTTTTTCATTTAGAAACAGCAAAAGGCTCAAGGCAATTATGCAGTTAAGCATTCCCATTAAGGGAATGGGAACCTTAAAAAAGATTATCATGAATAGCTTTTACATTAGAAAGATAGCTTGGAAATGTATTCTCATCTTTTTACCATTCATGGAGATTGAGTCTGGGGCATCTCTGGTACCGTGTGCTCCTCCCGCCTCCCTCCTTTGCCTACCTTTTGGTTCTGTTTCATTTTTTGATCAAAAAAAAAAAAATAGTAAATTGACCTAAGGAAATCATGAGCTATATTGGGAATCTCTAGGGAACACGAACATGGAAGAAATAAAGTTATTACTGAATATGTACCTCCATGTCACATGCACTTTGTGTTTGCAATCAATTATTTTGCATATATTCATTGTGGTTTAATTTTGAGGCCGATTTAAGACTAGCGCCACGTATTGCCATGTGAGCGTCTGTGTAGTGGCACTTAGGCCCTTATTTATGAAGGAATAGCGTCAGGTAGCGACTGGTGAGCGGCCGGTAATGACGGGCCCCGCCACGAGAACGCCGGCTCCCCACCACAATCACACATTTATCAAGCCGATCCTGCTTAGCGACTGAGATAGCGCCATATAGCGACTCATTCATCATTATTCCAGCCTCAGCCCACAGTGCCAGTGTCCGACCTTGAACAGCGACAGGTATGACCTATCGCTACCTGGCGCTCTCCAATGCATTTCAATGGAACAATCGTTAAATATTCATAATTAATTGTTATTAATGTTTTTTTTTTTTTTTTTTTTTTAAATGTGAAAAATTCTGTGACCACTTCTGCCATGTTAGATAATTTTTTTAAGGTAAAAAAAAAAAAAAAAAATTGTGCAGAATTGATATTACAGGTCTGATATTATTGTATTCATATTTAGAGATGAGCGAACTTCTTGAAAGTTCGATTTGGGCGATTCGATTTCACCCGAATCGAACTTTCACGAATCGCTCATCTGAAAAAAAAAAATGCCGGCATGGTCGGAGCGGGCAGGCCGGCTACGCTGTCAGCGCAGCCGGCCTGCCCGCTCCCACCATGCCGGCATTTTTTTAAAAAGCAAACACTTACCTGCATGGTCAGAGCGTGGAGGCCGGCGCCGCTCTCAAGCGCCCTCTGATGACGCGTACTCTGATGACAGCTGAGAGCGGCGCCGGCCTCTCAGCTGTCATCAGAGGATGCGTCATCAGAGGGCGCCTGACAGCGGCGCCGGCCTCCACGCTCCGACCATGCAGGTAAGTGTAAAATTCGGGTTCGTGCCGAATCGAATCTTCCCTGAAATTCGGAGCGAATTCCGGTTCGTCCGAACCGGTTCGCTCATCCCTATTCATTAGAGATGAGCGAACTTTTGAAAAGTTCGATTCGACCGATTCGACGAAGTTTCCGTCAAAATTCGTTTCGACCCGAATTTATTCGCGATGAATCGCTGTTAAAAACGGCTATTTCTGAGCTTCCTAGAGCCTCAATAGAGTTGTAAACCATTGCTGTAACACGCCTTGCTGTAACACGCATAGGATGCATGCTGGGTTAGTCAAATAATAGTTTAAATAATTAGGACATGCAGATCAGAGGCATCGCTAATAGAATCGCAGAGCTGCACAATTGCAGAGAGTTGAAGTGGCATCACTATGAGGGGCCCCTATAGTGCCTGAAAAACACACCCTGGAGCTGGCAGCAGCAGGAGCAGCAATTTGTGCAAGCACATGGTGTGTGGGGTCTAGACTGTACTGCAAGGTCTTTGACCCTTCCACCCCATGGCTTGCACTTGAGAGGTTTAGGGCAACCTCAGGTAAGCCTGCTCCCAATTTATCTATTGCACTGTATGTCCCAGATGGGCTCTCAGAGATTAGAGTTAGGACTGCACCCCACAGAGGCACTTTGGCGTAGTGGTGCAGCTTAAGCATACTTCTGCAGATGTGTGTGATCGAGTCCTCTGTTTTTAACCAAGTTTAGAGACAGATTATAGGATGGCCTGCAAGCTGACAGGGTTGAGTGCTGTGGCTCCTTTAAGACTTGTGTGTACTAATTGCCCTGCTAACGTGCACCTCCCAGGTTAGTTATAAAATGGTCTGAGCGGCTGCCACCCCCCTTTGTTTCTTTTGAATTTGTGCAAGCACATGGTGTGTGGGGTCTAGGCTGTATTGCAAGGTCTTTGACCCTTCCACCCCATGGCTTGCACTTGAGAGGTTTAGGGCAACCTCAGGTAAGCCTGCTCCCAATTTATCTATTGCACTGTATGTCCCAGATGGGCTCTCAGAGATTAGAGTTAGGACTGCACCCCACAGAGGCACTTTGGCGTAGTGGTGCAGCTTAAGCATACTTCTGCAGATGTGTGTGACCGAGTCCTCTGTTTTTAACCAAGTTTAGAGACAGATTATAGGCTGGCCTGCAAGCTAACAGGGTTGAGTGCTGTGGCTCCTTTAAGACTTGTGTGTACTAATTGCCCTGCTATTGTGCACCTCCCAGGTTAGTTATAAAATGGTCTGAGCGGCTGCCACCCCCCTTTGTTTCTTTTGAATTTGTGCAAGCACATGGTGTGTGGGGTCTAGGCTGTACTGCAAGGTCTTTGACCCTTCCACCCCATGGCTTGCACTTGAGAGGTTTAGGGCAACCTCAGGTAAGCCTGCTCCCAATTTATCTATTGCACTGTATGTCCCAGATGGGCTCTCAGAGATTAGAGTTAGGACTGCACCCCACAGAGGCACTTTGGCGTAGTGGTGCAGCTTAAGCATACTTCTGCAGATGTGTGTGACCGAGTCCTCTGTTTTTAACCAAGTTTAGAGACAGATTATAGGCTGGCCTGCAAGCTAACAGGGTTGAGTGCTGTGGCTCCTTTAAGACTTATGAGCAGCAGGAGCCCAAACATTGCTTGAAAGAGACACTGCAGTTGGCAGCAGGTGCCCAACAATTTACCTAAAGACACACTGGAGTTGCAATCAGCAGCAGGAGCCCAAACATTGCTTGAAATAGACACTGCAGTTGGCAGCAGGAGCCCAAAAATTGGATGAATCACACCCTGGAGTTGCAAGCGGCAGCAGGAGCCCATTGCTTGAAAGAGACACTGCAGTTGGCAGCAGGTGCCCAACAATTGACCTAAAGACACACTGGAGTTGCAAGCAGCAGCAGGAGCCCAAACATTGCTTGAAAGAGACACTGGAGTTGGCTGCATGAGCCCAAAAATTGGATGAATCACACCCTGGAGTTGCAAGCAGCAGCAGCAGGAGCCCAAACATAGCTTGAAAGAGACACTGGAGGTGGCAGCAGGAGCCCAAAAATTGGATGAATCACACCCTGGAGTTGCAAGTAGCAGCAGCAGCCCAAACATTGCTTTTAGGAGACACTGGAGTTGGCAGCAGGAGGTCAAAAATTGCCCTAAAGACACCCTGGAGTTGGCAGCAGGAGCCCAAACATAGCTTGAAAGAGACAGTGCAGTTGGCAGCAGGAGGCCAAAAATTGGATGAATCACACCCTGGGGTTGCAAGCAGCAGGAGCCCAAACATAGCTTGAAAGAATACGAATACGAATACTTTATTGGTCGCCAAGTATGTACAGAATACAACATGGAATACTTTTTGGAAGGGAGGTTCTCCATAGAGCTTAAACAAACGCTAGACCTACGACTATATACATATATATATCAACAGTAGCTAGTTTTACATATTTACAGTGGAATTATGTACATACAATGTTCCTTTAAGTGACTGGGGATCAGAGGTTTTCCAGGAGTCTTAGAGGTGGTTGTTCAGGGCTTTAACGGCTAGCGGGAAGAAACTGTTTTTATACCGAGAGGTTCTGGTCGAGATGGCCCGGTACCTTCGTCCAGATGGTAGAAGATTGAAGAAGGGGTTGCCTGGATGTGTGGGGTCGCCTACTATTCTCTTTGCTTTTGAGCGGATCCTTTCCCTAAATTGTTCATCTAGGTCAGGTAGGGGACACCCTATGATCCGCTCAGCGGTCCTGGTGATCCTCTTCAGCCTGATCTTATCCTTGGCAGTGATCCCACAATACCAGGTAGTGAAGGAGGAGCTCAGGAGTGAGCCTACTGCGCCGATGTAGAAGGTCTTCAGGATCCTTTTGGACATTCCGAATTTCGCAAGTTGTCTAAGGAAATACAGTCTCTGTTGAGCCTTCTTTAGGACAACGGCGGCATGCCTACTCCACTTCAAGTCATTAGTGATCACTGTTCCGAGGAATTTTGCGCTGGTAGCGATATTGACCTCATCCTTACCCATGGTGATGGGACGGTGCGCTGGGTGGGACTGCCTGAAGTCGACAATCAGCTCAACCGTTTTCTGGGTGTTCAGGATGAGGTTATTCTCCTCACACCAGGTTACCAGGCTATTTATTTGTGTTCTGTACGGAGTCTCGTCTGTGTTGCTGATAAGGCCTACTAGGGTGGTGTCGTCTGCAAACTTGATGATTTTGATTGATGGGTCTGTTGACGTGAAGTCGTTTGTGTATTTGGAGAAGAGGAGGGGGGACAGAATGCAACCTTGTGGTGCGCCTATGTTTGTAGTTCTGCATGAAGAGATAAAGGGACCTAGTTTGACTCTCTGGGTTCTGTTTGTTAGAAAGTTGGTGATCCAGTCAGAGAGATCTGGTGAGATGCCCAGTGAGAGCAGTTTCCTATTCAGAATTTGTGGATCTATAGTATTGAAGGCGGAAAAGAAGTCTACGAATAGGCGTCTGGCGTATGAGTTGGGTTGATCCACATGATTTAGTGTGAGTTGCATTGTGTGGTTGACCGCGTCTTCTGCAGATCTGTTCGCTTTATACGCGAACTGCAGTGGATCCCACTTTGAGCCGATAGCCTCATTTAGGACTGGTATTATCAAACGCTCGAAGACTTTCATCACCACTGGGGTCAGAGCGATGGGTCTGTAATCGTTCAAGGCTGTGGCAGTTGATGTTTTAGGAACTGGGATAATGACTAAGTCCTTCAGGCAGTTCGGGACTATGCCCGCCTTCAGTGAGCCCCTGAAGATATCTGTAAGGATTGGGGCCAGCTGATCCGCACACACTTTTAGGCATGTTGGAGAGATCCCATCAGGGCCAGATGCTTTCTTGGTGTTGAGCGTGAGTAGGATCTTCCTTACATCTGACGTTCCTAAGTTTAGTTCGGGCATAGCCATCCTGTTGGGTGTACTACTCATCATTGGAGGGGGGCTCACTGGATTTTTCCTTAGCATCATTGTATCAAATCTGCAGTAAAACTGATTCAGTTCTTCTGCGAGATTCATGCTCGGGTTGATGGTAGGGGTGGTGGCCTTGAAGTTTGTTACTTGCTTAACACCCGCCCATAAGGCTCTAGAGTTGGATTTTGAAAATGTATTTTCTAATTTATGCAAGTATTGTCTTTTTGCAGCTTTTATCTCCTTGGTAAGGAGATTCCTATATTTCCTGTACTCAGTAAGATTGCCTTGTTTGTGTGCTGTCTCTTTTTTCTTCCTTAGGTTTTTAATCGTGCTGTTGAACCAAGGTTTGTTTTGTGGTAGTTTCTTATAGGTCCTGGTTGGAATCAGCATGTCTTCGCAGAATTTAATGTACGACGTGACCTTGTCAGTCCAGTCATTGATGTTCTCGGTGTTTTCAAAGATCTCCCAGTTCGTTGTGTCGAAGCATGCTTGTAAATTGGTCGCCGCTTCAGCTGTCCATCTTTTTGTGGTGATGAGTGAGGGTCTGCAGAATTTCAGTTTCTGCCTGTATGCTGGGACTAGATGAATGAGTGCATGATCTGAGTGGCCTAGTGCGGCTTTAACTACAGGTTTGTAGGCACCTTTGATGGTGGTGTAGCAGTGGTCTAAGGAGTTCGTTCCGATGGTGGGGCAGATGATATGCTGGAAGAACTTTGGGAGTTCCGAGTTGAGTTTTGCCTGGTTGAAATCGCCCAGTACGATGATGAGGGCTTGGGGATGTTTCTTTTCGCATTCAAGAATGCAATCGACCAGACCGTCTAGAGCGGGTTTTGCGGATCCACGTGGTGGGATGTAAACACCAATCAATATGAATGAGGAGAATTCCCGTGGGGCATAAAAGGGTCTGCAGTTTATTGCTAGTAATTCAAGGTGTGTGGAGCAACTTTGAGCCAGGATATTTGTGTCTTTACACCAATTTGAGTTCACAAAAAAACATACGCCGCCTCCTCGCGATTTTTGCGCTAGAACACAATTCCTGTCTGCTCGGATGATATTGAAGTTAGGGAGTTCCAGGGCTGTATCTGGTATGCGATCATTTAGCCAGGTCTCAGTGAAGCAGAGGATAGCAGAGTTTGAAAATTCTGCATAATTCCTGTACAAAATTTGTAGTTCTTCCATTTTATTTGGAAGGGAACGCAGATTTGCCAGGTGTATCGACGGAAGTGCCGAACGTAGACCTCTCCTTTTTAGTCTTACCAAGATTCCTGCCCTTTTTCCTCTCCGTCTTCGTTTGGCACTAAGCTTGTTCACCCTGGCAATGTGGTCTGTGACAAGGATTCTTAGGGCAGAGAAGGATGGCCATCCGGGAGCAGATGTATTTAGAAGTGTTTCCCTGGAGTATGTGAGGCACATTTTGGTTGGGAACAGGACGCCGGTGGAGTGTGGTGTAGGTTGGGCTAAAAGAAGAATTCTAGTGGTTCAGGAGTTGTAAGTGTATCCCAGTGGGGGTGGGCGTTTTGTGTTTTGTTACCCGGATTGGGCTTGTTTGGGTGGTTTGTGGTTGTTGTGGGTATATGAAAGGGGTTGAATATTGGGAGTTGTAGGAGGGATGGCGTTTGAGTTTGTTACCCTGATTGTCTGATTGGGGGGTTTGTGGTGGTTGTGGGTATATGGATGAGGGTGAGTGTTGGAGGGGTGTTAGTGGTGGTTGACGGAGGTGTCTGTGTGGGTGTAGGATGTGGTATGTTGACCGGAGATGGGGGTTGGTTAGGGATGGATTGTGTGACGGAGGTGTCTGTGTGGGTGTAGGATGTGGTATGTTGACCGGAGATGGGGTTTGGTTAGGGATGGATTGTGTGCCAGTGGTTGTCGACGGGGAGGCTTGCAAGGGTCTTGTGGTGTTTGCGGGGGGGCCGGTGGTTATTCCTCAATTGGTATATGTTTGTGGTTCAGGAACTAGACTCTTTTGTTATCTTTACTTGGTTTGATGTGCCTTAATATGTTGTTATTACTCCAGTTCAACTGGAGTTGAATACTGAAGAGACACTGGAGTTGGCAGCAGGAGCCCAAAAATTGGATGAATCACACCCTGGAGTTCCAAGCAGCAGCAGCAGCAGCCCAAACATTGCTTTAAAGAGACACTGGAGTTGGCAGCAGGAGCCCAAAAATTGGCTGAATGACACCCTGGAGTTGGTAGCAGCAGCAGGAGCCCAAACATAGCTTGAATTAGACACTGCAGTTGGCAGCAGGAGCCCAAAAATTGGATGGATCACACCCTGGAGTTGCAAGCAGCAGCAGCAGCTGCAGGAGCCCAAACATTGTGTGAAAGAGACACTGGAGTTGGCTGCAGGAGCCCAAAAATTGGATGAATCACACTCTGGAGTTGCAAGCAGCAGGAGCCCAAACATAGCTTGAAAGAGACACTGGAGTTGGCAGCAGGAGCCCAAAAATTGGATGAATAACACCCTGGAGTTGCAAGCAGCAGTCCAAACATTGCTTTAAAGAGACACTGGAGTTGGCAGCAGGAGCCCAAAATTGGCTGAATGACACCCTGGAGTTGGTAGCAGCAGCAGGAGCCCAAACATAGCTTGAAAGAGACACTGCAGTTGGCAGCAGGAGCCCAAAAATTGGATGAATCACACCCTGGAGTTGCAAGCAGCAGCAGCAGCTGCAGGAGCCCAAACATTGTGTGAAAGAGACACTGGAGTTGGCTGCAGGAGCCCAAAAATTGGATGAATCACACCCTGGAGTTGCAAGCAGCAGCATGAAGAGAACAGATTTTCGGCACATATATCTTATCCACAGAATATTAATAAAAAGTAAGACTAACGTAAAGCATTTTCTCAATAATTACTTGTGGTCTGATGTGGAGGAATGTCTGTAACTGGAGAGAAGCACTTTAAATCAGTTTTGCACGATCCATATTTCTTTAGTGTTGGTCTGGCCCCATCATCAATCTACTGTAATGCATCAGGCATTGTTGGGTGGAAATCTTGGCTGATCCATGCGCCATTCATTTCCACGCAGGCCAGTCTCTGAAAATAAAAAATGGAGAGTGACAGATTAGTAACATATTAGTAACATAGTAACATATAAGGCCTCATTTCATCAAGCAGAGGTCTCTGCAGAATAGGGGTGAGTGGCCTCAGGAGTGTCAGCGAGAGGCCTGAACTCCCGGGATCAGCTAGCGGTCGTGTCTTGAGCAGCAACCCATCTGCAGACATCCATTGGTTAACACGATCATCCACTGCATCACAAGTGACATCTGACACCCCCAGTCAACTGTCTATTGTATGTTATGCTTTGGGTTCAGCTCCACTATTCAGTGAGGACGATCGGATAATCGAAAAAATCAGCAGCTACTGCCCAGCCAAGAAGTATAGGAGACACTCGCCGCTTCTTCCACTAGGCGGGCAAGTAGTGATGAGGAGAGTGTCGTCGGAGGAGGTGTTTCAAGCGTTTTGGCTCCTTAAGCAGACACTGATGAAGAACCTGAGGAGGACATCATGGAGTTTTGAGGGCACTTTTAAAGGCTTGGAGTGATGGAGAGTGACAGTGAGAGTGAGAGTGAGGCAAATGTGCTCGGGGTAGACCACTTGCGTGGCAGGCTATCTTCCCAGGAGGTAGTGGAAGAGGGTCCCTGGAGTTGGCCTCGGTGGCGGCGGCAGCAGCAGTGAATTATTGCGGACTGTTGGTAGGAAAAATCAGCTACTCGGCGATGTGGCAGTTTTTCATCAAGCATCCGCAGGAGGTTAACATGACTATATGAAAGATGTGTAGGTAGAAGGTGAAGTGTAGATGGGTTAAATCTGTTCTAACTTAGCTGTGGACCTAGGTGGAGAAAAGATTAGTGTCGGTGCGCTGTGGATAAAAAGGCAGGTTAAAAGAGTAAATAAAGGGAATCCTGTGGGGAAAATAGGTTAGTATATATACATAAAACTATGAATAAACAAATGCAATAGTATTACCAAAGTGAAGTTTTGTTTGAGGGGGTGTTTCCACCTTTTAATTAAATCAGAAACAACTAGGTATCATTGCCTCTGACTAATTAGGCCTCAACAATTGTTGGAATTTTTAATCTTGCTGTCTGAGGGACTTCTCCTCCACCATAAAGCGGCCTGGGAGAGTTGGCTCCAAAGTGGTGGTCCAGCCTGCTGCATTACCCAGTGGCATGCTGCTCTCTGTTCCAGGCAGCCAAGGCTCCACCACCTCACCAGGTTTGACAAACTGACCATTTTATCTAGTCATCTGACAGGAGAGGAGGAGCAGGAGCAGCCTCAGGAGCTAGAGGGTTGTGAGGAAGGCGAGACAGAGGACCCAGACACAACGTGGCAGTTTACAGTGGAGATGGAGACAGGTAGTCTCTCCCAGTCACTTGCACAAATGGCACGATGCATGCTCACATGCTTGCGTAGTGACCGCAGAATTGTCTCCATTTGTCTGGCTCTCCACCTTATTGGACCCTCGCTTCCGGCACAAAATGGGGGCATTTTTTACACCCACTGAGAGGGAGGACAAACTGACCTACTACAGAGACATCCTACGTAGTCAGTTGGGCGATGTCTATCTGCACCATGGTCCATACTCCCCCCAGGTCTGACTCAGGGAGACCTCTCCGATCACCTTCCACTGCCATGGCTGCTGGGGGGGGGTGGAAGGAGCAGCAGCAGCAGCTCCATCAGTAGCAGCCTCAGTCTTCAGTCACTAATGAGTAACTTTCTACACCCGCATAGTGAGTCTACTCATGAGCAGCACGAAGACCTGGAGCAGGACCTGAACCAGCAGGTCATGTCATACCCTGACATGACCATGCCAACACACCGTTAGGATCCGCTGGACTTCTGGGAAGCCAAACTTGACTTGTGGCCGCAACTAGCAGAGTTTGCCCTGGAAAAGCTGCCCGGCCAGTAGTTGATTTAGATGGCAACTGGGCTGCTCTATATAATGCTGCAAAATGGCAAATTTACCTCACAGTATAAGCTGTTGCCACTCAGATTTACACAGGGGCTGCTCTATATTATGATGCAAAATGGCAAATTTACCTCACAGTATAAGCTATTGCCACTCAGATTTACACAGGAGCTGCTCTATAGAATGCTACAAGACCAAGAGCAGATTTAACTCACACAATATAACCTATTTCCCAGGTTTATATATGCTTTATGTATTGGTGCAAAACCATGAATTCACCTACAATATAAACTATTGGTGCTCCATACAATGATGCAAAACTGAATTTATCTCACAATATAAACTATTACTCCTCAGGTTTATATAGGGGCTGCTGTATATAACAGTGCAAAACCATGAATTTACCTCATAATATAAACTATTGCCCCTCAGATTTACTCAGGGGCTGCTCCATATAATGGTGCAAAACAGGGCAAATGTATTGTCCAATATAAACTATTGCTGCTCTGATTTACACAGGAGGGCCACTCTAAAGAATGGTGCAACATGGCAAATTTAGCTCACAATATAACATAGATTGCAAAATTAGATTTTCAGACAGGGCCTGCTCTATAAAATGGCAACTTTACCTCACAATATAAACTATTTTATGTTGATATATATAATAGTGCAAAACAGCGAATTTACCTCACAATACTTTATAAACTATTGCTCCTCAGATTTACACAGTGAGCTTCTCTATATAATGGTGCAAAATGGCGAATTTACCTCACTATATAATCTATTACAGCTCTATATAAATAAAAATAAATAAAAAAAGGGCCTGTAGAAGCTTATTTAGTATAACAGATAGGGTGACATGTGCTGGTTTGGGATGCCCATATGGGCTAGTGTTTTGACTGCAGGACAAAAACCAATTCAAAATGCAATGCTCAGATTCAGCTGAGGAAGGATCAACAAGCGTATTTAGTATAACAGATAGGCTGCCTAATGCAGGTTTGGGATGCCCTGGGGCCTGGTGTTTTTTTTGTTAAAGGCAGACCAAAAACCAATTCAAAATGCAATACTTTGATTAAGCTGAGGAAGGATCAACAAGCGTATTTAGTAAGTGCAGGTTTGGGATACCCTGGAGCCTAGTGTTTTGGCAGCAGGACAAAAACCAATGCAAAATGCAATAGCTTAATAAAGCTGATGCTGAACAAGATGGGGTGCAACATGCAGGTTTGGGATACCCTGCGGCCTGGTGTATTTAAAGCATTTAAAAGCATTTAAAAGCATTTAAAGCAGACCAAAACCAATTCAAAATGCAATAACTTAATAAAGCTGAGGCTGTAGATGCTTATTTAGTATAAACAGATAGGGTGCAACGTGCAGCTTTGGGGTGCCCTGTGGCCTGGTTTATTGAAAGCAGTCAAAAAGGAAGTGCAAACTGAAGTAGCTTAATGAAGCTGATGCTGATCAACGCTTATGTTGTATAACAGATAGGGTGCAAGGTGCAGCTTTGGGGTGCCCTGCGGCCTGGTTTATTAAAAGCAGTCAAAAACAAGTGCAAACTGAAGTAGCTTAATAAAGCAGCTGATGCTGATCAACGCTTATGTTGTATAACAGGGTTCAAGGTGCAGCTTTGGGGTGCCCTGCGGCCTGGTTTATTAAAAGCAGTCAAAAACAAGTGCAAACTGAAGTAGCTTGATAAAGCAGCTGATGCTGATCAACGCTTATGTTGTATAACAGATAGGGTTAAAATAGCATGTGCCTTGGGATGCCCGTGTGGCCTGTTATATTTTAAGCTGAACAAAAAGTAACAATATTCCAAGTATGAGAAATGCTTTAGCTTAACAGATAGGGTTAAAATAGCATGTGCCTTGGGATGCCCGTGTGGCCTGGTATATTTCAAGCTGAACAAAAAGTAACAATAATCCAAGTATGAGAAATGCTTGTGCTTAACAAATAGGGTTAAATAGCATGTGCCTTGGGATGCCCGTGTGGCCTGGTATATTTTAAGCTTAACAATAATCCAAGTATGAGAAATGCTTTTGTTTAACAGGTAGGGTTAAAATAGCATGTGCCTTGGGATGCCCGTGTGGCCTGGTATATTTCAAGCTGAACAAAAAGTAACAATAATCCAAGTATGAGAAATGCTTTAGCTTAACATATAGGGTTAATTAGCATGTGCCTTGGGATGCCCGTGTGGCCTGGTATATTTCAAGCTGAACACAAAGTAACAATAATTCAAGTATGAGAAATGCTTGTGCTTAACAAATAGGGTTAAATAGCATGTGCCTTGGGATGCCAGTGTGGCGTAATGTATTTTAAGCTGAACAAAAAGTATTAACAATAATCCAAGTATGAGAAATGCTTTTGTTTAACAGATAGGGTTAAATAGCATGTGCCTTGGGATGCCAGTGTGGCGTAATGTATTTTAAGCTGAGCAGAAACTTTTAACACTAATCCAAGTATGAGAAATAATTTTGACCTTCTTTACAGCGCCATACTTTGAAAAAAAATCCTTAATTTCATGCCGATCAATCCAAAGGTCAATGCCCCCAACAAAAATAGTGTTCGGCATACGTTTTCTTTCTGGAAGGACGTAACCTTTAGTTTACATGGTTGTGGTAGGTTATATTACAAATTGGGATACCCCAGGCAGCAGTGTCATTGAAAGAGACAGATTGTAATGCAGACCATACGCAAGCAGAGAAACTCAGGCTGCAACAGGCCTCTTTAGTTTACATGGTTGGGGTAGGTTATCTTACAAATTGGGATACCCCACTGTATATGAAACCGAATATAATGCACACCCAAAAGTGGACAATCAGCATCCAAGAGGCCTGCTTAGTTTAAATAAGAGAGCTGCTTAGTGTAAATACGAGGCCTGCTTAGTTTAAATAAGAGAGCTGCTTAGTGTAAATGAGAGGTAGGTTATGTTACGTTACAGAATGGGATACCCCCAAGCAGGCTTTAGAACAGTATATATGCACAGCAACAGTGGATAAGCAGGCTCCAACAGGCCAAATTACTTTAAATAAGTGTGCAGCTTAGTGAAGATCAAGAGGGGTATGGTATGTTATAGAGTGGGATACCCCCAAGCAGGCTTTAGAACAGTATATATGCACAGAAAAAGTGTCTAAGCAGGCTGCAACAGGCCAAATTACTTTAAATAAGTGTGCAGCTTAGAGGAAATACAGAGGCTAATGGGATGTTACAGAATGGGATGCCCCCACAGCAGACCTGAGATCAGTATATATGCACAGAAAAAGTGTCTAAGCAGGCTGCAACAGGCCAAATTACTTTAAATAAGTGTGCAGCTTAGAGGAAATACAGAGGCTAATGGGATGTTACAGAATGGTATACCCCCACAGCAGACCTGAGATCAGTATATATGCACAGAAAAAGTGCCTAAGCAGACTGCAACAGGCCAAATTACTTTAAATAAGTGTGCAGCTTAGAGGAAATACAGAGGCTAATGGGATGTTACAAAATGGGATGCCCCCACAGCAGACCTGAGATCAGTATATATGCACAGTAAAAGTGTCTAAGCAGGCTCCAACAGGCCAAATTACTTTAAATAAGTGTGCAGCTTAGTGAAGATCAAGAGGGGTATGGTATGTTATAGAGTGGGATACCCCCAAGCAGGCTTTAGAACAGTATATATGCACAGCAACAGTGGATAAGCAGGCTCCAATAGGCCAAATTACTTTAAATAAGTGTGCAGCTTAACGAAGATCAAGAGGGGTATGGTATGTTATAGAGTGGGATACCCCCAAGCAGGCTTTAGAACAGTATATATGCACAGCAACAGTGGATAAGCAGCCTGCAACAGGCCAAATTTCTTTAAATAAGTGTGCACCTTAGAGGAAATACAGAGGCTAATGGGATGTTACAAAATGGGATGCCCCCACAGCAGACTTGAGATCAGTATATATGCACAGTAAAAGTGTCTAAGCAGGCTGCAACAGGCCAAATTACTTTAAATTAGTGTGCAGCTTAGAGGAAATACAGATGCTAATGGGATGTTACAGAATGGGATACCCCCAAGCAGGCTTTAGAACAGTATAAATGCACAGAAAAAGTGTCTAAGCAGGCTGCAACAGGCCAAATTACTTTAAGTGTGCAGCTTAGAGGAAATACAGAGGCTAATGGGATGTTACAGAATGGGATACCCCCAAGCAGGCTTTAGAACAGTATATATGCACAGGAAAAGTTTCTAAGCAGGCTGCAACAGGCCAAATTACTTTAAATTAGTGTGCAGCTTAGAGGAAATACAGAGGCTAATGGGATGTTACAGAATGGGATACCCCCAAGCAGGCTTTAGAACAGTATATATGCATAGAAAAAGTGTCTAAGCAGGCTGCAACAGGCCAAATTACTTTAAATAAGTGTGCAGCTTAGAGGAAATACAGAGGCTAATGGGATGTTACAGAATGGGATACCCCCAAGCAGGCTTTAGAACAGTATATATGCACAGAAAAAGTGTCTAAGCAGGCTCCAATAGGCCAAATTACTTTAAATAAGTGTGCAGCTTAGTGAAGATCAAGAGGGGTATGGTATGTTATAGAGTGGGATACCCCCAAGCAGGCTTTAGAACAGTATATATGCACAGAAAAAGTGTCTAAGCAGGCTGCAACAGGCCAAATTACATTAAATAAGTGTGCAGCTTAGAGGAAATACAGAGGCTAATGGGATGTTACAAAATGGGATGCCCCCACAGCAGACTTGAGATCAGTATATATGCACAGCAAAAGTGTCTAAGCAGGCTGCAACAGGCCAAATTACTTTAAATAAGTGTGCAGCTTAGAGGAAATACAGAGGCTAATGAGATCTTACAAAATGGTAATGTTCCCACAGCAGACTTGAGATCAGTTCAGTATATATGCACATCAAAAGTGTATAAGCAGCCTGAAACAGCTAACAAAGCCAGTCAGCCAGCCAGTAACACTCAGGCTGGATGAAAAAAAAAAAATCTCCCTGTGACTTCCTCTGATTTTTCCTAACTTTCCCTGCTTCTCGCTGACTTCCTGCCTGTCTCCTGCCTGTCTACTGGCTGTCCCTGGCTCTCTAACTGTCTCTCCCTGAATACAGCAGTATCCTGTCTCTCACGAATGCAATAGAGAAATGAACAAAAGCAAGATGGCCGCCGCCTTATATAGCGCTGTGAAGTCACCCCACTTGCTGGCTGCTGATAGGCTGCATGTGACTGCCCCAGCATGCACTGGAGCGGGGTAGATGTCTGGACATGTCCCGTCCGCCATCTTAGAATGCCTGTAATGTAAATGAATGGATGTTAAAGAAAAACTTCGAGCGATCGAAGCACGGGGAAATTCGGATTCGATCCGAATCAAATTTTTCATGAAATTCGGATCGAATCCGGGTTCGTCCGGATCGATTCGCTCATCCCTACTATTCATATTACAAAATTCTTAAAAATTTATTTATTTTTTTGGGTTTCCAAAAATATGGTGGTTTGGGGGTTAAAAACACATCGCCGCCAGCGCTCTGGAGTTTAAACATGCATTTTACAGCGCTTGAATTTTTTGAGCGTGATTTTTTGATGAACATGGTGGAAGCCGGTCGCTATCATGCGCACCCATACATTGCGGAACCTGTCAAATAGCGACTCGTCACCTTGTATTCAACTACCGAACAATGGCCAAGCACGGCGACTACTAGCGGGCGCTGTGAAAATACCGCTACAGTCGCTCAACTGTCGCTACCTGCCGCTATTAATGAATCGGCCTCTTAGAGCGTCCGCTAGTGGACGCTGGAAGCGGGTGTCTGGTGCTATAACCTAGCGTAGTGGCTGAACAAGTGACGCTGTAGTATCCTATCCAGCATTGATAAATGTGATGTCTGGAGGGCACTGTAGAAGCCTCTCCCTTAATCAATGCATATGTAACGCCCCGAGGCATAGCCCCCCAGAGCAACGCCACATACAACAGGACAACGCTGCAGCGACTGATAAGTAGCGACAGTTAAACCGGACTTTCCCCCTGAATAAAAGTCTATCTTGTATGTTTCCCACACCCTGTACATATAGATTGCTCACATTAAAAATCATCCTACCTGCATCTACTGCATTTTTTGAGCCTGTAAACATCCAAGATGGTGGCACATGGAGTCTCAGCCTGCCTGCAAACAGAAGGTGTCTTCTGACTGTGCTGCTCTGCATTCTGGGATTGCTGTTCTTTTCCTGACTCCAGCTCTGCTCTGTCTGGGCAAAGCACAGCTATAACCCCGCCCTCTGTACTTTATCTCGCTCTCCTCTCCTCAGTATGTGTGATGCTTCTGAGGCAAGATGGAGGCACCCGTATCCTAGAGTCCTGAACAGTGTTGCAGCCCAGTGGGGAAAGAATAAGTAAGTGACTAAAAACGTCAAATATATTAATTTGCTGGGGAATCGTTTTTGAGGGGGTTGGACTTTTATTAAATGGTGCTGACGGTCTGGTTTAAGTGGGTCCGGCACTTGGCGCTGAAGCCAATTTTTAAGAAAACTGTAACAATAACACTGCATGGCCGACCTGCACATACAATTCTGCATAAGGAAAAAAAAAACAATATATAACAATATAAATGTTTGGTTGCCGGGCAGGAGAGGTCACACAATAATTTGATCCTAAAATTGAGAAAAATAATGAATTACAACGCTATTTATACACAAGCAAAAAAACACCATTGAAATGTATGAGATAACGCTGCTGAGTGACAGGTGCTACATGGCGCTAACCATACAGCGCCGGTGCTTTACACTGAGCCGCCTCTAGTCTTACATTTGATGCTACATGGCGCTATTTGAGGAGCTCACCAGATTGACTTTCATATATATGGTTTTCACATACTGCGCCCGGCGTTTACCTGACGCTACGTGGTACATCGTGGCGTCAGCGTTTCTTAAAAAAAAACAAATATTGTATCATTTTTCATATTTATATATTTATTTATTGGGTTTATTAAATATTTGGGATGATTAGATTGCTTGCAATCTAATCATCCGGCAGGGTGTATGGATTATTTAGGTATTAGGTTTTGGACAATGTATTTCGTCTTCATAGCACGTGCACTTTATAGTTTATAAGTGTGATCTTGCTGATAGATAAATTTATATTTTTTTCAGAGTAGGTTAGTATTAATTATAGGTATAAATTAATTATTGGAAATATTATCTATTGGTGATTTATATATTTTATTATAATTATTTTTATATATTTTTTTAATCCCCCCCACCCCAGCTTACATCTCAATTTGTTGTTTGTTTGTCATGTGTGTATTTACTTGTTTTTTAAAGGTTTTTATCATGTCTTGTACTATGTATGTGTTATGATGGTTCATAGAATAAAGATGTGTTACTAGCTTAATTTTGATGCATCGGTGTGCCTCTCCCCTTATGTTTTTGGTCTTTGTTTAGCTGTGCTTAATTCAGGGGAGTGGCACCCTACATATTATTGTGTGCAGGCCTTTTTTCTTTCAACTCCATGTCACACTTGACACCAACATAAAAAGGGCTACAATTTAAAAAAATGGGCTCACTTTTTTTACTTTATACAGTACATTTATTTCTATGCTTCCTGACAACCTTGTGGTAGGGAGGGGCATACCTACCAAATTTTCAGGATGGGAAACGGGGACATTTGGTAAATTAGGCCATGTCCCCTAATTCGTATAACATTCCCTTTTCTCTGGATCCCTTTTCCATATTTGCTGCTCTTTCTCTTTTGACTTTCTTTTTCTGCATTCCCTTTGCTTTTCTCACCCCATCTCCATGTCCCCCTCTTTTCTGTATATCCTCTTTTGCTTGCGTTCCATTTTTTGTGTGTGCCTGTGGGGAGCGCCATCCTGATAGCTTGCACACGGGCCCCCCGATACTCCCCTGAGTCATGGTACGAAGCAGTTCTTCTTTTATAGCAACATCACATCCCCTCACACCACAAGAAAAAAATCGACAACCTTTTACCTTCTTTAAAGCGGACCAAAACCCACTGAACTTGCGAAATACATTTGGCCAAAGCCCCTGCTGATACTCCCTTCTTAGGGTGTAGAACTAGAAATGTAAATTTTTGCTTTACGAGTCATGCATCATGTATTAATAGAGGCCTGGAATCACGGGATAGGGATGTAACTTTGCCTCTTTACAAAGCACTGGTGTGCCCTCACCTGGATTATGCCGTCCAGTTCTGGGCGCCTATTCATAGAAAGGATGCTCTGACTATGGAAAGGGTGCAGAGGAGCCACCAAACTAATAAGAGGAATGAAAGATCTTAGTTATGAGGAAAGATTACGAGAATTAAATCTGTTTTGTCTTGAGAAAAGACTACTGAGGGGGGACATGATTAAGTTGTATAAATTTATAAATGGCCCATACAAAAAATATGGGGGAACACTATTTCAGGTAAAATCCTCTCTAAAGACAAGAGGGCACTCCCTTCTACTGGAAAAAAAGAAATTTAGTCTGTGACAATCGTTTTTTACCATAAGAACTATAAACCTATGGAATAGCCTCCCACAGAAGCTTGTTCCAGCATCAACCGCTGACAGCTTCAAAAAAGGATTAGATGCTTATTTAGAAGAAAATAACCCTAACAGTTACTACTAGCGGTTATCAGTAAAAAAACAAAAAAATAAAATAAATAACTTCCACCTATAAAATAAATAAAACATAACTTCCCCTACCCCAACACCCTTGGTTGAACTTGATGGACATATGTCTTTTTTTCAACCGTATTAACTATGTAACTATGAGTCCTGGAACACTGATTTGTTTGCTGCCATCTCACACCGAGGGACAGTAATCAGTCACTGCTGTCACGGACCGGGTGGAGCGGACTCGGGTGTGGATCCGCTTTAACTGTGGGACCGATGGCGGGTACCGTGTCAGAGGATCGGAGTCTAAGGAGCCACGGGTATTCACCAGAGCCCACCGCAAGGCAGGTTGGTCTTGTGCGGCGAGTGACCCCCAGGTCGCTACCCCCCAACAGCGGCCCAGTCCCACAGTCAGCCGAGGTTCAGCGAGGTACACAAGTGGCAGGCAAAAGGCGTAGTAAGTACAGGCAGAGATCGGGGCTGGCAGCACAGGTTCGTGGTAAAGGTGAGTAGCCGAGGTCGGGGCAGGCAGCAAAGGTTCAGAGTCAGGGACAGGCAGAGGTCGGTACACGGGTGAGCAATCCAAGAATGTCTGACTTTCAACAAGCATGGAGAGACCAAGATCCGGCACTGAAGGAAGGAAGTGCCTCTTTAAATAGGAGAAGTGGATGCAGGATTGGATGACCAAGCACCAATCAGTGCTGTACAGGCCCTTTAAATCTCAGGAATCCAGTGCGCTCACCCTCTAGTGGACGGAGACGTGCGCGCACCTGAGCATGTGATAAGGAAGCATGGGGGGAAGGGAGACAGCTGGGAACAGCCATGAGGGAAGTGCTGTAAAATGGATGACGGCTGGATGCAGCCATGGAGGTAAGTGAAGTGCTGCTAGATGGGTATGCAGCGCTCGCCCTAACAACTGCCTAGGTGCAGCCATGACATCATTGCCACACACAACAGTGACGTTGAATGGAGAAGGCGGAGCTTGACAGATAAAACAGACGCCATTATCTGGGATTAGAGTGAAGCAGGAGCAGTAAAAATTAGCAAAAGGTAATCCTCGTGGGGGGAGCAATTCAGGGGATGCTAGTTAAAAATGTGGGTTTTGGCCCACTTTGAGACTCTGTTCACGCCTCTCCTTTGCATTAAGAGCAATCATTTTGTAAATATGCCAGAGGGGCACTGTATCAAAACAAACACTGTGCTTTTGATGCATTACAAATGAAAAGTTGTGGTGCTATCATATCAGACCAACAATTGATGAACAAGTATAAAAAAAAGCTGCCTCTACCAACAACCAACTCCATTTAAAAATCCCCCCTCCCCCCATTTGGAAGCAGTCATGGAGGCTGATTCATTACTAACGCCAGGTATCGGCAGATGAGCGTCTGTATAGCCGCGCTTAGAGCAACCACTAGTAGATGCTGTAAGCAGGTATCGGGCGCTGTAACAGAGCTGTAGTAACCTGGCCGGCATTGATGAATGTGATATATGTTGGGTGCTGTAACAACAGTACAACGCTGCAGCGAGCAAAAGGTAGCGCCAGCTCAGTGCAACCGACTCTTAGCAACTCACACCATACGTATGAAAAATATATACACACACACAGCGTCTGCGCACTTTAGTGCCAGACCTGTAATGACAATTCTGCATAAAAATATAAAAAGTCATAAAACTTTCTAAAAATGTTTGCAGCCAGGAGACGTCTTACAATGATTTGAGCAAAATAAAAAAAAAAATGTTAAACACACTGTTAAAACACAAGCAAATGAAGGGCCATTGAAATGTATGGGAGAGCGACACTGAGAAAGGTAATACCTGGCGCTCTGGAAGCTAGAGCTCTGGCGCTATACACTGAGCCGCCTGTAATAATACATCGGACGCTACATGGCGCTGTTAGAGGTGCTCTCCAGATTCACTTTCATAAATTGGTTCACCAGGCGCTGCCTGCCACTACGGGGCACTACCTGGCGCTATCCGTTCATGAATAACCCCCTTAGTAGCTCAGCGATTTATCTAATTCATGAAAACCTCCTGAATCTTGTGGCTGAAATTCCATAACAGAGTCTGAAATGAAGATTTGCTCATCATTCATCTTCAAACCTTTCTATGAGGGCACCAATGGCTGTAAGCTATTTAATAAGTCCTTTGACTGGCCGAAAATCATGACCCATGTCTGGGATACACATCTGGGGTGCACTCCATAGTATATTAGAGAACTTTGGGACAGCAAAAAATCAGAGGAATGAACACCTTTGACTTGTAGGTTTCATATTTTGGCTTAGAGGGACAATGTTCTGGATGTTGGTTGGCGGGTGTGCCCAGTCACAGGGAGCAGACATGGCACTGGGGAGCAAAGCAGTAAGCTTATTGCCGAGCAGAGGAGACCCAAGCATGCGCTGTGGGCAGAGGAGTAGCTAGGCTTTCTGGCACCCGGGGCAAAGATTGAAAATGGCGTACCCCCACCTGCTCTCATGCCCCCCGTTTGGTGCCTCCCTGACCTGCTGCGCCCGGGGCAAGTGCCCCCCCTGCTCTCCCCCCCCCCCCAGCTACGCCCCTGACTGTGGGACAATAGAGGAAAGTAAGTGATGGCCAATTCTGGGTGTTTTTTTTACACAGCAGGCATCCCAAAACATGATGCCCTTGATGAGTGCTTTCAACCAGCCCAAGAGTCTTTGAATAATTGCTGGGCACTGCCCGCTGACCACTTCCTTCTGCAGATATAATAGCTGGGGCTCCACACATCAGATAGAGAAGTTCTGGGGATGTCCCTGGATGGCCACTCATTTGGCTTGAGATTCTGAGGTGAGGTGAGCTTATCAGCAATACTGAGGATTTCACACTCCTGGGCATTCTAATGGCTGGGCCGTTCATACCATAGAGATAGCTGCTACCTGGCTTGTGGCACAAGGGGGTCCAGAGCAGGCTGCCTTTCCCCACCTTCCAAAACCTGTAGACCAACCTGTATGGTCCATTTTACGCCTGCTTTTGTGACATCCTGTGAAATCTATGTGCCTTCGAACAAGGACTCCATGCAGCCAGACTTAAACTGTGTAGAGATATTCTTCAGAGTGATCTGTGTTCTGCAATGTGTGAATTAACTCTCCACTGCAGTGCTGTGATGGAAAGGTGACTCACACATTGCAGAAAGCTGTAAGCTGTTAACATTGTAATAACAGGTTTGTGCCGGCTATAATATACTGTAACTCAGCAGGACGCAGCCCCTATTACGAATGTAACATCATATGGTTACAATGTAACACAGCAGGGAGATGGGCAGTTTTTTACAATGTAACAGTAGTGCCTCTGCTTTGTGTGTTACATTGCACAACTCCCAGCATGAGTTTCATTGCTTTCAGTGCTGCAGCACCTGGGCAATAAATGGGTCACACTGGACTTATACTGATGCCAACCCCCCCCCCCCCCCCCCAGCAGTCTGCAGTAGAGATGAGCGAACTTTTGAAAAATTGGATTCGACTGATTCGCCGAATTTTCCGACAAAAATCGTTTCGACCCGAATAAATTCGCGACGAATCGCTATTAAAAACGGCTATTTCTGAGCCTCCTAGAGCCTCAATAGGGTTGTAAACCATTCTGCCTTGCTGTAACACGCACAGGATGCGTGCTGGGTTAGTTAAATAATATTTTGAATAAATATCACATGCAGATCAGAGGCATCGCTAATAGAATCGCAGAGCGGCACAATTGAATTCAAGAGAGTTGAAGTGGCATCACTATGAGAGGCAGGAGCCCAAACATTGCTTTAAAGAGACACTGGAGTTGGCAGCAGCAGGAGCCCAAAAATTGGATGAATCACACCCTGGAGTTGGCGGCAGCAGCAGCAGGAGCCCAAATATACACTGGAGTTGGCTTCAGGAGCCCAAAAATTGGATGAATCACACCCTGGAGTTGGCAGAAGTTGGCAGCAGCAGCAGCAGGAGCCCAAACATTACTTTAAAGAGACCCTGGGGTTGGCTTCAGGAGCCCAACAATTGGATGAATCACACCCTGGAGTTGGCAGCAGCAGCAGCAGGAGCCCAAATATACACTGGAGTTGGCTTCAGGAGCCCAAAAATTGGATGATTCACACCCTGGAGTTGGCAGCAGCAGGAGCCCAAATATACACTGGAGTTGGCTTCAGGAGCCCAAAAATTGGATGAATCACACCCTGGAGTTGGCAGAAGTTGGCAGCAGCAGCAGCAGGAGCCCAAAAAATGGCCTAAAGACATAAATATGTTTTGCACCATTTGGAAAGTGTAAAACGTGGCACCATGCTGAATCTAGTCGCATGCATCAGGCATTGGTGGGTGGAAATCCTGGCTGATCCATCCCTGATTCATTTTGACAAAGGTGAGTCTCTCCACATTTTTAGTTGACAGACGAGTTCTCCTCGCCGTAACTATGGCCCCCGCCGCACTAAACACCCGCTCAGATGGCACGCTACTTGCCGGGCAGGACAGCTTTTCCAGGGCAAACTCTGCTAGTTGCGGCCACAAATCAAGTTTGGCTGCCCAGAAGTCCAGCGGATCCTCAAGGTGTGTTGGCATGGTCATGTCAAAGTATGACATGACCTGCTGGTTGAGGTCCTGCTCCAGGTCTTCCTGCTGCTCATGAGTAGCCTCACTATGCGGGTGTAGAAAGCTACTCATTAGCGACTGAGGCTGCTGCTGCTGATGGAGCTGCTGCTGCTGCCCCTGCCAACCCCCCCAGCGGCCATGGCAGTGGAAGGTGAGCGCAGAGGTCCCTCGAGTCAGACCTGCGAGAGTATGGACCATGGCGCAGATAGGCATCGGCCAACTGCCTACGTAGAATGTCTTTGTAGTAGTTGAGTTTGTCCTCCCTCTCGGTGGGTTTAAAAAATGCCCCCATTTTGTGCCGGAAGCGAGGGTCCAATAAGGTGGACAGCCAGAAGTCATCCCGCCGACAGATGGAAACAATTCTGGGGTCACTACGCAAGCACGTGAGCATGCTTCGTGCCATTTGCGCAAGTGACTCGGATGGACTACCTGTCTCCATCTCCACTGCATACTGCCACGGTGTGCCCGGGTCCTCTGTCTCGCCTTCCTCAAAAACCTCTAGCTCCTCTGGCTGCTCCTGCTCCTCCTCTCCTGTCCGCTGACTAGATAAACCAGCCATTTCGCCAAGCCTAAACTGTGTTTCGCTGGGCAACTCCTCCTCCTCCTCTTCCTCCTCCTCCTCCAGTTCAGCTCCAACGGGGTTCATGTGGCCGTAAGATGTAAACGCCATGTCTCCAGTGCCCTGACCAGCCATGGTTTCCAACATGTGCTGTAGTACATGAAGCAGTGGAATCACGTCGTTCATCCCGTAATCCTGCCGACTGACAAATAAAGTGGCATCCTCAAAGGGCCTGAGCAAACGGCAGGTGTCACGTATGAGCTGCCCCTGGTTGACATTGAAGTTACACAGGGGAGTCCCCCTATCTGCTTGGATCATCAGGAAATCCGTGATGGCTTTTCTCTGTTCATATAATCGGTCCAACATGTGAAGGGTGGAATTCCAACGGGTGGAAACATTGCAAATCAGACTATGTTGGGGGATACCATTCTGACGCTGTAGCTCAAGAAGGGTGTGTTTGGCGGTGTAGGAGTGGCTGAAGTGCATGCAAAGTTTCCTTGAAGTTGTTAGGATGTCTTGCAGATGGGGGGAACACTTCAGAAACCGCTTGACAACCAGATTGAAGACGTGAGCCATGCAGGGGGCATGGGTCAGGCTTCCTTGGCGCAGCGCAGACAAAATGTTCTTCCCATTGTCGGTAACCATGATTCCCATTTTAAGTTTTCTTGGAGTAAGCCATGTTTGGATTTCCTGATGAATACATTTAAGCAGTTCCTCCCCTGTGTGACTCCGTTCGCCAAGACAAACCATGTGAAGCACTGCGTGACACCTCCGTGCCCTGCACACATGGTAGACTGGAGGGGCACTGAGACTTGAGCCTACAGTGGAGGGTGAGGAGATGGCGGAGGATGAGGAGGCCGAGTCGCACGGTGTCACAGGCCCAACGGGCAGGGAGCGCGGAGGCCGAAGCGGCGTGACCTGTCCAAGTTGCTGCTGCAAAGGGACCACATTCACCCAGTGGGCCGTAAACGACATGTACTGTCCCTGACCGTAGTTACAGCTCCAGATGTCGGCACTGCCATGCACTTTGCTACACACCGACAGGCTCAAGGACTGGCCCACCTTCTGTTCAACAAAAGTGTGCAGCGCTGGTACTGCCTTCTTGGCAAAGAAATGACGGCTTGGGACTCTCCACCTCGGCTCGGCACAAGCCATCAGTTCTCTGAAAGGTGCAGATTCCACCACCTGAAAAGAGAGCGACTGCAGCACCAGCAACTTGGACAGGAGCACATTCAGCTTCTGCGCCGTAGGATGAGTGGGCGCATACTGCTGTCTCTTGGACATGGCTTCGCTGATGGATTGCTGGCGGGATGCATGACTTGGAGGAGGAGGAGCAGGAGCGACAGAGGATGGGTATGACGCACAGCTGCCTTCGGCTGAGGTGCTGGAGCCTTGGCTGGCAGAAATTGGGAGCTCACTTGGTGAGGAAGCAGACTGGACCACCCCTTGGGAGCCTCGGTTCTCCCAGGTCGCTTTATGGTGACGCATCATATGTTGACGCAGGGCCGTGGTGCCAACATTTGGACCCTGGCCACGCTTCACCTTCTGCCTACATATCTTGCATGTGGCCATGTTACCCTCCTGCGGATGCTTCAGGAAAAACTGCCACACTGCCGAGTAGCTACTTTTCCCACCCCCTGGCCTCACTGATTCACTGCTGCTGTTGCCAACTCCAGGAACCCCTGCTCCACTACCTCCCGATAAGGTAGACTGCCGCACAGCAGGTGCTCTACCCCGGCCCCGGCCGGCTCCAGCCTTTGGAATTGTGCCCCCATGCTGACTGCTACCACCTTGCTGCCTCAGCTGCTGACTCCGGGGCAACCTGCGCCCCTCTTCTCCTGATGATGACGATGAAGCCCCTTCATCACCCGGCTCCCAAGTGCGATCGGCTTCATCGTCATCATCATCATCACAGAGTTGTGGCTGTACGTCACTGATGTTCGTGGATTCGTCAACAGTGTCTGGCGCAGGAGCTGGAACGCTCGCAGCACCCACGACACTGTCCACATCACTATTTGTCTGCCTACCTAGAGAAGCCACCTCCATTTCTTGGCTGGGCAGTAGCTGCTGACTGTCCTCTATCTGATGGTCCTCCTCACTAAAGAGTGGAGCTGAACCCAAAGCATAGGATACGTCGCTGGGGGAGGGAACGGCGTAGGCCAGAGGCAATGGGAGGACAGGGACTGCTCTCGGGGCATGCCAACTCAGGGTTGTGTCAGAGGAACCTACCGACCCTAGACTGGGGGTCTCAGACGTAAGTTGTGATGATGTTGTTGATGAGCGCGTCAACCAATCTACCACGGCAGATGCGTTACTGGTGGAGACCCGACCGCTAGCAGATACTGGCAGATTAGGTCTCTCAGCGTGACTCCTGCTGCTACTGGCCCCCAGTCTGATGCGAGCTCTGCCTGCGGAATCTTGGCCTCTGCCACTCCTCTTTTCACTTCCAGGCACTTGTCTGCCCGACATAGTCTAACTGGCGTGGTAGTAGGTGATATTTAAAGAACCCCCGGGCAGCGGTGGGTCTATATGAAACAGAATATAATGCACACCAAAAGTGAGCAGTAACACTCAGCCTCCAACAGGCCTGCTTAGTGTAAATAAGAGAGCTGCTTAGTGTAAATTAAGAGGGGTATGCTATGTTACAGAATGGGATGCCCCAACAGAAGTGCACCTGGCAGGCAGCAGTAAGTCTATGCACAGCAAAAGTGTCTTTATCAGGCCTAATTTCAATTATAATAAGTGCAAATGGTTATATGGTCTTAAACAGAGGCTGCTGTAGTCACAGAATGGGATGCCCCTAAAAAGAAGTGGACCTGGCAGGGTCCAGAAGTGCTATGCCCAGCAAAAGTGTCTTTATCAGGCCTAATTTCAATTATAATAAGTGCAAATGGTTATATGGTCTTAAACAGAGGCTGCTGTAGTCACAGAATGGGATGCCCTAAAAACCAGCAGTAAGTACACCTGGCAGGGACAAGTAGTGCTATGCCCAGCAAAAGTGTCTTTATCAGGCTAATTTCAATTATAATAAGTGCAAATGGTTATATGGTGTTAAACAGAGGCTGCTGTAGTCACAGAATGGGATTCCCCAAAAAAGAAGTGGACCTGGCAGGGTCGAGAAGTGCTATGCCCAGCAAAAGTGTCTTTATCAGGCTAATTTCAATTATAATAAGTGCAAATGGTTATATGGTCTTAAACAGAGGCTGCTGTAGACACAGAATGGGATGCCCCAAAAAAGAAGTGGACCTGGCAGGGTCCAGAAGTGCTATGCCCAGCAAAAGTGTCTTTATCAGGCTAATTTCAATTATAATAAGTGCAAATGATTATATGGTGTTAAACAGAGGCTGCTGTAGTCACAGAATGGGATGCCCCAAAAAAGAAGTGGACCTGGCAGGGTCCAGAAGTGCTATGCCCAGCAAAAGTGTCTTTATCAGGCTAATTTCAATTATAATAAGTGCAAATGGTTATATGGTCTTAAACAGAGGCTGCTGTAGTCACAGAATGGGATGCCCCAAAAAAGAAGTGGACCTGGCAGGGTCCAGAAGTGCTATGCCCAGCAAAAGTGTCTTTATCAGGCTAATTTCAATTATAATAAGTGCAAATGGTTATATGGTCTTAAACAGAGGCTGCTGTAGTCACAGAATGGGATGCCCCAAAAAAGAAGTGGACCTGGCAGGGTCCAGAAGTGCTATGCCCAGCAAAAGTGTCTTTATCAGGCTAATTTCAATTATAATAAGTGCAAATGGTTATATGGTGTTAAACAGAGGCTGCTGTAGTCACAGAATGGGATGCCCCAAAAAAGAAGTGGACCTGGCAGGGTCCAGAAGTGCTATGCCCAGCAAAAGTGTCTTTATCAGGCTAATTTCAATTATAATAAGTGCAAATGGTTATATGGTCTTAAACAGAGGCTGCTGTAGTCACAGAATGGGATGCCCCAAAAAAGAAGTGGACCTGGCAGGGTCCAGAAGTGCTATGCCCAGCAAAAGTGTCTTTATCAGGCTAATTTCAATTATAATAAGTGCAAATGGTTATATGGTGTTAAACAGAGGCTGCTGTAGTCACAGAATGGGATGCCCCAAAAAAGAAGTGGACCTGGCAGGGTCCAGAAGTGCTATGCCCAGCAAAAGTGTCTTTATCAGGCTAATTTCAATTATAATAAGTACAAATGGTTATATGGTGTTAAACAGAGGCTGCTGTAGTCACAGAATGGGATGCCCCAAAAAAGAAGTGGACCTGGCAGGGTCCAGATGTGCTATGCCCAGCAAAAGTGTCTTTATCAGGCTAATTTCAATTATAATAAGTGCAAATGGTTATATGGTGTTAAACAGAGGCTGCTGTAGTCACAGAATGGGATGCCCCAAAAAAGAAGTGGACCTGGCAGGGTCCAGAAGTGCTATGCCCAGCAAAAGTGTCTTTATCAGGCTAATTTCAATTATAATAAGTGCAAATGGTTATATGGTGTTAAACAGAGGCTGCTGTAGTCACAGAATGGGATGCCCCAAAAAAGAAGTGGACCTGGCAGGGTCGAGAAGTGCTATGCCCAGCAAAAGTGTCTTTATCAGGCTAATTTCAATTATAATAAGTGCAAATGGTTATATGGTGTTAAACAGAGGCTGCTGTAGTCACAGAATGGGATGCCCCAAAAAAGAAGTGGACCTGGCAGGGTCGAGAAGTTCTATGCCCAGCAAAAGTGTCTTTATCAGGCTAATTTCAATTATAATAAGTGCAAATGGTTATATGGTCTTAAACAGAGGCTGCTGTAGTCACAGAATGGGATGCCCCAAAAAAGAAGTGGACCTGGCAGGGTCGAGAAGTGCTATGCCCAGCAAAAGTGTCTTTATCAGGCTAATTTCAATTATAATAAGTGCAAATGGTTATATGGTCTTAAACAGAGGCTGCTGTAGTCACAGAACGGGATGCCTCACAGCAGACTTAAGATCAGTTCAGTATATATGCACAGTTAGTTAGTATAAGCAGCCTGAAAACGCTAACAAAGCCTGTCAGCCAGCTAGTAACACTCAGGCTGGATGGAAAAAAAAAAAAAATCTCCCTGTGACAGCCTCCGATTTTTCTACCTTTCCCTGTTTTTCGCTGACTTTCTGTCTGTCTCCTGTCTGTCTCCTGCCTGTCTCCAGCCTGTCCCTGTCTGTCCCTGCCTGTCTAACTGCCTCTCTCCCTCAGCTACACAGCGTTCTGTCTCTCACGAATGCAATAGAGAAATGAGGAAGGAAAAGCAGGATGGCCGGCCTTAAATAGCGCTGTGACGTCACCGGGCTTGCTGGCTGCTGATAGGCTGCATGTGACTGTCCCAGCATACACTGCCCCAGCTTACATGTCTGGACATGTCCCGTCCGCCATCTTAGAATGCCTGTAAATGTAAATGAATGGATGTTAAAGGAAAACTTCGAGCGATCGAATCGCGGGGAAATTCGGATTCGATCCGAATTGAATTTTTCCTGAAATTCAGATCGAATCCGGGTTCGTCCGGATCGATTCGCTCATCCCTAGTCTGCAGTATCAGTAAGTACAGTATACCTGCTCTTTTTTGGGGAGTCCACTATGAATTTTGCTACCCTGTGAAACCTTTGTACACCAGCTGGAACCTGGAACCAGAGGCTTTAGGACTCTAAAGTCGGGGGAACTAGGACTTTGGTCTGCTTTAAGGCTTGCTCTACTAAAATTAAAGGGGAAATTGAAAATTACATTAAAAGGATCCTCTAGCTTTACACAGGACGTAAAGTGGGATTCTTCTTCCATGTTATATATCCATTATTTTGTTAAGGGCAGTCTCTAGCTTTACATGTAGATATTTTAAAGAAGTTAAAGCGAGATTATTATATTGATAGAATTATTATTATTCATTTAAAGGGAACCTCTTGCCTGACTTACATACTTTAAAGGCGATTATAAAGAGGGATCATTCATTCTCTGTAAAATACATTATCCTGTGAAAGAAAAACATATGCCTTAAACACGGAGCTTTCACACACATCATTATTAGTGTTGGGCAAACCAGAAGTTTGTCGCCATTTTGCACTATATATGTTTAACTGTGATTTTTGCAGGGATTTGGGGGGATTTTCCAGGAATATATATACAACAGTGTTTGGGCTTTAACTTGGTTGTATTTTTTGTTTGTTTGTTTTAATCATTTTTGGGTGAATTGTAAAAAATATATATATATGAAAAAAAAAAAAATTCATGTAAATGCCCAAAATACAATGGTATCACATATTCATTGATAGACACCTGTGCCTGCCCAGGAGACACCCCAAACTGAAAAGATTGTTTTCTGAGTTTTTTCACATGAAATAAAACTACTATCCACACTAAGCGTTTACATAAAAAAAATGGCATGGGGGCCCCATGCTTTTTAACTTTTAAGGATTAAAACCTATTAAAATGTTTAAAAAATGGCATGGGTTCCCCCCTCCCCAGTAACACCAGCCTGAGCACCAGCCATGGGGGATGGTAGACCAGGACACGAAGGCCGAACGGCCGTCCCCGAAGGCTACCAGCTCACATAGCCCATATGGGCCGCGGGCTGTTCTGCATCCCCACCGGGCTTTGAGGGTGGGTAATGGGGTGGGGGGTAATGGCAAGTCCCCCGCTTGCTGGCCAGTTCCTCCTGCCATGTGACATGGTATAGGGGTCTCAAACGACTCACAGAAATATTTCCTGTGAGTACATCCTTAGTGCAGCCTAATGTATTTTTAATCATGCAATATTATTTTAACATATAATTTTTGATTTATATTATTTTAATGAAAAAAAAACCTAAAATAATATAATAAAAACAATACAGATTAATATACTGAAAGTGAAGTATCATTTCCGATTACATATTTTGTGTTCATCCTATTATTGTTTCCTGATAAGCTTTTGTTGTTCCAGTTATTTGCTTTTAACCTCCAGCGGGCACCTTTTCTCTTTTTTATGAATAGTGAAGGCTACCAGCCCACATAGCCCACATGGGTCTCGGGCTATTCTGCACCCCCCCTGGGCTTTGAGGATTCAGGTAATGGGGTGGGGCGTAATGGCAATTATTAATTATTATTAATGTTTATTTATATAGCACCATTGTAAAGCCGTAGCAATTTACAAGGTATGATTACCTACAAGGTAAAACATATAGTACAGGGAACAGTATTAGATGCCATGAGGTTCAAACCAGGTGTTGTGAGCACAGGAGACAATAGGAGAAAGAGCCCTGCCCTTGTGAGCTTACAGTCTATAGGATGGGGGTGGAGACGAAAGGTAGTGATCACAAGTGGTAGAGCCTGAGTTGGGCTGCATGTGCCATTTGAGGGTTATAGGAGTTGCTTAAGCCAGGTTATATGCTTGTCGCCCGCTTACCGGCAGGTGACTTGCCAGCCCCTTCTGCCCTGTGAAACAAAGGGTTAAATGCAAAACACACACACATACAGAAAAAATGAAATTTTTATATATTTTTTCTACTTACTTGATCACTGCTGCTGCTTCTGAAAACCGGAAGTGATCGTCCAAAGCCAGGCAGGGGATAGGAGCTCCCGCACCCGGCTTTCAACGATCACTCCTGCTTCTGCTCTAACTACTGCTGCCTGGAGGAGCCTTTTAATATGATTGAGATGACATCATCTTACTTGCCATATAAACGTTCTCTGCCCTGCTGAAGACCATGGGGGGGGATCCGAGGCCCTTCAGGGGAAGAGAAGACCCCCGGGGCTGAATCGCCAAAAGAGGGGAGCTGTTTTTTTACCAAAACTGGGGGATAACTCCAGGCACTTTCTATGGGCTTGGCATTTAAAGGGTTAATTAGAACAATGTGCCCCAGATTTTTTTTCCCTTCATGCAATTTGGGGGCAATTGGCTACATTTTTTTGCTTTTCTAAGCCCCCCCCCCCCATGGACTTTAATGGGATTGGGATTATTATTCAGCAGAACTGCACCAGAACAGAATAGAGGCAGATTCCGCTCATAACTAGTTTTTGACTGAAAAACCTAAATATTTCTTTAAAAAAAGAATTCTGAACCATATGACCATTATGAAAGAAAGCAGATTCCAGCAACATTGAATGTGAGCACAGTCAGTATTTTTTATATATATATATCTTGATTTATATTACTTATAATGAAAAAAATGGAATATAATTTCTCATTACATATTTTGTGTTTATCCTATTTTTGTTTCCAGTTAAGCTTTTGTTGTTCCAGTTATTTTATTTTAACTTTCAGCTGGCAATTTTTCTCTTTTTTATGAATAGTGTTGGCGTTTATTATCACAGGTCAGTTACACCTTGCCTCTTCTTGGGCTAAGAACAGGAGTCGGGGAAGCTTTACCGCCATGGGTCCTGCTCCCATTAGTACTCGCAGGTTGATGGATTTTTAATATGTACAGACATTTTTCATAGATTGGATGACAATTACGAAAGGGAGCCGTGGAGGCCTGGAGATAGTCCTGCTCGCACCACGCCGCACAAGGGCAACGTCAAGTACAAGTTTATTATGGGAAAACTAGGTCTCCGTGAAAAATGATCTGGCACTTATGGCGTATGGTATGGACCGAGCTGACACTGAACGCAACACAATGTGACGTTACGCAAGTTTATATATATTCATACATATTATACTTAGAAATATGCAGATTTATTTACTTTATCTTAATATATATATATATATATATATATATATATATATATTTAAATGCAAAAGACATAAAGTTAAAGTGGATTAAAACCTATGCTGCCCAACCCTTGAGTCTAAAAGACTCCAGAATTGGGCACTTGGCTGCCCCCGGGGCATCCCTACCATCTGACCCCTTAAAATCGCCTGCAAATCTTACCTTTCCCGTCGCCCCTACGCCGCATTTGTGGCCCAACACCGCATCCCCAGCTCCCTGAGACGGACACCAACTCCCAGCAAATTCAGATGGGCTAGGGTGAGAGCCAGAGGTGCGGCCAGTGGTCTCGTTCACATCAGCAGGCACTTTTGAGATTATCCAATCAGCTATCTCAAATTTGCTGGTTGAGCGTGGCTACAGCAATGAAAGGAGCCATTTTTTTATAAAGCTGAGCTGCCACCAAGTTTAATTCATTGCCACAGTAACTAGTTTGTGGGGGGGGGGCACAGGGGTTTTGTGCTGCTTTAAAGATGACATACACTTTCCCACATTATTTGCAATATAAGTGTATGTTTTGGGTATGTTATACAATGCAAAAAAAGGAAAAGAAGACCTTGTATGGGAACTTAAGGAAATTTGTGATCTTTGACCCAGCTATCTGGTCTTGATAAGCCTGTTAGAGAGAAGGCTTGTTCACAATCATCGTTAGACCAGGTAATACAAAAGTTTTATAAATCCATTATAGAAATGTAATTGCCCACTATACCAAACACCTTACCAATCACCCTCTGCTATAAAGCCACAGACCTACTAAATAACCCTAATTATGATTAACATAGAAATATAAAAAAACCCTCTCCCCCAGGGAATCCATATATTCTAAGAGATTTTCGGGTATCGGTGCAATAGGGATTAAAAATGAGCAAATTAGCTAAATAATATAAAAAAAGAGAGCAAATCCCCTATGACGAGGCTAAATATGTTATTCACTCCTATTTACCCCTATCAGGTATAAATGCTGGAAATGAGCCTAAATCTGAGGGGAAAGAAGAAAAAGTTTTAATAATTACCAGACTTCTTGTCCTAAAACACTGCAGCCATGGCTTTTTCTAAACAAATGTCTAACACTCTGACAAACAAAATGATTGAGACCCACAAAGCATAAGAAGACAGTTTCAGATTTATATTTCTCAGTTCAAAATGTGATTAAGAAATGGTAGGTAACAGGACAGCTTCTCATAGGATTGCTAAAAGACAAATCAGAACCCTTACTTGACTGCAAAAGACCTTCAGGCAGATATAGCCTACTCTGCAGTTGTGGCACATTGGGGGTCATGCTAATTATTTGATGAAGTAAGTACCTGCATAATGTTGAGCACACAAAAGTGCAATAAAAAAATTTGGTAACATTTTTCCAAAAAATCACCTGCAATGGACCAAAATATAGTGGTGTGTGGGACATGAACTACCTATTGTGAAAGCATTAATATTAAACTTTTTGCCCCCCGCAACTCTTCCATCTGGCTCCAATTGCCATTTGCCAAGACTGAGCACCGGCCTTCATTCATGAGGGGTACAGCTGCTCACTTCAACATCCATCTTTCTGCCCACGCCTTTCATTGCAATGAAGTGGGTGTACTGAGGCTTGGCTTGCCACACCTTCCCATTGTAGAGAATGGGGTGAGCGCGCGGAGGGCCGGACGAGCAGACGATCGTCCCCTTATGAATTGAGAGAGGATGGTAGGGTTCTTGAACTAAGCAATCAGTACATTTTAAAACACTGGAGACAAGCAGAAGAGCTAGGGGGGATAAAAGGTGAGTTAAAAAGTTGAGTAAATATAGGTATAAAATCCAGACTTTCTGGATTTCTCTGGTTTCTGTGGATTTTGGCTTCTGTGATTTAGCACCATGGCCTCCCTGCTCACCAGTGACTTATGGCTGTGTCATATGGCTGTTCCTGCTCTGTCACTAACACTGGCCCAACCCACTCTATTGACAGCAATAGAGAGGGGAATGATAGGCATTGATACACTTCCTCCATAGAAGTGACATCATTGCCACACACAACAGTGGAAATGAATGGAGGAGGCGGAGCTTTACAGTGAAAACAGGCGCCATTACTTGGGATTAGAGTGAAGCAGGAGCAGTAGAAATTGCCAAAACATACTCTTCATGCGGAATGGTGATTGTTTTTATTTTCTTGCCCGAACTGTCATTTTAACTAACAAGTAAAAAACACATTTGTGGTGGTACAACATAATCGGTGCTTTAATCTATGAACATATCAGTGCAGGTCTATAATAGAGAACTTCATTGTGACCCAAAAAAATGTTCAATAGATAAAGAAGCACGAAGCTTATTTCTGTCAGTGAAAAAAATTAGGTGAAAAAAGGATGGTCAGCAAAGGCCACTCTCAATTCAGTTATTAGTCCAACTGCATTAAGGGCCTTCTCGTAAATTACCTATGTGAACTCTTATAATTATGAAAGCTAATGAGAATAATTCCAAATGGCCGAGAATAATCTTATATCATTTTTACATTTTAATCATAAAAATAATATCTAAAAAAGCTTTTACTACAGAAAGTTTCCAAGACCTCCGTGCCGAATTTAACACTTTTTAAAGTTTTAATAATAGAGTTTGGCAAAAATGGCAAAGTCATTGTAAACGCTACCAAATCAAACTCTGTGATATCGAAAGCCTAAAATAGTCTGGGGTCAGCTCCAGGTTTATATGGGCCCTTGGATGTCAAAGTCTCAGCTCTGCTGCCACCAATAGGTCCTTTTCCGTTGCTAATTGACCTCCAGTCCTCACTGCTTTCTCTACCACCACTAATCATCCTCTGGTACTCTCATCTTCTCCACTCCACTGAAGCCAATCAATCTCCAGTCCCATTGCCCTCTTCACTGTCACTAAAGGGTCCACCACTACTTTTAATCGTTCTCTGAGTCCATCACCGCTACTGATCATATTCTGGTCCTCAACACCTTCTGAACTTCTGCCGATCCCCTTCCAGTCATTGCCACCTTCATTGTTATATGCTAACCAAGCACTGAAGAGTGAAAAATAGAAAAGGATGCTGAGGTGGCTAAGTGAAATGGAGGGGCGGGGAGACCTGAGCTGTTTAAATCAGCCCTGTTCAAGTCTGCACATGGGACAACTGGCCCACCAGTCAGGTGGAAAAATCATCTAGATTTCCAGCTTAAGCCTGAGTGGGCCCCTAAAGAACTCTTTAGGAAATAGGGAGGAAAATCAGCTGACAATATACATATGAAATGTTCGTGATTGTTTACTACAGTGAGAAGGTGGAAAAGCGTTTCCAATTTTTTCTAATTACTAGTACCCGATTGGTTGTTTGAAGTTTGAGAATATCTCCAAAAAAGGTGGAGAACCTCTAAAACACTTTAATAAATAACCCCCTTAGTGACAAAGATTCATAAATCATTTACCACAGCTGAACAGGATTCCATTAGAGCAAGCATATATATATATATATATTTATTTTTTAAGTTGTTACTGCAGGCAAAGGTAATTGTTACACCATTGTGTCGGGCTACATTTAGCGCTGTCCTAAACAGTTTTTAATTTTTTAAATTGGAGAAGAAATGGCAGTGATATTGAGGTTTGCAGTTTCACCTCACGATTTCTCTTAAGAAAAAAGTGGGTCATGCATGCACTCCTAAAATGCATGTGCGCACCCCCAAAGTGCATGTGTGCACTCCCAAAGTTCCGGAGGACAGAGAAGGAGGTGGTGCAGCAGCCATTGCGCTGCTCTCTCCTGGCATCCCCATGGGGGAGAAAAGGAGTTGGCACTGCAGGTGCGGTGCTGCTCTCCTCCGGCATCACCCAGGGGAGAGAGGAGGAAGGTGCTGTACTGCTCTCTACTGGCATTGGCCGGGGGAGAGAGGAGCAGGTGGGGTGGCATGAGCTGTGCTGTTCTCTCCCAGCATCACTAGGGGAAGAGAGGAGGAGGTAGGGCAACAGGCACTGTTCATGCTTCTCCCCTCACTGCGTGAATAAGTGGCTAGTGGAGGAATGGCATGTGCCATGCTGCTCTCTCGGGCACCGACCAGGGGAGAGAAGAAAAGGTCGGGTGGCAGGCGCCGTGCTGCTCTCTCCTGGTATTGGACAGTGGAGAGAGGAGGAGGTGGAGCGGCATTTCCTGCTCTCTCCTGGGATTGGACGGGGGAAAGAGGAGGAAGGTGTGGTGGTATGCTCCGTGCTGCTCTTTCCCACTGTTGGCCGGAGGGTAGCTTTGTGTCTCTGCTCGGCGGGGATGTCTGCATCTGCTGGGGGCTCATACATGCAGCAGAAAGAGAAGAATCAAGCGGACACTGACATCCCCGCTAAGCGCGGTATGGATTCTCCCTGCTGCTGGCCAGTGGGGAGGCTGTATGTGAGCTGGAGGAGGCGGAGGGAAGGGTGGGATGAGGCGGAGGGAAGGCTGCAAGGGGGAGGAGGAAAGGGCAGGAGGAGGGAGGGGACCAGCAATTCTGTCCCGCTCTGCTTAGCTGATTGGAGGGACGGGATGTAAGGGGGTAAGGCATAGCTGAACCTGTAAATCCGATATCTCTGCCATTTCTTCTTCAATTTAAGATGGAAAACAGTTTAGGACAACGTCAAATGTAGCCCAACAAAACGGTCTAACAATTACCTTTGCCTGCAGTAGCACTTTAAGTTATTTTTGAACTGTAGGAGACACATTTTTGCTTCACTATATTTTTAGGTTAAGTTTAAGGACCAAGAAAAAGAGAAAATTGTATATTTGTACTTTTTCAAAATATTAAAACAGTCCTGCCAATCTAGAGACTATTTGGCACATCCACGCTGACTATTACAACAAACCATTTCCATACTAAAGCGGAAAAGCGGTGGGTCCAAGTTATTAATGTTGTAGAAATACAAATATGTCCACCTTTGAAAGGAGTCTTCATTAACTCCCACAGCCCAGAAAATTAAGACACGCCTCATCAGCATCTGCCACGGCTGACAACTAATTTTCACAGGAGCGGCTTTTGGGTTCAAAATGCTGATGGAGCAAATTTGGCACAGACAGAGTATAAACAGTGATTAATTTCAGCCAATAAATAATGGTTGGAGGCTTACAGGGAAAGTAGAACAATTACTTTTCCATTTTTCCTGCCAAATGAGCTGATCAGAAAAAACAGGGGGAGTTCGCCACGTAAATCAGTCTTAATTTCATCTTCCCTATTAAAAGATAGCCATTAAGACCCTCTCCGGCTCATTGCACCCCCTGCTTGTTTCACTTTTTCAATTTGCTCAAAAGGGGGGAGTTTGATCGTCGTAAAATTTCACTTTGGCCAGCCTCTGATTTGCATCTGGGCCAATAAATAGCAATTAGCATAAACATTTAAACCAGGCGCTGGAACCGATTCTTGTTCTTCTGGAAAAGCTTTTAAATGAGATCTCATATTGTATAAAAAGTGATAGAACAGGATCTGGGTGCTCCATAATCGTCATCTAGGAAAAGAAAAGTTGCTGAAGTTTCAGATGTGTAGAAAATGACATACAACATTTTTTGGGGCCCATATAGCCCAAGTGTCTGGGGGTCTAAGTCGGATCGTAGCTTCAGACCTTACCCTGGGGCGACATGCACCGTGCTGCTCTCTCCTGCTGCTGGCCCGGCTGGGGAGGGTAGCTGTGTGTCCCTGCTCGGCAGGGATGTCTGCGCCCGCCGGGATATGATTCTTCTTTGACAATGTCTTAAAACATTTTTTGGGGACATATAACCCAATGGTCTGAGTGTCTAGGTCGGGTCCTGGCTTCAGACCTTATCATGGGGCAGCATGCGCCGTGCAGGCGCGGAGGTTAGCTGTGTTCCCCTGCTCGAGGTATGATTGTTCTTTGTCAAAATAGTTTGACAATATCATAAAACATTTTTTGGTGTGTCTGGGTGCCTAGGTCAGGCCCAGGCTTCAAACCTTAACCTAATTTTTAATAAAAATATTTTTTGTGCAATTTACTCCATGTTGGGAACCACAGAAGAGCGGAATGATGGGTTTCACAAAGCCCGGTCCTTTATCCAGTTAAAGTGGACCAAAACTCTGGATTTTGACTATCCTGGGTTGAGCCTTTGACCCCCTAGGTCACACGGTAAAACTCACATTTCCCAGCTTCTATGGTGCATGAGCGGGCTCACATCGAATCAGCAAGCTCATCAATATCAGCTAAGGGCCAATCTAGCCGAAAGGAGCCAAGCAGATCTTAGTGCCTGGTGCACTAGGATCTGCTTGGCTCCTTTCGGCTAGATTGGCCCTTAGCTGATATTGATCAGCATCCCTGTTACTCTCTAGCAGGGTGCGTGCCCGCACCAGCCATTCACAAATGCCCGACATGGGGGCAAGCCCAGCGAAAGATTTGGCTGACGGTGGCTGCAACTCACACGTGCGCAGTTGGACCAGGAATAAGGTAGGTTTTTTAGGGCACTTGGGGGTTTTCACACAGCAGGGCATCCTGATTTGAGGTGCTCCCGGGGGAAGGATTCAGACGGGTTGGTCCACTTTAGAGTTACACAACCCAAAGCTAAGAGGTCTTCATAACAGAATCTATTCGCAGAAACAATGTATTTTGGTACCTAGCAGGGACTTACACCACAGAGCGCATTGCTTTGGGTCTCGCATCCACAACACATACACCTGTTTACAAGGATAAAACAGGTTCAGGGCTGGCTATCATTATTAAAGAGATAACTGATGCAGTCACAGCAGAAGTGAAAGCTGGGATTCACAAAGCCTTAGGTGTTAGGACCCAAAGCTGAGAGGTGTTATTAACAGAATCTAATTTGCAGAAACAATGTATTTTATGTGTAGGTATTTTGCCATGAGAACGAAGGCATTAAACCTGTTGTTTCTGCCTCAACTAGATTAGCAAGCCAGCGTCAGGAAGTCATTGCCAGGTACACCAAACTCATCAATTGGCGTACATTGCTAAGGTAAACACATTGTTGCTAGGGAAAACAGATTTCCTTGTGTACATCATTTTGCTACACAATAATGGAAACTTAAAAATGCAGTCGAAAGTGGAATTTTACTTTTACTAATAGTTTAACTATTTACTATAAAGTCACTTTGTTTTTCTAAACTTTCTGGTGCATAATATATTTATGGAGCAGTTCATCACCATCTGTAAAAAGTATATTTTAGGTGATAAATAAGAAGACCTATGGACAAGCCAGATAGACAATGAAAGTGAAGGAATGCACTTATTTTAACCCGATGCTAAATCAAAAGGTTATTCTAAAAGAGACCATTTACCTATGGCTTGCTCCTCTATGGCAGTTATGGCGGCCCTAAGTCTTACCCCCATACAGCCTTCTCTCCCAGCCCAGTGCAGAAGAGGGCAACAAACCAGAAACACACACAAGTAGGAAGTAGGGATGAGCGAATCGGTTTTTAACGAACCTGAATTCGCTCTGAATTTCAGGGAAAATTCGATTCAGCACGAACCCAAATTTTTTGTGGTTCGTGCTGACCGAATTTTCCCTGAAATAAAAAAAAAAAAATGCTGGCTTGGTGGGAGCGGGGAGATCGGCTGCGCTGTCAGCGGGCGGCAGAAGCTGGCTTCCGCCGCCCGCTGACAGCGCAGCCGGCCTCCCCGCTCCCACTATACAGCAAACACTTACCGGCATGGTGGGAGCGGGGAGGCCGGCTGCGCTGTCAGCGGGCGGCGAAAGCCGGCTTCCGACGCCCACTGACAGCGCAGCCGGCCTCCCCGCTCCCACCATGCCGGCATTTTTTTCTCCATTTCAGGGCTTGGTGGGAGCGGGGAGGCCAGCTGCGCTGTCAGCGGGCGGCGGAAGCCGGCTTCCGCCGCCCGCTGACAGCGCAGCTGGCCTCCCCGCTCCCACCAGAGATGAGCGATTCGCTAAAGTTCTATTCGGACGAACCCGAATTTCTCTGAGAAATTCGGCGAATCGCTGAATCGAATTTTTGAGAAGTTCGCTCATCTCTAGTAGGAAGGTATGGCTGTGTAAATAGTAGCAGATATACTCAAGTATTGCACACACAGCCTGCTCTTTTTGGGTGCTAGAGATTTAAAAAAAAAATTGCATGGCTCCACCTATTGCAAAGAATCATGGGTAGAAATGAGCAAATTTCTTTAAAATTCGATTCTGTTTTGCTTTGCTGTAATTTTTCTAAAATTCACAAGTATATTTGCAGCCCTTAAAAGTATAAGGCAATTTAAAAAAGCTCAAATACATGTATATTTATATGTATATATATATTTATAAGTTTATTTGTCAGTAACTCCAAGGAAAAGCTAGATGATGCACTTTAAAAAGTTGTTATCATACCTTGCTTGCAAACAATGTACAAATACGAAAAAAAATACAAGCACTGTTACACAGAAAGCCTAACAGGGCAAACTCATGTATGAATATGGATTACTCATCTATTTAATCCAGGCAGAAATCAGCAGGCCTCATCCAATCTCAGAACAAGATGGCTGCTGTATTCAAGTTCACAAAGCAGGTCTCTCTATCCCAAAGCAAATGTCATCATCGTCCTTCTCCATTCAAAACCCGAATGTGTGTGTGTCCTTCGGCTGCCCTGAGCGAATCTCCCTTATCTCAGCAGCCTAGCTGTTTTTTTTCCAGGAAAACCACTTTTTTAAATTTGATAATCTGGCTCAGGTGATTTTCTGCTGGCCAATTTAATTTGCATGAAAATGCACTCATGAAACTAAGCTCAGGCCAAGCCAGTCTTAAGACCAAAGGAAGGTCCCCCACCATGCTGAATATTAACAACGAACCAACCATGCTGGCTAAACAAAAGGGGTCATTCTATATACAGTGCAAATTAAAAGATTTTTACAACTTGGGACCAAAATATATAAAAATATCATAGTGTTACAGATTCGGACTACTTGTCAAATTTCCCCAAGAAATTCAGTTCATCCCGAATCAAAGTTTAACAAATCACTCTAAAAAAAAAAAAACACATCACACATCATCCGGTGGGCTACTGGCATCTTCTTGCAAGATGGAGGGCACATTATTTTTTTAAACAGGGGGAAAACATATGTACATAATTGTTTGGTAAATATTAAGTGGTAGCATAAAGATCCCAAAGCGTTACGCCTTGTGCTGTTTCTTCTTCAGGGGATCAACATCCACACACATTATTATCTGTACATAATTGTTGTTATGTACAGATATATATAGTTGTAATGTAATGTTATAATGTTATAATGTTATATAGTTGTAATGTAAAAGTTATAATGAAACAAATTACAAAAAAAGTGAAGACCAGCAAGGTCTTATTAATAAAACAATTCATTGAATGTACATTAGGAAAAAAAATTCTATCATTAATACTGTACACACCATACTTTATTGCTTTAATTCTTTTGGTACATTATAGATTTTTGATCATTTTACTTAAAAAAGGAGCAACACATATGTACATAAAAGTTTAATGGTAAGATAAAGATCCCGAAACATTTCTGCCTTGGTTTGTACCTTTCTCAGAGGATCAAAGTTGTAATATACCTAAAAAATAAATATTAAAAAAATACATTCTTTGCAACTGTTATTACTTTTTGTGTTTTTTAGGTATAAATTGTTGCTTAAAATGATATTCTATGCTGTCCGATTACTGTCTGAACAGCAAACCTCTGCGTGTTTTATAACTCTCGACATTAGTAGATCCTGATGCTTTTCGTCTTGCATTGTAGCTTCTTCAGGGGATCATCATCCACAAACAATTATCTGCATATAAAACATCAAAGTTGTAAAGTACTAGACAAAAATAAATTATATATTTGAAAACAAACTCTTTGTAACTGAAATTATTACAGTGTATTTTTAAGTTTAAGTGACCTTTATCACCTCTGCATTCTAATTTATGCTATCAAATTACACTAGCTGAAAAGTAGTATAAAGATTCCGTCATGCTCCGCCTTGCGTTTTAGTTGCGTATTTTCCCCAAAAGTAGGGGGAGGGAGAGCTACCTTCTCAACACTGGGCGTTGCTGCCATGCATCTGGTTTAAAGATAATGCCTGCAACTTTCCCAGCCCTGTCACTCATAAGTAACAGCGTGGAAAGGTGGACACAGGGCAGACTCTTGCTCTGATGACATTTTGGGCCAGATTTGGTCCACACCCAGCGTTTGACACGTGATTCAGATGGACATCGTGAATCCCAAGGGCCACTGCTAGACAACAGACTCCAGGTCTGCTTTAATTGAAAGTGCCATTCCAGGCAAAGGGTTACATTAATCTACTTTCTGATTGTCCCATGCTGGCTGTCAGGGGCGGCATCTTTCATTCAGCAGCACAGCAGCGACTCTAACAGCGCCATGTAGCGTCCGATGTATTTTTACAGGCGGCTCAGCGTATAGCGTCGGCACTCTAGCTTCCAGAGCGCCAGGTATTACCTTTCGTTCAGTGTCGCTCTCCCATACATTTCAATGGCCGTTCATTTGCTTGTGTGTTTGACAATTTTTTGTTTGTTTTTTCTTTTTTTTGCTCAAATCATTGTGTGACCTCTCCTGGCTGCAAACAAACACTTTTAAACTTTTTTGACTTTTTATATTTTTATGCAGAATTGTCATTACAGGTCTGGCACTAAAGAGTTATGTAATGTCATTCCATGTGTTTTCGCTTTGTTACTGGTGGATATGTGTTCAAAAACAGACTTTAATCACACAGCGTCTGGCGCTCTATGCTATAGCGATTTAGAGCGCCGACGCTGTGTGTGTGTGTCCTTTTTTGATAAGTATGGTGTGGAGCGCTGAGAGTCGGTCACACTGAGCTGACATTTTTAAGAAGAAGCTTAATGATAGAACAAGGGGTCACAACCTGAAGCTAGTCGGGGGGAAGATCAGGAGCAATGTTAGAAAATATTATTTTACAGAAAGAGTAGTAGATGCTTGGAACAAACTTCCAGCAGAGGTAGTTGAAAAATCAACAGTCACTGAATTTAAACATGCCTGGGATAAGCACACATCTATCCCGTCCATCTAGGCCGTTCAAAGCGCCGCTATACAGATGCTCATCTGCCGATACCTGGTGTTAGTAGTGAATCAGCCTCCACGTTAACCCTTTGCCTTGAATTTTCTTTAAAGTGGACCAACACCCAGGGGGGATCGGCCCGGAAATCTATAAGATTCCCGGACCGATCAGATCCCTCCCCGCAAAGCATCCGAAATCGGGATGTCCCGCGGGGAGGAACCCCCCAGGAGGCCCACAATCCTTACCTTACCGGCGATCCAACGGCGCATGCGCGAGACGCGGCCGCGTCTCTCGCTCCCCTCTAGCAGGGCGCGCTCCCGCGCCGGCCGTTTTGTGAATGGCCGGCGCAGGCGCGCTCCCTGTTAGAGGGAAGCGAGAGACGCAGCCAATGACAGCACTCTGGTATGCGCGTCCAAGCGGCTTTGGACGCGCATACCAGAGCGGCTCTGAGCGCTGTCATTGGCCGGACGAGGTCACGTGGGAGCGGGGAGAGGTGAGTTTTTGCGGCGATCGGGGGGGTTTCAGACAGCGGGGCACCCCCGATCGGGGTGCCCCACCTAAGTGGACCAACACCCAGGATAGTCAAAATCCTGGGTGTTGGTCCACTTTAAGAAGAACAGCAATGATAATGCATTAGCCTCACAGTAGTAGCAGACCACCTATGTTATTGATTCTCTAGGTGAATGTTGTAATTAATTACCTATAGTACAGCATCAATTCTGGTAGAGGTTCAAAAATCTGAAATTCAGCAGAGATAATGGCTGTAAAGAAACAGATATGTTCATCCAGGAAAAGTTTGCCCCTATGTTTATACAAAGCATAATTTCCCATTAAAACCTCAACATATGCCGAGACTAGTGAGCAAGAAGGGCTGAGAATTTCTGCATCACTAGAGCTCCGATTTATGCTCCGCACACCCTCTGCGCATTACACAGGGGCCACCAGCAGCCCTGCCGCGCCAATTCATCGAAGGCGATTTATACCTACCTGGAGGGTACTTAAACCTCCTCTGTGTATAGCAACTAAATGTGTGCTGGTAATAAACAAGGAAATAACAATCTGGAGATCCTCTTTTTTATGTCTCTACGTTTGTTGTGTATTACCCAAAGATTTTTTTTGTACATAATTTTACAACATGAACAGATTTTACATAGTCAGGCTTGAAAATGAAGCCTCGAAATAAAAGCAGGAAGGTAACTGATTAGATTGTGACTTAAAGCAGAACTCCCCCAATAAATAATGAATGGAGGTCTGCTCACTCCACCCTCCCCCAGGGCATCCAGATTTGGGAAAAGTAAAAAGGAAGCCTTAAATTGGGCAAAATAGTTTACCAGGCCCCATGTGACAGAGAGTTACCAATAGAGTTCACTAGGCATAGGCTATTCATTACCAGAGCAACAGTTGCCATGAGCATGACCGGGACTTTTAACTGACATGGCAAATCAGGATGCCCTAGCTTTGGGGCCAGACTGGGGCCGTGGATCTCAATGCTTTGAGCAGCCCACCTGTGACCCACTAGCTGTTGAGCACCCCCCCTGCGCTGGTGGGTACAGTGGGACTGGGTACTATGGGGTCAGGCATTGGAAGGGTTGGGGTATACTCAAGGGCAGGAAGTGCAGGAAGAATTATTACATTCTAAAATAGACTGTGTGTGGTGGGCTCTATGCTGGCTACACACAGTCCAACTGACCTCAGCAAAGTGGCCCACTGGGAATTCTCCCTGTACTTCCTGTGGCCAGTCTGCTCCTGCCCTGGGTGGTGGGAATATGAGTGGACCTACAGTCATTTTTGAAAGAAAGCCTTTTTTAAGGTGGATCAAATCTGCAGTCTAAAAGACTCCAGGTCCTGATGGATTCCCCACAGGAAGCATCCCAAATCAACCTTAAAGGAAAGCCTGGTTTAAAGCGGATCAAAAAACAGCAGTGCATTTGGACCAAGAGCCTAAAAGACTATAGGTATGGATTGTTTTGCCCCGCAGTGGGCATCCCAAATCTCAGTGCCTCACATCCCCACACTCACCAGCACCCACCATCCTGCACCGTGCTGTTTACTGATAAACAGAGCGGGTCCACTCAGCAAAAACAGTCGTGCTCTTCCTGTCCCATTGACTTCAATGAGCAAGGTGCTGGTGCAGAGCAGATCATTCTGCGAAGTCCACCAATGGAACCCAAAAGTAGGTGAGTATACCGGCTCCTCATTCTAGGAGTTAGAAAGAGTTTTCTAAAAGTCATTTTGTCATTTAATGACAGATCATGGAGCCCTTTTTTGCATTGTGACCATAAAGTAAGACAATCAAAATTTTAAATGTATACTCACCTTTTGTTCTCCATCCTGCTCTACGGGGTTAAAACTTACTGAGTGTTGAGACCGAGTACCCTGCTGTTCAGCGCCGGTCTTCATTCATGGACCACCTGCTGGGGAATGGCTACGCCTTCCAAGATGGACATCCTCTCCTACATGCCACTTACTAGAGCGCGCCCATTTCTTTCACTAAAATTGATGGTATGTCCAGAGCCTTGGCATGCCATTCTACTGCGATGAATAGAGTGGGCGTGCAGCCGATTGGACATTTTTTTTTTTCAATGGGTCCAGTCTGTCCCTTTACCAAATGATTGCTTGGAGTGTACTAATCTAATGTCCCAAAGTGGGCCTCAGACTTTGGTATCCCTGGTAGCATAAATCCTCATAGGATGCCTGTAAATCGGGCATATTACTTTCCTCGGCTCACACTCCAGAACTGTGAATGTTCCATGTAACCAGTTGTAGTCAATAGGACTCCACACATGTATGTGAGGTCCTGGACAAGACTGATATGTTTAGTGTTTAAATCCATTTTCTATAGCTATGTAATGTCAGCAGTATACATTTTGAATGCCAAAAAAGACCAATCTATCTCCTGTCACTGACCTTATAGTAGGGCGACGTGGAGGCTGATTCATTTCTCACGCCAGGTATCGGCAGATGAGCATCTGCATAGCGGTGCTTAGAGCGACCGCTAGTAGACGCTGTAAGTGGGTATCAGGCACTGTAACAGAGCGTCTCAATCGCTGTAGTAACCTGGCCAGCATTGATGAATGTGATGTATGTTATGTAGGTAAATTAGTTCCCAGGCCCTGAATAATAATAATAATTTTGTATAAATAATAGTGATTGAGCTGCTCCCACTCCCCTTTATTCATTTGAATTGCCATGAGCACAAGCAGGGAGGAATTCAGTCAATATGGATTTCTCCCTGTGAAGTGTTCTAAAGGGAGGCTGGCAGCTTCCCAGGTGAGTAGCTCTCAGATATTTGTCTGCATTGCATGTCCCAATGTTGGGGACTCAGAATTAAGAGTAGGGACCACACTAAACACAGAGTGCCTTGCCGGGGCAGTGTGGCTTCCACATGTATCTGCAGATATATGCAACCAAATCTCTGTCTTTCCACATAGCTAGACATGTTTGTTGCTTGATATTTAGTTGATGAGAGGGTTAAACTGGGCGGTAAATTAGTTCCCAGGCCCTGAATAATAATAATAATTTTGTATAAATAATAGTGATTGAGCTGCTCCCACCCCCCTTTATTCATTTGAATTGACCTTATAGTAGGGCGACGTGGAGGCTGATTCATTTCTCACGCCAGGTATCGGCAGATGAGCATCTGCATAGCGGTGTTTAGAGTGACCGCTAGTAGACGCTGTAAGTGGGTATCAGGCACTGTAACAGAGCGTCTCAATCGCTGTAGTAACCTGGCCAGCATTGATGAATGTGATGTATGTTGGATGCTCTAACACCAGTACAGCGGTGCAGGGAGCGAAAGCTGTAGCATAGAGCGCCAGACGCTGTGTGATTAAAGTCTGTTTTTGAACACAAATCCACCAGTAACAAAGCGAAAACACTAAGGCCCTTATTTAACAAGGGATAGCGCCAGGTAGCGAATGGTGAGCGAACGGTAATGACGCTCACCGCCACGAGAACGCCGGCTCCCCTCCGCAATCACACATTTATCAAGCCGATCCTGCTTAGCGACTGACAGAGCGCCAGATAGCGAATCATTCATCATTATTCCAGCCTCACCCCACAGCGCCAGCGAGCGACCTTGAACAGCGACAGGTATGACCTCTCGCTACCTGGCGCTCTCCAATGCATTTCAATGGAGCAATCTTTAAATATTCATAATTAATTGCTATTCATTTTTTTTATTTTTTTTTTTTTTAATGTCAAAAATTCTGTGACCACTTCTGCAATGTTAGATTTTTTTTTTAAGGTAAAAAAAAAAAAAATTCTGCAGAATTGATATTACAGGTCTGATATTAATGTATTCATATTACAAAATGTTTTGAAAAACATGTTTTTTTTTTTCAAAAAATATGGTTGTTTGGGGGTTAAAAAACTACTTTTAACCCATTGCCGCCAGCGCTCTGGGGTTTAAACATGCATTTCACAGCGCGAGAATTTTTGGAGCGTGATTTGTTAATGAATATGCTGGGAGCCGTTCGCTATGGCCATTCGCTGTCATGCGCTCCCATACAGCGCGGAACCTGACAAATAGCGACTCCTCACCCAATATTCAACATTACTGCACACCGACTGAGTCGCTGTCAACAACCGAACAACGGCCAAGCACAGCGACTACTAGCGGGCGCTGTGAAAATACTGCTACAGTCGCTCAACTGTCGCTACCTGCCGCTATTAATGAATCGGCCTCCCCGATTACATGGCCGAAAAGTAGTTTTTTTTACATTTGCCTAATTATAGTGGACCAAAACCCAGGATTTTCACTATCCTGGGTTTTGGCCCTTGCCCCCGGGGCACCTCCAATCTATGTGAAACCCCCCAGGTCACCCCGAACAAACTCCCCTCTTACTGGTCCTACAACACATGCACAGCCGCTCGCCCAATCAGCGCGCTTGGATCCGCTCGAGACCCTTTGTCTAGGAGCTCATCTAATGTGAGCAGACCTGCATCTCCAGCTACCATTTAACAGGGAGTGTGCCCACATTGGGTCATTCACAAATGCCTAGCGCATGCACGAGCCCTGCCAAAGGGATAGCAGGCATGCAGCTGCAGCCCACGCATGCGTTGTTGAACCGGAAATGAAGGTGAGTTTTTGGGCAACCTGGGGGATTTCACACAGCAGGGGAGCGAGTATGTCTGCCCTGGAGTCTCATTTGGTCCACTTTAAAGAGTAGTGTCCAGCTCTCTAGGGTCTATAAGACTCTAGGGCCCGGTGCCCCCACTGGTCTCCCTCCTGTTCCTCTTTAAAGGAGGGGAATGGCTTAAGTGCTCTGTTTCAAAGGTTCCTAAAATTCTCACGTGTTTCCTACTTCAGTCTTCGAGTCTTCCTGCTTCAGTCTTCGAGTCTTCGAGTCTTCCTGCTTCAGTTTTCAAGTCTTCGAGTCTTCCTGCTTCAGTCTTCGAGTCTTCGAGTCTTCCTGCTTCAGTCTTCGAGTCGCTGGGTGTTCTAAAGCCTAAACGTTTCAAAATATGCAACTATTAATGCTGCTTAAAAGTTAATATCCTCAGTTATACACAGTGTTCTAATATATGACATGTATAATATCACATTATTATTGATTAATATATGCCCATCAAACATTATTCTTATCATTGATTTAAAGTGATACATTAATCAAAATAATCTCATATAAAATGACATGGTAGGTCAGATTAATAGACCCAATATATAATATATCCAGATTTGTGCCCAGCTTGTGACTTAATAATAAATTATTCATCAGAAGTATTTAGCTAATCAACAGTGACAATAGAGCTTCCCTAATCATAAATGTGATGAACACTATCATATGTATTTATTTTTATTTATTTATTTTATTTTTATTTATTATTATAACATTATTTTATAAACCTATAGTAATAGAAGAAATTCCCCTTTGAAGGAGCCCTCACATTGAAACATGCATGGATGAGTCATTATCTGCTGCTGAGGAGCCTCTGCAAAAGCGAGAGAGTTCATTTGGGAGTTATTGAGAAGCATTCCCTGACAGTCAGCATCGGGGGAGCAGAGTATAGGCTCATTTAGGCTTCAAGGAGTTATTATCTCACTGTAAAAATACATGAATCTGTTAAAGGGGGCCTCCAACATTAACTGGTTACTTGTAGTTTACTATAGTTAAAGGTGGTTTCTTCTCTCTTTTCCGACTTTAAAATGCATCAGGTGGCCAGTGGTGAGCTTTGTCATTATCTACAGACACATCGTCAAAGCATAAGGACATTAAAAGTCAGAGATCTCATATCTGATATAGTAGAATTTTGACACAGATTATCTATCAGTTTCTCTTAATAATCACTGTTATGGCTATTTCTATATACCAAATATCATAGAAAAAACAACCCTCATTCTCCAGAGCTATACATAACCAGAAAAATGATATCACTATGACAAAGATCCAAATCCCATCTTGTGTTTAAAGTGGACCAACACCCTCCAAAACAACATGTCTCTGATCAGTTAAACATAAAAAGACACTTACCTTTTGATGACTTTTGCAGCCTTCTGTCCTTCGCAGTGCCTGTATTCTTTAAAAATCTCGTCCGGAAGTCCCGCCCTCCAGCTCTTGTCCGTTCATTAGCATGCTGTCCGTCTTGCTTGTCCGTTCAATAGCCTCGATTCAAAGACACATTCGTCCGGACTTCCGTAGCTGTCTGTGAAAGTTTTGGTGGGTGTTTGTCATTTTTTTGCTTTTTTCGTTCATTTTTCATTCGTACGAACGTTCGGGAATGCGCTTTCGATGAACGGAAGCAAATCGGAACATTTTCGTTAGTTCGGATCATTTTGTTTGGAAATTTTCCGTTCGTTCAGAAAACTTCCGCTGTTGGGATGGGTTTCTGTCTGATTCAGAGAGCTGATTTCCGACGGATCACCACCCTATAAATCCGTTTCATTTCCGATCCACTTACGGGACCTTTGAGGGCTCGGATTGCTATTGTTGAACATGTTTTGCGGCTATGTGGAGGAGTCTGCGCGCCTTTAGCACCAAGGCATTGCATGTATCAGCATGGCCGAGGCCATAAATTGTATAGCAATGCATACCAATGCAATGCATATGCCTTATAGATGCATTTTAATGCTGACCTAAATTAGTCCTTAGCATGTAAACATTTATTTTTCCACACATCCATATAATTGCTATTTTTTTGTGAATTATATTTGGAATGTTGAACTTGAATCTTTTGTTGTAGGAGTTATTTTTTTTGTCTGTTACCTTTGCTTTGTGTAATTATTTTATATTTGGTTGCAGGAACTGCAAGATGTGCCACTCCTGCCCTTGCTCCTGATGCCCGTTCTTTGCCTGCAGAATGCGGGCCAGGGGTTCTCTAATCGGGCACTATGCAAAACCCGGGCCGTGGTGGCGAGGGCCCTCTGGCTTTTGAAGTCCAGATTTAGGTGTTTAGACCATACAGGGGGGGGGGGCACTGCAGTATGACCCCAACAAGGTTATACCAAAATTTTAATTTACCTTTTTTTTAACAGGGACCACACGTGCCAGAGTGGCACAACTGAGTGTCAGGGTCCTTCAGTTGGTGGGCGAGATACAGGAGCTGCGCAACTCGTTGGGGTCCACAGATGAAGAATAATGTTCAGTGGCCTGCCATTGCTATATATTTTATTTTTTATAGTTGTTGAAATGTTCAAAATTTTAAAACATTTTATATTTTATGATGAAAAAAAAAATGTTACAGTGTCATTTCATTTACAAAATACATTAACACAAAACTAATGGGCCCAGAAATATTTAAAGATGAATATTCACATGACCGAGAAGTGGTTTGGGTGAGCTTTAAGGGTTCAAAAGGGAAGAGGGAGGATAGCGCTAAGTGGTTTAGCTAAACATTGTAGTAGAAGTGAGGGAGTCAAATATGTATGCAAGCACATTAATGAGTTAAGTTTGTAGTGCGCAGGCGCAAGATCGCAAGGATTCCGTCTGGACGATTATTTTTTGAAAAAGTGAAGGGAAACGTAAAGGATTCGTGGGAGGATACGATGGGAAAAGGGCAAAAATGAAAGCCTACGTTGTTACCTGAGAAAATGAATCAGGAAAGTCTCGATGGAAAATTACATCCTCGTACTCGTAATCTGGCATACTTGTTTGTAGCAAGCGAATTCCAAACCTTTTAGCATTCACTTGCTACAAACAAGCCCTCCTCAAGTTCCAAATGCCTACCCGGGCCATACCAACTCCCTGATGATGACTTCTTTGGGCGAAACACAGTACTGTTTGGACCTTTCTTTGCTAGACAAGAAAACCTTGATGCCTGATTCAGGCCATTGTGTATGTAATGCTTTTTGTATAGCTGCTTAGCTCAGCAAGCCACTCTTGCCATTGATTCATGATTATTTATGACCAAATCTTCTTCTAATGTTGAAGCAGTTGGCGCCAGTTGCTATCTCTCCACTAATCTCCTGTCATCTGTTTTTTAAAAATAACACATAAAAGGTGTGACAGCCCCGACTAATATGGTGGTAATTTCGCCGCTTTTCTTGTTATGAACTTGTCTTTTGGATATTAATCATCCGCTAAAGCAACTGACGCCGCACAATCGCTGACACTGACCCAACAAACCATGGACTAAGGACAACAGCGGCGCCCAAAAAGAAAGAGGGTTGCCGGGGGGGTGGAGGGGTGAATGCGAGGGAGCGCAAAGCTTTATTAACACCAGAGGCCTATTACAGGGCTCTGTGTTCACCTTCACTGGAGCAATAAATGAAGAGAGGAGCGCCGGATGAGACTCCTACTGTCTTTGTCTTGGTAATGCACAGGCAAGCTGTAGTCATGTTGTAACGCTTGTAAGAAACAGATGTTCCAGCCCTGACAAATCTCCTTTCTTGATTTATTATTCATTTGCTCAAATCACAATGGAAAGTCTTTGGGCCATTAATTAAATTCCAAGCAAAATAAAATTTGCTGCAGAACTCATTACCGCTAAATGACTTTGACACTTCATCAGATTTGAAGGTAAAGTAGGCGACTTTAGGAAGAGAAAGAGGAGCGGGGAGCCCCAGCCAAAACTGCAGCCGCTGCAAGATAAAATTTTAATGTAGAGCTCCGGCTGCAGGAAATTCCATTTATAAGAGGAGGGGGGGGGTCTGCGACTATTGAGCATCACAACGGTGTGATACGGAAACTTGGAAAAGTTAACATTTAGCAAAATACTTTTTCAGCAATGCCACCAGACAAGTAGTGGGCCCATGCCCATAGATAGTGATGGGCTTCAGATCTGGGCCAAAGCTACATCTGACCCTGGTCTTGCTGATTTTGGTTTACCCCATCACAGATACTGGCAAGATCCGGGTCATATTTTCTGGCATTCCACGCGCCAATGCTGTCAGGTGACATGCTGGCCATCACTACCCTGTGAACTGGTATAGGGGTCCCTTGGAAACTCCCTCCATGTCCCTTCCATACAGTGATGTCATTAGTCACATGGAGGGGATTTCACAGAGACTCCTCTTTTGTGGTTCAAAAACCTCACTGCTCCAGCGGCCTGGCCTTAGCTTGGCGAGACACCAGGAGGAAGGAGGGGGATCTGTGTCCACTATCACTACAGATGTTGGTGTGGCAGCTGCAATAGAGGCCGCCGGACCAGGAGGGAGCCCCAACCTGGTGGACCTGCACAGAGGATGCCTCCTGGAAGTGGACAGGTGAAGGAAGACACAACGCCGGTGAGTTTTTTTTCTTAATTTTTTACTGTTAACTGTATTTTTCTTTTTTAACTAGTTCACATGTCGTGGTTACTGGAGCTTATGTATCTGGTATTTGGCTGTATGGAATCCCGGAGACTACTGGGCAGGAGGGCTTCCATACCATATTTCACCGCCTCCTCACTACTTTTAGCCTATCCATATAGAGTGGGTGTGGCAGGTGTGTAAGGGAGAATAATTAGTTTAGGTGGTGTAGGATGATGTTAATAATTAGCATCGCCCACTCAATGGCCTATCCAGAGAGGAGTACAGGATCATGCCCCTCCCAGCAGCCTATCCATGTAGGAGTGGGGTGGAAGTCATGTGGGGCACATACTTAACACAGGTCCACTCCAACAGCCTATACATGTAGGTATGGTGATGTAAGTGGTGTAGGCGATAATACCTAGCATAGTTCCACTTTATAAACTAATCCATATAGAGATGGGATGGAGATGGTGTGGGGTCGGTCATTTGCAAAAAGTGGTATGGGGGCAATACTTAGCACAGGTCAATGTCAATAGCCTATGCATGTATGAGTGTGTATGGAAGTTGTGTAGGGAATAATAAACAGCATAGGTTCACTCTAATAGCCTTTTCATGTAGGAGTGGGGATGGAAGCACTCCGAGGGACAATAAATAGTACTGGTTTACTCCAATAGGGACAATAATTAGTATATGTGCACTCAAACAGCCTATACATGTAGGATTGGGGGTATAAGTGGTTCAGCGATAATACTTCCTTTTATTATGTACAGTAGTAGTGGGGTGGAATCAGTGTGGGGGGGGGGGGGCAATAATAAGCATAAGTTCACTCTAATGGTATATGCATAAGGGATTGCTGGGGGAAGTAGTGTAGCTGATAATACTTATTATCATGCGGCATATTGCCACTTCAATAACCTATTCATGTTGGAATGGGGGGACAGTGATTAGCATAGGTTACTCCAACAACTTATCCATGTAAGCAATGTTCCCTCTAAGCTAACAGCTGCTGAGCAGGAATGTTGAGGTACTGGGCAATGATTCAATAAAAGTGGGTAATTTGCTATCACCCCACACTTTCACACCTCCTGCTGTAACCATGTCCCACCTATGGATTTCCCCAAGCTTCATGTACCACTGTCTGACTCCAACCTGGCTTACCATTACACCTCAGTATGCCTCACCCCTTTAGTGACTCAGTCTTTACCCCTGGCTGCCCCAGTGCCTTGCCCGGGGCCCTTTGCTGAAGTTCAGCCACAAATCAGATGTCCAGTCTGTCTACAAACAATAAATAGAAGGATAGCTAGATGAGAATATACAAGAGAACAGAAGAATGCAATAGAAGATGCAAAGAAATAAAGAAAAAAGAACAGAAGAACATAACTAGAAAGATAGATGAATATATAGGTAGAGAATGAAATAGAGGAATAAGTGGATAGGATAGAAACAAGGTAGTATTATACACAATGGATAGAAAGAAAGGATAACTAGATGAAAAGATACAAAAAAGATGGAAAGAATGGATAGATTGATAGATAAAATAATGAAAAAAAGGAAGGAAAAACGATAGATTGATAGATAGATATTAAAGGATAGCTGGATAAAAAAGGAAACATAAATAGATTAAGGATATGTAGAAAAGAAGGATCAAAGATAGATAGATAGATAGATAGATAGATAGATAGATAGATAAAAAATAATAAGAATAGTGGCCATTGGCACACATGGAATTATTTCTCCGCATTTACCCATCCGTGTACTGTGAACAACACAACTCCATAAACACACCAGTGAATAAACACCATGTGAGTGACTATACACAAGTTACTTACAAACTAAGAAAGTAAGTATTGATAAAAAGATAAGGAATTTATAGAAAGGAAGAATACAATATAGATAGATAATAGATGGTTAGAAAGAAAGGATATATAAAATATTGATAGATAGATAGATAGATAGATAGATAGATAGATAGATAGATAGATAAACAGATTCATAGATTGAAGATGGATAGAAAGGATAGATAGATAGATAGATAGATAGATAGATAGATAGATAGATAGATAGATACAAAATAGATGGATAGATAGATAAAAGATAAATAAAAGGTATAAAAATGGATAGCTATATGATAGAAGGATAAATACATGAAAAGACAGAAAGACGACGGACAGATAAATATAGGACAGATGGAAGATAAATATTTTAATTTTCACCTTTTATATTGTGCAACAATTTCATTATTGCTTTTCTTGAATTTTTTTGTATGGCTAAATAGTGGGCCTCAGGAATGATTTCCTCTGAGGGGCCAAAGGTACTTTAGTCCAATGCTGACATTATATATTTTCTTATACTTACCGTAAATGTTTGTTTTAAATGTCTTGCCAAATTGCTTTGGAGTTTGGCCACTCCCCCACATCCTAAGAGCCTGGTAAGCGTGTTGTAGAGGGAAGGGTCTGATAGACTGTAAAAGCTAAGTAGTAGAGGCATTAACCTGCCACGCTTCTCTGTTGTAGAGCTGCAACATGCAACATTACCCGCTGCACCTATCACAGTAAAGTATAGAGAAAAGAGAGGAACGGTGTGGTAAGAATTAGGAAAATGTAAGGTCAAAAAAAGACTAAAAGTAGGGAAACGTGGAGAATGAGTAAATGAATAGTAAAAATGAGAAGACTGAAAGGGAAACTTGAAAAAGATAGCAATAAAAATAAGATGGAGCGAAAAGGGAAGAGAGAGAATGAGCAGGGGGAAGGGAAAAGAGAGAGATTGAGACCAAGGTCAGGATTACTGAATCAATAAGGACACAGCTGCTGTCACCTGCTGGCTGTGCCGAGTAACAGCTCATTACTAATTGCATGTTTACTGCACTTCTCATGAATCATTATATCCCAATACTTAAAGTCCCTGTCCAGGCAAACACTAACTTTTTCCCATGAAGCAGATTTTTGACTGTTGGGCAAGCTCCGCTTTGGTGAAAGACAGCTGCAGGACCACTTGCTGTGCTTGCTCAAACTGAGAGGACAGAGTGGCCGTAGGACCACTTTTTCTGTGTGGTCCTGGAGGAATGAACTTGAAAAAAGGCCCTGCTACTGCTTCTACCTTGCACTGCAGACAATTGAGAAGAGGCATATGGAACAGGCATCAAGCAAGCTGCTTGCTGGGCAATTATTGCTGCTGGGTTTAGAGTCCCTTTAAACTATAAAACAAAACAAAAACATTTGAATATTTCAAAGTTTACAGTCTGCCTGGGGAAAACATTCTCCCGTCAAGTCTATGGCCTAAGTATTTTCTATGGCCTTTGCCACTTTGCCACTGCTGCCATCTTTTGTATAATTAAGGGTACTACAAGCACCATTCTCTTCTATGACCAGGAAACTATAAGAGGGTGGAATTTTTTTATTATACGTATATACAGGGCATTCTTATTAAAGGATTGGTCTGTTCCTATTTAGGCCCAGGTCCCTACACTAGTACTAGACTGGGATACTTGGCCAGCAGGACCCTTTACTGGCCAGACTCCAGGACCCTATGGAGCACCTTACTGGCAGCCTATTAAAAGGTCGGTACCCCACACCTAGCACTCTTTCCTTCTTGTAGACCAATTCAGTCACCTGACTGTCCAGAAAGGCCTATTTCCAGCATTTCCACAAGTTTTTGGTGGACCACCTATCACCCATAGTGTAGAGCAGCTGTCCAGACAAGACAGGGGGTGATAGCACTCAATATTTTTAAAGTGGACCTCCAATACCACCCTGGTATTAAAGTGGATGTCTAGTCATCTAGTACACTGTTTCTTCACCTGCGGTCGGTGTGTGTACCCCTGGGGGTACTCAGTAATGTTCAAGGGTGCACCAACAGGGGAGTATGAAAGGTCTGGTAGATTATTTTAACAGTAAAACATCATTCTTTTTTTTGTTTTAAAAAGTACCCCAAGACCCAGGACCTACTTATTTTGGTGAGATGGTTAATTTGGTGGATTAATCTCCTCCTTGGGGGTACTTGGTTGTAACTGCTTGTCGCTAGGGAGTACTTGGCACAAGAAGGGTGTGAACAACTGATCTTGTAAACCGAAACAAACAGGGATTCCCGGCACCCAAATCCCCACCAGCCTGCAACACATCCTACAATCTGTCTATATTTTTAAAAACAGAGAGGTTTTTCACATAGTAACCCCTCCCCTGGTGCCAACACAGAACGAAGGGGGAAAAAGCCTTAAAGTGGACCAACACCCAGGATTTTGACTAATTGGGGGTGCCCCGCTGTGTGAAACCCCCCAGAAAGCCCCAAAAACTCACCTCACCACGCTCCCACGTGACCGCACCGTCCAACCCCCGCCGATGGACAAGCGGGTGACAGCGACGGACAAGACAGCGCGTCCGCCGCCGCCTCCCGCACATCACTCTTACAGGGCGCGCGCCCGTGTCGGCCATTCACAAACGGCCGGCGCGGGGGCGCGCACGTCTAGAGGGGCGCACGGGAGGTGGCGCGTGGTAAGGTTTCTTTGGGGTTTTGGGAGGGTTTCACCCCGCGGGACATCCCGATCTCGGATGTCCCGCGGTGAGGGAGGTGATCACCCCTGGGTGTTGGTCCACTTTAACTCAACAGAAATCCAGCCCCCTTCACCGTCGCTCAGGCAGCAACCATACAGAGTGTGCACAGCGCTCTACTACATGCTTACGCTCGCCCATTCAAGTGAATGGTCGGAATTGCGCACAGAATGAGGTGATGCGGCTCTGTGTAGTGTCTACAAGATGGCTGCACCCACCGCTGGAATGGGGTGGGTGGGAATCAGTGATGGTTTCCAGATGAGTTAAAGCTTTTTTGTATCCCATCATCTTGCCTCAGCACCACAGGGGAGGTAGGCATGGTGGGGGTTACTTCTAAATTGGACTTCCACTTTAACTGAGGGTCTCACACTGCCACAGCTGCTTCCTTATATTAAATCTGGGTGCTGAATAGGGGCTGGGGGGTGGCTGGCAGAGGGTGTTTGTGGTGCCAAAGGGAAGTCTGTTACACAAGAGTAGACCTCTCTTCATTGTTAAAGCGTGAGTCCCCTTTAACAATGAGCTCACCAATCGCTCCCCAATCATAAAGCCAGAGCTGACTTTGCCTGCTCCGGCCATCATGGTCTCTTTTCAATAGACGTCAATATCAGTTCATCTCCCTTCTTTTATCTCCACAATCTCTTCCCCTCTTTTTTTTTTATCTAACGAAATTACTCTTTAGATTTATCAATTAATGTAACACACGGACGTAATTAAATGTGGACAATACAATTTCTCCACCCGCGCCTCCACTTATCTCGATGCTCCTTCACGTTCCCCATTGTCACCTGTCATTCAGATGTTTTTAGAAATGGATTTTAAATTGAAAGTAATTGACAAACGCTCTGAAAGGGAAGAACGCAAAAATCCATAACGTAAGTAAACAGCGCAAGTGGCTATTCCCTAATCGACTCAGCTCTTTAAAAAAAATCCGAAGGCGACGTCCCGCCATGCTGCAATCCAGCCATCCCGTAATGGCAATTAAAAGGTAAAGAGGAGATCGAATGGGAGAAAGGGTTAAAATATTCTGTTTATTTGCCATAAGTGATTCTCTCGCCTCCCATGAGCTCGAATTACTGAATGCAGAGAAGCAATTATGCAATTAATAACAAAGAAAATCTGTGATGGGCTTTTTATATTTATTGCAAGGATCAATGTTACAGCGACGTCCCAGCGGAGAGGATGCAAAGAGGGTCCTTCTGGATGTGTCGGATGTATATTTGGAATATGTGACCGCACGCGCACGGATCATTTACCACCGCGCGCAATTAGAGAACCTAAAGCCGGAAGCGTTGGAAGGAATGGGCTAAGCACTATGGAGAGCGCCGCGTAACATAACCCCGTCACCATCCAGTCAACTGAGACTTCTTAAAGCTGAATTCCAGTCATTTATTTGTCCTAGTTATTAGAGATGAGCGAACTTCCTAAAAACGCGATTCGGGTGATTTGACGAATTTCTCCAAGAAATTCGGGTTCGGCCAAATAGAACCTTTGAGAATCACTCATCTCTAGCAGAATGTGCAAAACACACAGCATGATGGGAGTGGGGGAGGCCTGCTACACTGTCAGCTGGGCAAGTTAGCTTCCGCCGCGAGCTGACAGTGCGGCTGGCCTTCCCTGCTCCCACCATGCTACACAGACACTTGGGGCCTTATTTAACAAGGGATAGCGCCAGGTAGCGAATGGTGAGCGAACGGTAATGACGGTCACCGCTACGAGAACCCCGGCTCCCCTCCGCAATCACACATTTATCAAGCCGATCCTGCTTAGCGACTGACAGAGCGCCAGATAGTGAAGCATTCATCATTATTCCAGCCTCACCCCACAGCGCCAGCGAGCGACCTTGAACAGCGACAGGTATGACCTCTCGCTACCTAGCGCTCTCCAATGCATTTCAATGGAGCAATCTTTAAATATTCATAATTAATTGATATTAATGATTTTTTTTTTTTTTTTTTTTTTTTTTAAATGTCAAAAATTCTGTGACCACTTCTGCAATGTTAGATTTTTTTTTTAAGGTAAAAAAAAAAAAAAAAAAATTGTGCAGAATTGATATTACAGGTCTGATATTAATGTATTCATATTACAAAATGTTTATAAAAACTTGTTTATTCTTTTTTTCAAAAAATATGGTTGTTTGGGGGTTAAAAAACTACTTTTAACCCATCGCCGCCAGCGCTCTGGGGTTTAAACAAACATTTCACAGCGCGAGAATTTTTTGAGCGTGATTTGTTAATGAATATGGTGGGAGCCGTTCGCTATGGCCATTCGCTGTCATGCGCTCCCATACAGCGCGGAACCTGTCAAACAGCGACTCCTAACCCCGTATTCCACATTACCGCACACCGACTGAGTCGCTGTCAAAAACCGAACAACGGCCAAGCACAGCGAATACTAGCGGGCGCTGTGAAAATACCGCTACTGCCGCTCATCTGTCGCTACCTGGCGCTATTAATAAATCAGCCTCCCCACTTGCACAGCTGACAGTGCAGCCTGTTTCCTCACTCCTCCCCTGCTGGGCAATGCACACTGCATGGGCGCGGGGGAAACTGCATGGTCAGCTGTGCAAGCCAACTTGCACCTGCATCCAGCTGCTGGACAAGAACGACGGGGAAGCCGGCATATAGGCATGTGTCTGCGTAGCACGGTGGAAGTGGGGAAGGCCAGGCCACACTGTCAGCGCGCAGTGGAAGCTGACTTGCACATCTGACAGTGCGTCCGGCCTCCCCCGCTCCCACCGTGATCTTTGTATCGCACATTCACTTATCTACATGCCGGCTTCCCCGTCGTTCTGGTCCAGCGGCTGGCTGCGGCGCAAGTTGGCAAGCCGCCCCCCCACCCTGTGCTGTGTGTATTGCCCTGCAGGGGAGGAGGGGAAACCGGCTGCACTGTCAGCTGTGCAAACCAACTTGCGCCTGCAGCCAGCCGCTGGACCAGAACCACGGGGAAGCTGGTATGTAGGTAAGTGACTGTGCAATACATACAGCAGGGTGGGAGCGGGGGGAGGTCAGCTTCTGCCGCACACATTGGATCCAAGCGTGGCGCTGGAACAAGGATTGTGGTGAGTTTTTTCTTCTTTAACCACCAACCACCTTAGGTGCCAGTGAATTTCAGGGAAAATTCAGTCAGCAAGAACCCCCCAAAAATTTGGTTTCGTAACGAAACAAATTTTGCCTGAAATTCGGAGCCAACCTGTTCGCTCATCTCTACTAGTTATGAGTGAAGAGTAGAAGGGTTAGAACCAATTAAAGCCCAGATCTGGCCAAGATTTGTATTTTCCTTTTGGATAGAGCAGGGGTTTCCAACTTTTTGTTCATTAAATGGATGGGCAAGTAAAAGTTAAAAAATAAATATCACTTCCTGCTATGTTGGTCTATTTAGTGAGGAAATCACTTCCTCATTCAGCTTTCAGTCTCCATCCTGCTGACCTGATCTTTCAATCAACCGGACCAAGAACAGTTGGATGAACTGTTCATCGAGGCTTAATTCAATGTAGAATTGGACTTCCGCTTTAATGGTTAAAGCCCAGCTCTGGCGAAGATGTGTATTTTCCTTTTGCATAGAGCAGGGGTATCCAACTTTTTGTCCATTAAATAGACGAGCAAGTTAAAAGTTAAAAAATAAATATCAGTAGCTTATCTTACACTGAGTCCCCCCAGCCCTCTCATTTCTGCTATGGCATTCTACTTAGTGAGGAAATCACTTCCTCATTAAGATTTCAGTCTCCACCCCGCTGACCTGATCCTTTAATCAACCGGACCAAGAACAGTTGGAGGAACTGTTCATCGGGGCTTAATGCAATGTCGAATTGGACTTAGTATTTTGCTTTTAGAAGGAGCAGCAACTTTTTGTCCATTAAATGGATGGGCAAGGTAACAAATAAATATCAGTAGCTTATCTTACATTGAGTCCCTCCAGCTCTCTCCTTCCTCATATGTCAGTCTACTTAGTGAGGAAATCAGCTTTCAGTCTCCACCTCGCTGACCTGGCCCTTTAATCAACCAGACCAAGAACAGTTGAAGGAACTGTTCATCGGGGCTTAATTCAATGTCGAATTGGACTTCCGCTTTAAGTGTCAATGCCCAGCTCTGGCCAAGATTTGTATTTTCCTTTTAGAAAGAGCAGCAACTTTTTGTCCATTAAATGGACAGGCAAGTTAAAAAATAAATATCACTTATCTTACATTGAGTCCCTCCAGCGCTCTCCTTCCTGCTATGTTGGTCTACTTAGTGAGGGAATCACTTCCTCGCTGACCTGGTCCTTCAATCAACCGGACCAAGGAACTGGAACTCCTTTGTGTCCATTAAATAGATGGGCAAGTTAAAAGGTAAAAATATCGGTAGCTTACCTTACATTGAGTCCCTCCAGTGCTCTCCTTCCTGCTATGTTGGTCTACTTAGTGAGGAAATAATTTCCTCATTCAGCTTTCAGTCTCTACCTCGCTGACCTGGTCCTTCAATCAACCGGACTAAGGAACTGGAACTCCTTTTTGTCCATTAAATAGATGAGCAAGTTAAAAGGTAAAAAATAATCAGAAGCTTACCTTACATTGAGTCCCTCCAGCGATCTCCTTCAGTCTACATAGTGAGTCTACATAGTGAGGAAATCATTTCCTCATTGAGCTTTTAGTCTCCACCCTGCTGACCTGGTCCTTCAATCAACCGGACCAACTGGAACTCCTTTTTGTCCATTAATGGATGGGCAAGTTAAAAGGTAACAAATAAATATCAGTAGCTTAACTTTCATTGAGTCCTTCCAGCACTCTCCTTCCTGCTATGTCATTCTACTTAGCGAGGAAATCACTTCCTCGTTCAGCTTTCAGTCTCTACCTCGCTTACCTGATGCTTCAATCAACCGGACCAAGAACAGTTGGAGGAACTGTTCATCGGGGCTTAATTCAATGTTGAATTGGACTTCCGTTTAAAAGGTTGTTCTAATATGCAGATCTGATATGGAGATCGGTTTTAATTATGATATTTTTTTATAAGCAAGGACGGGTTAAAGCCCAGCTCTGGCCAAAATTTGTATTATCTTTTTAGAAAGAGCAGCAACTTTTTGTCCATTAAATGGATGAGCAAGTTAAAAAATAAATATCAGTATCTTATCTTACATTAGGTCCCTCCAGCACTCTCCTTCCTGCTATGCGTGTCTACTTAATGAGGAAATCATTTCCTCATTCAGCTTTTAGTCTCCACCCTGCTGACCTGATCCTTCAATCACCGAGGCTTAATTCAATGTTGGATCAGACTTCCGCTTTAAGGTGTATTTTATTATGCAGATCTGATATGGAGATCGGTTTTATATATTATATATTTTTTATAAGCAAGGATGAGTGTGGTTCTTAACAAGCATGATTCTCTTCGTGACGAAGCAGAAGACGAAATGAGAAGTGAGTGAGGGTAGACGCAGTGACGTGCCAGGCGAGGAGGCGCCCGGGGTTTTCTGACAGGGAGAAGGAGGTGACACGCTTGGGTATGCGAGTGGACAAGATGTCAGCCAGGCCCAGACTCTCCTCATCCCCAGACGCGTCCCCTGGCTGGCAGGTCTCCCCCCCCGGACGCGATGGTAAGAGACAGGCCAGGACTGCTCTCTTTTTGAGATGTGTCACATGAAGTAGGCGAGCAGCCGACGAGGCAGAGACTCATGTTTTGTGATCCGGGACTGTCACTGGGCATTAGATTGGGGTGCTATTATCCGGCTGTCTCGGGGGCGGGTGCGGGAGGTCTCTTGATGGGGACACCCACAGGTGAAATGTTACGCTGCAGACACTTCTCTAGAGGAGACAGGACTTTCTTTCCTCTGTGCTGCGTCTTCAGCTTTCTTCTCTTGATGCGATGTGTCCGAGAATAATAGCGTACTTAAAGCACTTCACAAACGCTCACATCAAAGCCAATCGCGACTGCCCAGAAGAATCGCACTCTTCTTAACCAGACATTTATTGCTGTTTTTATATGGGTACCAGATATAAATTCAGCTAGAGCAGGGATACTAGCATACCTTTCAACTTCCTAGGGTGGGAAAGAGGGACAATTTTTTAATTAGGCCACATCCCCTCACTCCACCAAGGCCACAGTCCATACCAAATTTCCTGCCCATTGGCAATGGGATCAGCAGAGACATGCGGGAGGGAGAGAGGAGTGGATGGGATGAACTGTTTGCCTAGAGCTAGGAGGCCTGGGCAGAACTGAGGAGAGATGGAGGGAAGAATGCATGGGTTGAGCTGGAAGGAGAGGAGGAGGGATGAATGGGAGGAGCAGGATGGATATATGGCTAGAAGTAGAAGAGTGGACAGATGGTCAGAACTAACACGTGAGGGATAGATAGGAGGGATGGATGGGATAAGCTGGGAGGAGAGAGATGACTGGATGGGTGGGGGGAGGGATGAATGAATGGGAGGAGGGATGGATATATGGCTAGAGCTATGAGGAGCAGATTGATTGGCAGAACTGGGGAGAGATGGCTAGAGCTATGAGGAATGGATGGATGGGCAAAACTGAGAGGAGAGGTTGACGGCAGAAGGAGAGCATACGCTCCATCTAGTACACATAAGGGCAGACTAGATGGAGAGTATGCTCTCCTTCTGCCGTCAACCTTCTATGTTTCTATGAGAGGGGTTGATGGGATGGGAGGAGAGGGGAAGGGATGGATTGATGAGAGGAACTGGGATGGAGGGAGGAATGGCTAGAGCAAGAAGGATAGATGGGAAGGACTATTACTGTCATCCAAGAGTATCACAGTGTGTTTGGTTTTCCTGTACTGTTCTGTGAGTTATTTATTCTGTAACTTACTTTTGGGATGCCCCACAATGCAAAAATTTGGGGATACTTTCCTTCAAAGCTGCTCCAACTTTAAATAGGTGAATAAATCATTTATTGATGCAGATCTACATGTTAAACCCCAAAGAGGGATACATGAGAACAAGGGACAGGAAGACATGGGCTCAAAACAGGGGTAGTCCCTCCAAATGAGGGACAGTTGGGAGGTATGGTGCTAGGTGGTACTTTCGCCAGTACTCAAAGCCACTAGGTGGAGGGACATGAAGCAGCACAGACAAGCTACTGTTCCAAAAAGATGTGCCAGGTGGCCAAGTCAACAAGCTGAAGTGAAGTGGAGCATATTGAGAAGATTGCATTGCAAGCAGAAGAGCTTTTATTGTTGGGTCACTGTCACAAAACAGGGACAACCGGTGGAGTTTGGATATGCTCTAAGGTAGGCTGGGAGGCAACCTTAGGACAGGGCCAGGCTTGTGAAGGGGCTCTCCCTGGGCTAGTGGAGGGCTTACAAGGTATTCACTAAGTTCCTAAGGGGAGGTAAGTCAGCAGAAGGCTCCCTATGACTATGAGGTATACTTGAGGATGAGAAACAGCAGCAGGTTCAAGTTCAACAAAAGGTCTTCATTCACTGGCACATTTACATTGTACTGGTTATTTACACCACAACGCTTAAAGGACATTCCTGGCACTCGGGGTCTCCCATTTTCCAATTACTCCCAGCTTGGTTTGCACGCACCTGGCTACGGCTCGATGTTCTCTCTTCAAGGTGTCTGAGGAACACAAATGACGGCCCTTTTCCCTATTCCTTCCAGAAGGAGTATTTCTGCCCACTCTCCAAGACTCCTGCTTATTAGGCTCGATTCAAAATCCCAAATGTCATTATGTTCATATTTGCAATCGAAAGTTTTGTTGGGTGTTTGTCATTTTTTCCTTTTTTTTTGGCCATTTTCGACTCGCACGAACGTTCGAACATAGACGTATATGTTCGTTCGTCCATCGAAATTCATTTTGTGTTTTTACACAACTTCGGGACTTTTTTCCTTCGATATCGAAAATGTTTCGATCGGTCAAATCATTTACGTCATTGCAATGGGCTGGCGATTAATTCAGAGAGCTGATTGGCAAGTATTCCGACGCCCATATAGTCATTTCCTTGTCGAGCGTCTTACGGCACCTTTTTGACCTCGGGACTAGGCAGCCAAGCGTGATGGAGAGTGACTTTGAAGAGCATCAAGGTCTTCTTCTGTTTGGCATTGATGGGATCTTGAGGTCAGAGCCCAGATTGCATCGGCGGCGACGCATGAACATCAATGGCATGCATGACGTTGAGCTGTTCGAGCTGACCAGGCTTAATCGCGCTTCCCTCCATAAATTGTATAGTGAGCTGCGGCCATGGTTAGCCCGCACCACAAGGAAGGGGCATGCAATTTCAGGTATGACCAAGATGCTTGGCTGCCTGCAATTTTTGGCGAACGGCTCGTTCCAGAGGCTGGGTGCCCTCTCCGTGGGGATCTCACAGCCTACGCTGAGCCGCGCACTATCACATTTTTTGGAAGGCATGGCTACCCTAACCCCCAAATATATTTTTTTCCCCGATGATATGGTAGCCAGAAACGCCATTAAGCTTGGTTTTTATAATATCGCCGACATGCCCAACGTCATTGGTGCCATTGACTGTACCCACGTCGCCCTGGTGCCTCCTGCTGCCGACGAGTACATATACAGGTAAGTAATGTTTTTAATTTTTGGTTTCATTTTAGGTTAAGCCTCCTTGTAATGGTCCCTCCTTGTAATGGTCCCTCCTTGTAATGGTCCCTCCTTGTAATGTTTCCACCTTCTAATGGTTCCACCTTGTAATGCACCCACCTTGTAATGCTCCCACCTTGTAATGTTCCCACCTTGTAATGGTCCCTCCTTGTAATGGACCCACCTTGTAATGCTCCCACCTTGTAATGGTCCCACCTTGTAATGCTCCCACCTTGTAATGGTCCCTCCTTGTAATGTTTCCACCTTCTAATGGCTCCACCTTGTAATGGACCCACCTTGTAATGGTCCCACCTTTTAATGGTCCCACATTGTAATGGTCCCTCCTTGTAATGTTTACACCTTCTAATGGTTCCACCTTGTAATGGACCCACCTTGTAATGGTCCCACCTTTTAATGGTCCCACCTTGTAATGGTCCCACCTTGTAATGGTCCCTCCTTGTAATGTTTCCACCTTCTAATGGCTCCGCCTTGTAATGGACCCACCTTGTAATGGTCCCACCTTGTAATGCTCCCACCTTGTAATGGTCCCACCTTGTAATGGTCCCTCCTTATCGAAATGTGTGTGTTCATTTTTCGAAATGCCTTCCTAATGTTTTCTTGTCTTCCTTTTTTTCCAGGAACCGCAAAATGGGCCACTCCTTTAATGTGCAGGCAGTGGTGGGGCCGGACATGCGGTTCCTTAGCGTCCTCGCCGGCTACCCAGGCTCAGCCCATGATGCGTACATCCTTAGACGATCAGGATTGTACCGACGGTTTGAGTCTGGTGAATTTTCCGGTGCATGGCTCCTTGGTAAGTGAACATAAACCACATAATGTAGTTGTGGATGTTTGTTTTTAATTAGCATTTGGCAGTAATGTCTGCCAAACTTACACCTTAAATAAACTTCTGCCCATGTGAAACCACACTTGAATGTTAGTTATTAACCAACCAAGCGTTTCGCCAAGTTTGGCCTGCATTAGCCACATTCTAAATTATCTGTTGGTCTAATTTAATAATCCCTCTTACACCACCCTTGTGTGGAATCGTGCACTTAACTTGAGCATAGTTTCGGACCCATCTTTGCTAAGCTGGTTTGCACTTCCACACGAGAGTAGAGCGGGATAAAGTGCATGTGGCGTGTTTCTGCTGTTTTGGTCTCACACAAAGCATATAAGGGGTCAGCAAAACCTACATCCTAAGCACACTTTGAAACCCAGAGCTGGGATCCATATGTATGATTGTCCCTCATCCTCACTCTTTGTATTTTGTCCTTTTGTAAACCTCTAGGACAGATGTTTAGTTTGGGACTGGGACAGTGGCAAATGTTGCCTCATGTTGATCACACAATTGACAAATAGCCTCCTATTGATGTTGCTGGTGCCTTGATGGTCTTACATGTTTGTTTTCCTAATCTTATGTATAAGGTGATTCAGGATACCCGCTGCTGCCGTGGCTCTTGACGCCAGTACTCCGGCCCCAGGATGCCTCCCAGGATGCCTACAACTGTGCGCACCGCAAGACCAGGGCTGTGGTAGAGAGGGCCTTTGGTCTTTTGAAGACTAGGTTTCGTTGTTTGGATCATACCGGGGGCGCCCTGCAATATGATCCGAAAAAGGTCATAGACATAATAATGGCCTGTGCTGTTCTTCACAATTTTGCTATTTCACAACGGGTCCCCCGGTATGTAGAATTTGCTCCCTCTCCACCCAGCGAAGACCAGGAGGAGTCATTTCTGGACACACACAGTAGTGTGTCTGGCCAAAGTGTGCGGACTAATTTGATCGCGACCCATTTTGCTTAATGTAACCTGTATTGGCCTTTGTTTAACATTGTGTTGTTGATTTAGTTTTATTTCCCTTTGTGTATGTTTCGTTATGTTTGTGGTGTTCAAATAAGTAATAAAGTAATTACTCACCACAGGCCTAATGCTTTCCAACTCTCTTTTTTGGATGTGTGAACTGTGTGAATGTCCAAGTATATATTTCTCTGTGACACCCAAAAAAGAGACAATAAAATTTATGAGCCACAGGTGTCTTTAACTGTTTATTTGTAAAAAATAAGAGCTCCAACTTGGAGTTGCTGCTCACTCCAATTTGCTCAAAAAATTGAGGTAAACACAAAGGATTAATGGTTAGATCAACCATGGCAATAATGAAAAAAACAAACAATCCTGGTTGGCCACATTTGGCCCTGCCACAGGTGTAAACCTGGTACAGGGGTAGAAGCTTGAGTGGCACGTTCAGTGAGGATTCAGATATGGCCTTGGCTAGTGGCCTACCTCACCACTCTAAGGAGCTCTATGGGCGCAAATCAAAAACACACAACCCAAGGCATACACCAAGGGTATCTTGGTTTGCCTCACCAGACAAGTCAATACAGGGGGGATTAAGAGCAAAGATGTTGTACAGATTCATGTTGTGGAGACATTAATATGGGTGATGGCCATAGTACCCAGGTGGTGGCCCTTGCTGATTGGCCCGAACGTGGGCCTGTGTGGCATTCTGAATCTGCAACTGGTCCAAAATGTTGCGCATGATATTTACCATTTCACCCCTGTAGGCACGGTTGTCATTGTTGGCAGTCTCCATGTGGCTGTTGAGGGTCCTCAATTCGTTCTGCACAGCCTGTAATGTGGTATTTAGGTTCTCGATCCGGCCATGCAGTGTCTCTCGGTTTAGTTGGTTTTGCTGCTGGAAGGTCACCCTCTCGTGGTGCCATGCGTCCAACATTGCCATGCCCCTCCCCTGGTTGCGCCGTAGCGGATTCCGCCTCCCCAATCCCCTGGTTCGGGGTCGTGCCGAGGCTGTTGGTCTGGGCCCCTCAACAGACACAGGCATGCTTTCACTATCCTCAACAGCAGAGACAACACTGGGGACTTGACTGTCAGTCTGTGCATGCTGGCCATCATGTGCAGCCACCATGCTGCCAGATTCCCTCTGCTGCTGCTGAGTTGGTGGTGAAACATTTTGAACCAGTTGCAGATTCTGGGCCAGGGGTAGATCTTCAGAAGGGCACATAAAGGATCCATCCTCCTCCAGCTCCTGGATTTCATCCATGAGTGTGTGGGTCTGTATGGACAGAGACAAATTAGATGTTAGCTTGCCCACTACATATGTCAATCTGTTAGTAGTAACATGCAAAGTAACATGGCTAAACGACATTTGCTCAATAAACTTACCGAATATATCGGTTCCTCCCTCCTAGGCTGCACGGAAGTTGACGGCATGTCCACACTGGCAGTGGATTCCACAGTAGCTGAGCGATGATGGTGGCCTGCATGAGAAGCAAAGACACTATGTAAACACACACCTATGCATTGTTGACGGGTCAAAAGACATATGCCGAATTAGTTAACGGGTCAAAACTGTCATGGGCACTTCAACAACGGGGCCAAATAAGCTTCAATTTCCATGCCATTATGTTGTTAAATTTTTGGCCTACAACTACTTCCACATTGTTCTACTCAACTAAGCCAAACATTCAAGTTCAGCTTGTTATGTGGCTGACCACATCCCTTAGAGGCCATTAAAGCGGACCTTCACTCTGATTAAGAGTCTAGCTTCTATGTTTCCCACACCCTGTACATACAGATTGACCACATTACAAATCTTCCAACCTGCATCTACTGCATGTTATGAGCCTTTAAACATCAAAGATGGCGGCTTATGGAATCCGCCATCTTATCAGGCAGCCTGCAAACAGTAAGTGCCTCCTGACTGTGCTGCTCTGCATTCTTGGACTGCTGACCTTTCCCTGACCCCAGCTCTGCTCTGTCTGAGCAAAGCACAGCTATAACCCGCCCCCCTGTACCTTATCCCACTCTCCTCTCCTCAGTAAGTGTGATGCTTCGGAGTCAAGATGGCGGCGGCCGTATCCTAAATTGCCGAACAGAGTTGCAGCCCAGTGGTGGAAAGTATAATACATTAGTGACTACACATGTAAAATATATTAATTTTAGATGCTGAGGATTTTTTGGATAAGAGTTTGTGCTTTTCATTAAATCATGGTGAAGGTCCGGTTTAATGGGAACCCACAAACTTTTACACTCGGGTTCAATGTACATTCACGTCTTGTATGTGGACCAAAAATCAACAGTTAAGTGGCCACACACATGCCACACCCTGGCCCAACACAGAAATCACCTACAAGCCACAGCCTAGGTGCCTGGCTTCCCAGATGTGTTACTGGCTAATTGTGCATGCTCACTAATTGTAAAGGTCACATACATCTTACTCACCTGCAGGACGGGTCGGGGAATCTGTGTCCCTTAGGGCCGCGTGGCCTTCGACGGCGACTGGATGCATCAATCCATAAATCATCTCCTCAGCCGGGGTCAACTTTAGTTTGGAGGGAAAACCTCCTCCAGTTTTCATGCTGCAAAACAGAGTTAGGGTAATTTAGAACCAGGTGGCCAATACAACATCCAGTCTAATCCTAAAGCTAACATTTTTACCTGTCAATCCGCCTTTGATTTTCTTTCTTCCGTGCAGCATATTTGAGGTCCGATATCTTGCGCTGAATCTGTACAACATCCTTTAACTCTTCCCCCGCTGCATTCACTTGTCTGGTTAGGTCTGCCAAGATGTTGGCTCTGCGCTGTTTGGTAGTGTTTTTTGATCTGCGCCCATATAGCTCATCATAAACTAAGGTCAGGCCACTAGCCAAGGCCATAATTTGGCCCTCACCAAAACGCCCACTCAACTGCCCTCTTCGCAATGTGTGCCCTGTTGTTTTGGGTTGTGGGTCCTCCATGGTGTCATCCAAATGGGGTGACATCCTTGGCTGGGTTTGTGGGGTATAATGCAGGGAATGGTGGCTGCCTGGGGATTGGCCTGGACTGGGCAAGGGACTGGGTGTTCTGGCCTGGCTGGCCACAGAAGTCCCAGGTGTTGATGTGGCATAGTAACCTTGCCTTTCCACCTGTGCCGGTGCCAAATGTGGGCGAGCAGGAGAGCTTCGTTCGGAGCCTGAAGTAGTGCTGCCCTTGGAGGTAGTAGGGCGGACCAAGGGTGAGGGCGATCTTGCAGGGCCGGCCCTCTTCTGTTTTTTTTTTGGGCACACTCGTGGTGGGCTGCGGGACCTGGTTCGGCCTCTTTGTGGGCTGCATGGCCTGCTGCGGCGTCTAGGGGGGCTGCGGGACCTGGTTCGGCCTCGAGGGGGGCTGCGGGACCTGGTTCGGCCTCTTTGTGGGCTGCGTGGCCTGCTGCGGCGTCTAGGGGGGCTGCGGGACCTGGTTCGGCCTCGAGGGGGGCTGCGGGACCTGGTTCGGCCTCTTTGTGGGCTGCGTGGCCTGCTGCGGCGTCTAGGGGGGCTGCGGGACCTGGTTCGGCCTCTTTGTGGGCTGCGTGGCCTGCTGCGGCGTCTAGGGGGGCTGCGGGACCTGGTTCGGCCTCGAGGGGGGCTGCGTGGCCTGCTGCGGCGTCTAGGGGGGCTGCGGGACCTGGTTCGGCCTCTTTGTGGGCTGCGTGGCCTGCTGCGGCGTCTAGGGGGGCTGCGGGACCTGGTTCGGCCTCGAGGGGGACTGCGGGACCTACTGCGGACTATTGTGGGTGTTGTAGTGGGGCAGGGTGGGGTGGGTCTTCGGACCCTCTTACCCGTTTTTGGCCCAGTAGCCATACTAGCCTTTGTGGCCTGGGTCTTTGGTTTGCCTGCCTGCTCCTTTTTTTGCCCATAGCTGGTAGTTGGCTTGGCCGGCGTTTTGGTACTAGGCCGTAATTTTGCTTTTGGCTGCTGCGACCTGGTTTTGGGCCCTTCGGAAGGCTCCTGCCGTTTGGCTGCCTTCTTCCCCGTTTGCTCCTTTCCAGTTTTGCCCGGAGGTTTTTTGGGTGCCATTTTGATTTTCTCAAATAATCAGCTGGGTGTGCAGGGACCTTTAAGTAAGCAAGCCAGCGTGTGACGTACGTTCGCACGGCCGTGCGGAACCCGCTGAGGCATTGCGTACGTTCGCACGGCCGTGCGGAACGCGCTGGGGCGTTACTTATCTGCTGCCGAGAAAAAGAAGCAAGATGGCACCCACTATCTTCACCCGCCAACAAGAAGAGATCATCATGTTCGTAAGTGTATTCGATGGACTTTTGTTAGATTAGGAAATGCTGCTCTATATGTGAAGGAAGCGCAGGAATAAATGGCTTTGGTTAAAAATGTGATAAACTACATGCACAACCAAAGGCACGCAACACACGTGCCAAACAACATTTAGGCCATATTGTGAAATTACTGAACACTAGAAATGTGTGTGTGTTAATGTAATTACCCCAAAAAATGTTTTGCTGACACATATTGATATGTATTGAGAAGTAAAGTCGATGTTTTCTTTCTGTTTTGTAGACCATGCTGGAGCGCAGGTACGACTACCTGCCCAACACATTTGAAAAACGCCACGTCGCCCTGGAGATAATCTCCACCATCCAACAGCAGACCAACACCACCTTCACCCACACGCAGATCATGCAGCATTGGTCGGACCTCAAACGGCTGCACATGCCCCGGGTGCGGAGGTTCTTCGGAATCCATTTTCCAAGTAAGTAGATTGCGATTGCATGCAATATGTAACTAAGACAGAAGGTAGGACTTTACTTAGAATGCCTTTTCTTTTCTAGTGTTGGAAATGGATTACCGAATTTGCCGCACCCGGAGGCGCAGAGGACGACCAGTGCTGCATGATTCTGCAGCTGGGAGTGAAGGTGGTGGATCTCCAGGGCGACGGGCCGACCCCTCCTCTGTGGCCTCCTCAGACCAGCCCCTGGACCTTACCACAGAGGAGGGGCGGCACAGCGTGGGCAGGCAGTCGTACCCTGCCACGCATGCGGGATCCTCGGGTATGTCACTCTTCATGTCTACACCAAAAAAGAGAATTGCTAGCTCCTGATATCACCAAACTGAATCCTTTATTCTGTATTTGTAGATGTTTCGGTTGCGGGTGAAGTAGTGGGTCAGGAGGCAGCAGATAGGAGCCCACAAGACCCTGGAGAAGGTGAGTGATGTGACCCAGACTTAGCTCAAAACATTGGAGGACTGCGGAATCAGACATCCAAACTAACCATTTGGCCCATGTTTCTACAGGCACTTCTTCACAGCAGAGCCAGGAACCAGGACCTCAGGGTGTTGTCCCCAACGAGCCATCTCTCGGCCACCAACCAAGTAAGTAGTCATGTCATTCTAGAGATTTCGGTCTAGATTCCCATGAACACAAAAACACATAATGCCCTAGTCAATGCCAATATAAGAGGGACCTGTGGCCACTGAATTAGCTTAATTAGTTGCCCAACTGTCCTGTGGCCACTGAATTAGCTTAATTAGTTGCCCAACTGTCCTGTGGCCACTGAATTAGCTTAATTAGTTGCCCAACTGTCCTGTGGCCACTGAATTAGCTTAATTAGTTGCCCAACTGTCCTGTTGCCACTGAATTAGCTTAATTAGTTGCCCAACTGTCCTGTGGCCACTGAATTAGCTTAATTAGTTGCCCAACTGTCCTGTGGCCACTGAATTAGCTTAATTAGTTGCCCAACTGTCCTGTGGCCACTGAATTAGCTTAATTAGTTGCCCAACTGTCCTGTGGCCACTGAATTAGCTTAATTAGTTGCCCAACTGTCCTGTGGCCACTGAATTAGCTTAATTAGTTGCCCAACTGTCCTGTGGCCACTGAATTAGCTTAATTAGTTGCCCAACTGTCCTGTGGCCACTTACTAACCTTAATTCCTGTGATTAATCATATGTGCATTATACTTAATTTGTTTCTTTAAATACATTAATTACACAGGTGATAAACATGTATTGTTCTCCGAATAATTTGAATTTCTGATTTTTGGGAAGGGACCACAAGACAGCGACTTGCTGATATCAATCGGAGGGTCCTTGAGTTGGTGGCCGATCTGCAGGCGATGCGGGACACGTTGGGGACAACAGAAGAGGAAGACTAGTGTCCTGGTTCCTGGCCCTGTAGATTTGTAAATAGTTGTATTTGTACATAGTTTTCTTGGTTAAACACCAAATTTCTTTGTATATAGTTTTCTGGTTTTTAAAAAGTTTTAAATTGTATATAGTTTTTAAAGTTTTTAACAAAAACAGTGTATATATTTTTAGTAAAGCCAAAACAATTTGTATATAGTTATTAATTTTTTTGGGCCAAAGTTGCCAGAAAAATTTTGCCAACAAATGGCAATTGAGCAATTAAAAACCAAAAAAAAAAAAAAAAACATGTTGTCCCATTTATTTGCACACATACATTGAAAAAAAACAAGGGGACAATGACATATTTGAAAATCAAGATTGTGATGTCCGTGAAGTGATTTGGGTAAGTTTTAGGGACCTAAAATGGAAGAAGAACCAAGGCGCTAAGTGATTGGGGTAAGTTTTAGGGACCTAAAATGGAAGAAGAACCAAGGCGCTAAGTGATTTGGGTAAGTTTTAGGGACCTAAAATGGAAGAAGAACCAAGGCGCTAAGTGATTTGGGTAAGTTTTATGGACCAAAAATGGAAGAAGAAACAAGGCGCTAAGTGATTGGGGTAAGTTTTATGGACCAAAAATGGAAGAAGAAACAAGGCGCTAAGTGATTGGGGTAAGTTTTAGGGACCTAAAATGGAAGAAGAAACAAGGCGCTAAGTGATTTGGGTAAGTTTTAGGGACCTAAAATGGAAGAAGAACCAAGGCGCTAAGTGATTTGGGTAAGTTTTATGGACCAAAAATGGAAGAAGAAACAAGGCGCTAAGTGATTGGGGTAAGTTTTATGGACCAAAAATGGAAGAAGAAACAAGGCGCTAAGTGATTGGGGTAAGTTTTAGGGACCTAAAATGGAAGAAGAACCAAGGCGCTAAGTGATTTGGGTAAGTTTTAGGGACCTAAAATGGAAGAAGAACCAAGGCGCTAAGTGATTTGGGTAAGTTTTAGGGACCTAAAATGGAAGAAGAACCAAGGCGCTAAGTGATTGGGGTAAGTTTTAGGGACCTAAAATGGAAGAAGAACCAAGGCGCTAAGTGATTTGGGTAAGTTTTATGGACCAAAAATGGAAGAAGAAACAAGGCGCTAAGTGATTGGGGTAAGTTTTATGGACCAAAAATGGAAGAAGAAACAAGGCGCTAAGTGATTGGGGTAAGTTTTAGGGACCTAAAATGGAAGAAGAACCAAGGCGCTAAGTGATTTGGGTAAGTTTTAGGGACCTAAAATGGAAGAAGAACCAAGGCGCTAAGTGATTTGGGTAAGTTTTATGGACCAAAAATGGAAGAAGAAACAAGGCGCTAAGTGATTGGGGTAAGTTTTAGGGACCAAAAATGGAAGAAGAAACAAGGCGCTAAGTGATTGGGGTAAGTTTTAGGGACCTAAAATGGAAGAAGAACCAAGGCGCTAAGTGATTTGGGTAAGTTTTAGGGACCAAAAATGGAAGAAGAAACAAGGCGCTAAGTGATTGGGGTAAGTTTTAGGGACCTAAAATGGAAGAAGAACCAAGGCGCTATGTGATTTGGGTAAGTTTGAGGGTGTGAAAATGGAAGAAGAAACAAGGCGCTAAGTGATTGGGGTAAGTTTTAAGGGAGGTCAAGGGAAAAGGCAGAAGAGCGCTAAGTGGTTAGGGTGAGCTTTAAGGGAGCTCCAGGGAAAAGGCAGGAGAGCGCTAAGTGGTTAGGGTGAGTTTAGTGATGGAAGTGAAATTATGTAGGCGAACACTTTAATGAGAGAAGTTTGTAGTGCGCAGGCGCAATATCGCAAGAATTTCGTCTGGACAGATACTTTAGGAAAAAATGAAGCAGGATGTAGCGGGAAAATGATAGGATTCGTGTGAGGATACGATGGGAAAAGGGCAAAAACGAAAGGCTACGTTGGTAGTTGGGCAAAATAAATCTGAACCTTTTCGATGGAAAATGACATCCTCGTCTGCGTACTCTGGCATACGAGCACACGGACGCGCTACGGAAGGTTTACGAAGCATGCATAGAATCGATCGAACGTTCATGCGAGAGCGGGAAATTTTGAAAATCTTACGACGTCGGCACCAAACCGAAAGTTTGTTTGTGTCTCTCTGAATCGAGCCTATTGTGGTGTTCTTCCATCAAGGCACCCGGTGGAGCACTCAACACATCCTCCCTTTCAGAGGGGTTATTAATGAGGCCATTCAGTCCAAAGTGTCTCCAGGAGCTTAGTCCAGTGTGATTTTCCAGTTCCTCAGCCTGAATCCATGCTCCAAGGTACCAGGGAGCACACACATTTGTCCTATTCATGGGGGGGGGGGGGTAACCTTCACATACTTTCTCTTTCTTTCACTTTTTCTCTGCCCAGACATGTCCAGCCTTCTATATAGGGTCTAGTTCTGACTGGCTTCCCCTGCTTTGGGCCTTACCACTTTTCTGTGTAGCAAGGGTGACATCTGTTGTCCACGTCCCCTTACTGCAGCCCATTTCTCTCTGCCTGCCTTCTCTAATTTACTTATGGGACACTAAGAGTTCTCTACAATTCTCCCAAACATTCTCTATAGGACTTCCACAATCTCAGGGCCGCCTGTATCAGTGGTGGTAGGGGTTGTACTTGAGATAATTGCAAAAAAGGAAAGTGGTTGGGAAAACTGAGCTAGAGCCATTGCTTGCTGCTGCTATGGGGCCCAGGAGACCTTAATGCGGAAGTCTATTCAAAAAAGTGACCCTCTGTCCTGCCACCCTACCCTGGTACTGAGGCAGGGCAGAGGGTTCGAAAGAAAAAGACCCCTTACCTTAACCAGGGTCCCACACCACTCCCCCGATGCTCTGAATCCAGGATGCCACCACCCTTCCTGAAAGCATTCAAGTGAATGTGCAGTGGGAGTGCACGCGGGCCTGGAGGATGTGGCTCTGTGCTTTTCAACAGCGGACGCACAGAGATTGGGGGAACGGCAATAGCCCGAGGAGAAGGTAAAGGGTCTTTTTCTTTCTAAACCCACGGTGCATGTGCGTGCTGCCCAGCGGCATCCCTGCCATCCTACTTGCTGCTGCGCACCAAGCCTATGCATGCACCGTGGGATCGCTGTTGAGGTAAGACTACTATAGATTGGAGAGATTTAACACAGCAACTCAGGAAAGGCAAAATGGAGATTTTGCTGATTTGGGATGTTGCCAATGTATTAAACGCACCAGTTACCTCTTCTCCACTTCTGCAATGCATGCATGGCCTCTCCTTCAACCGTGCATATGAATGAACAGTATAGAACGCTGTTGTGTTTGCGAGTATTTGTTGTGCGTTGTGTTTATGTGGCTTTGCCCTGGGTTCGCTGTTTAATGTTTCCTGCATTCTCACAGGTGTTTGTAATTCCCTCCTCTTGCCTATAAATGCGTGTATCCCCGCCTTTGGGCAGGATCATTGTGTCTTTTTGTTTGAAGTGTAGACATGCTCTCCAGCTCTCTGTCCCACGTTCCTTGCTCTGCATACTGAGGCTCAGGCCCTCTGCTGTCTGTACGGGGGCCCACGCCCTTTGTAGTCTGTACTGGAGTCCAGTTCCTCCATTGTCCGTGCTGGGGACCAGACCTTCAGTTGTCTGTACTGGGGCCAATGCTATGCATTGTCTATACAGGGGTACTTCCGTCTAGCTCCCGTCCATTGATACCTGCTACTGTAAGTCTGTCTGCTTTGCTGTGTATTGTCTTCCCTCTGTTTTTCCTTTCCCTAAGTCTGCAATCACCACAGGACTGCCCGGGACCTAGTGTACCCTCCACCATCAAGGGCTCTGCAGAAAACGTAGGTGGTTACGGGCCTTTCCATTGGATACCAGATCTCCCACGCCCGGGGTGGTCAGGGGCTTAACCTCCCTGGTGGTGTAGACAAGTTGTTTGTCTTATGTGTAGATGTTTCCAGTCTGTGACTCTGCTCACCTGTCCTCATCCCAGGACTCCAACCGCTCAGTTCCTGGTCTGTGCCTGTAATCTCCAGAAGACATCCAGTAGTGGCCATTGCTATGGCCTCCAGGGAGGAACTGGCTTCCTGGCAGAAAGCCACCTTAGTCTCCCCATTCCTAAACCCAGGGCAGGCGTCAGCACTAGGCATACCCGGGCAGATGCCGCGGCCCCTGTACCTTGAGAGGGCCCACCTCATTACCTCTACCCTGGGCAGCCCCCATGCAGGAAGCATTGCTGTGCAGTAACCAGGACTAAGGACTGTCAGACAATTAACCATTTGGAGATCCTTCTTTGTTCCCTTTTTCTCTCTTTTTTCATTCTTTCTTTCTTTTTCCCTAGTATAATTTTTTCTGATATTTCTTCGCTCTTTTTTTCAGTCAGTCCTACTATCCTTTCTTTCCTGCTTTTTTCTCTCTTTGTTTCTGCCCTTTCTTCATTCTATGCCTTTGTTCTGTTTATTTCCATTTTTTTCATATTTTATATTTATACATGCAATTTTATCGCCATTTATTTAAAATCATACCACACTGGCAAGGGGCCCACTGAGACTCTATCGCCCAAGGGCCCGAATAAACCTAGAGTCGGCCCTGCCTAAACCAGCAAATTCCCAAACTGCTCTGAGTGCCCAATGATATAATTCACCCAGCCTTGTAATATGTCTGCAGTTTAGGATAAACCCAACAGTGACAATCTATAAAAGTAACTCTTAAACCATTAAAAACATTGGATGGAACCTCCTGGGAATGTCCAATTCCTGTATGACAATTTATAGAATGTCGCGCAGAACCCGAGTTAGCGAAGGCAGCGCGCTAATAGTCCCATTGCTGCATCTCTCCTGTCCCTTCTCATTTACAACAAAATGCCGTTTTCTTTTATTTTTATTTTTTTTAGACTTTAGACTCATTTTGCCGACTGTAACGGCTTCACTGGTAAGGTGACCCTCGTAACGTCTCGTAAAAAAAGTCTCTCTGTCACAAAGACTTACTAAACACCACCATTATTTTTTTTAAAGTAGGTTCCTGTAAGTTTTCTTATTTTTGGTGGCGGAAAACAAAGTTGTTGACCTTCTGTTTTGCTGTTTGCTAATTTTCCTCCAGACAAACCTTTTCCACAAAAGAAATTGTTTTTCTAAATGCAAACGACCACATAAAGCGGCAAACGGTGCGTACGTCGGACACGGAGGCGATCCCTTAATTTGCGACGGAGGTGGCGTAACGATGCACTTCTCTATTAAGCGGCGAGGTAATTATGCCAAATAAGGGCTTTTTGTAATTTTTGACATTTTCCTCTACGAATTAATCTGAGCCTACTTAACAAAAGAGGCCTATTCCATGAATCTTATTGCGGAATGGGATTCTATTATGATCTAAAAGTTTTCCACGCTCTGGAAGAGGCAAGCGCGGACTCATTTATTTACCAAAAGTGTTTTACCTTGTAAAATACGGAATCCATTCAATTAATGGTAATGTTTCAATGACTGACCCAACCACAGCTTCCCATGGAAATCAGTGTGCTCTTAACCTTCATGGTGTCCTTAGTACGGGGATGGAACCCTTATGGAAGCTACAGCCTTACTTAAAGTAATCTCATTTAGGCTTCGTTACTATGTGCTGTCTCTGCTGGCTAGATTGCATTAGGCAGAAAATAGCGTTACAATAAAATTTGCTTGCTAAATTTGTTCACACTCTTTTGTCGGGTGAATACATTTAACAGTTTTTCTTTACCTTTACACGTGGCTGCTGTAGAGAGAATCAACCTTTTGTATAAGTAGGGTCTTGGCTTTAGTCAACCAGGAACTACGATCAAGAAAAAGCTTAATTACCCTTATTGAGATTTGTTTTCTGACATGTTTTCAGGTAATGTAATACGCGTGTAATATGCCCTGGCATAGCTGTAAGCTTTAAGGCTATGATGCAGGTGGCACTGAGCTGAAGAGTAGCTCAGAATATTTTGTCCATCTGTCAATTTTGAGCTTGCCCTCGTGTCTGCATCTCCAGATGGGCTCTTTCGAAATCACCCCAAAAGGCTTTCTGGGCTACAAAGCCTGTGCATCCCTGACATGGACCACAGAGCCTGTGCATCCTTGACCTGGACTACAGAGCCTGTGCATCCTTGACCTGGACCACAGAGCCTGTGTATCCTTGACCTGGATCACAGAGCCTGTGCATCCTTGACCTGGACTTCAGAGCCTGTGTATCCTTGACCTGGACCATAGAGTCTGTGCATCCTTGACTTGGACTACAGAGCCTGTGCATCCTTGACCTGGATCACAGAGCCTGTGCATCCATGACCTGGATCACAGAGCCTGTGCATCCTTGACCTGGATCACAGAGCCTGTGCATCCTTGACCTGGACTTCAGAGCCTGTGTATCCTTGACCTGGACCATAGAGTCTGTGCATCCTTGACTTGGACTACAGAGCCTGTGCATCCTTGACCTGGATTACAGAGCCTGTGCATCTTTGACCTGGACTACAGAGCCTATGCATCCTTGACCTGGACTACAGAGCCTGTGCATCCTTGACCTGGACTACAGAGCCTGTGCATCTTTGACCTGGACTACACAGCCTATGCATCCTTGACCTGGACTACAGAGCCTGTGCATCCTTGACCTGGACTGCAGAGCCTCTGCATCCTTGACCTGAACTACAGAGCCTGTGTATCCTTGACCTGGACTAGAGAGCCTGTGCACCCTTGACCTGGATTACAGAGCCTGTGCATCCTTGACCTGGACTAGAGAGCCTGTGCATCCTTGACCTGGACTAGATAGCCTGTGCATCCTTGACCTGGATTACAGAGCCTGTGCATCCTTGACCTGGACTAGATATCCTGTGCATCCCTGACCTGGACTACAGAGCTTGTGCATCCTTGACCTCGACTACAGAGCCTGTGCATCCGTGACCTGGACTACAGAGCCTGTGCATCCGTGACCTGGACTACAGAGCCTGTGCATCCGTGACCTGGACTACAGAGCCTGTGCATCCCTGACCTGGACCACAGAGCCTGTGCATCCTTGACCTGGACCACAGAGCCTGTGCATCCTTGACCTGGACTGCAGAGCCTGTGCATCCTTGACCTAGCAGACCTATTCCTGATTGCCCCTGAAGGGTGCTAGGGATCTTGAACTATAGATGGAGACAGGAATGCAGCTTTTACCAGGCCCCCTTCTGCCACAGGCCCTGTAGAAGCTGCCTCCCCTGCCTCTATGGTACAGTATGTACGCCCCTGATCACTCTATATGTCCTGTGTACCATCACTGGCACATCTGGTGTGCAGAACAGGGATGCCTGATGCCAGATATACCTTGGAAGCGACCATGGAGGGGAATTTACTCAGACTTCAAGTAGTTTAAAGTGTTTTGTTGTGTGCCCCGGGGGGTTGGGTTGCTGCGCTGTGTAAAACCCCCAAGATCACCCATAAAAACTCACCTTTGCCCAGGCTCTCGTCCAATCAGAACCGTATGTCATGCATATTAATGATTGGCAATACGCCTCTGTTTAGAAAATCAGGAGCGAGAGCGGCCACATCCCCTGTTCCCTTTAGATTAAGGCATGTTCCTGCCCCCAGCCTGGATGGATGGGTGAGGGAGCGAACCACAGTCCAGAGATGCTGGATATGCAGAGGTGATTGTTTACATTGTCGAGGGAGCCACTAGAAAAGGTACGTTTGGCAGTGACCTTGGGGGGGGAGTCACACAACGGGGCATTAGATATGTCTGTGGCAGGTGTGTGCATCAGCTAGAGGAGTGCCAAGAGTGTCTGGAGACCGGCACATGAGGGATTAAACAACAAGGTGAGTATAACGAAGACCAGCAGGGTTTCACACAGCGGAGCATCCCAAATTGGGATGTCCATAGAGAGGGTCCTTATCCAGCCCTGGCAGCTTTTAGACTGGGCTAGTATGAGTGAGGTTTTTGTCCACTTTACAAGGGCATCACGATTTGGTGTGTGAAAGCCACAGGATCAGCTGTTTACTTACCTTGATCTACACTCCCATGGTGCATGGATCTAGTCCGATCCGAAATCCCTGTGTAGCGGGCACATGCCTGGCCAATGGCACACGCTCTGAGGGGGGTTCTTGGACCTAGGTTGGTGTGGCATGTGTGGGGTGAGGGGCACTTACTGATTCAGTCATCGCTGCTCTCCAATGATGACACTCCTTGATGCAAACAACAGGGTCTTTATTTGAGGGCTTCCATCCATGTTAAACAGCATATCTCAGTACAGGCAATATCCATACATATCCAATATATGGCAGTTACAGCAAACAGTCTTACAGCTTCCAGTTACTCTCACAGGCTTCTATACTGTTGCTCAGCTCCTCCACTAAATTAACAGTCTTCCCCTCACTAGAACAGAGTCTAGAACAGAACCCTCTAGAAGGGTTGGGTCCTCCCTTATATAACCTCTGAAGTGTTGCCTTACCCAACTATGTTGCTAGACCAATGGCAGGGCAGGTAATGTTGCCAATGCCCCCTGGCTGAGTCTCTATTTATCTATATTAAGGGGTACTCTAGACTAATTAATATTATCTATGTTTATTCCTTAGGCAACACTGCCATCATGTGGATTCATGATGCAATGGCACCTATATTTAACTAGTTTTATTCCTATCACTCAGTGTCTCCCCCACTGACAGGGCTTTAGCCTGTGTAACCTGCCATGCATAATTATGCCTGGCAATAAGTTTTGAACAGAACCAGTTACCTGGCACTTCCCGCTGGCCACTCCCCTCAGCTGGGCGGGGCCCTGCAGGCCTGCGTGTGCACTGTAGAATCCAATCCAAAGGGGAGTATACAGGCGACCAGCAGATTTTCACACAGCGTGGCATCTTAAACCGGACCTTCACCATGATTTAATGAAAAGCCCAAAGCTTAAAAAATTATTCCCCAGCATCTAAAATTAATATATTTTAAGTTTTTAGTCACTTACTTATTCTTTCCACGACTGGGCTGCAACTCTGTTCAGGAATGTAGGATACGGGCGCCGCCATCTTGACTCAGAAGCATCACATACTGAGGAGAGGAGAGTGGGATAAAGTACAAGGGGTGGGGTTATAGCTGTGCTTTGCACAGACAGAGAAGAGCTGGGGTCAGGGAAAGGACAGCAATCCCAGAATGATCCATGAGCCGCCATCTTGGATGTTTAAAGGCTCATAACATGCAGTAGATGCAGGTAGGATGATTTTTAATGTGAGCAATCTGTACAGGGGGAAACATATAAGATAGGCTCTAATTTAGGTGAAGGTCTGGATTAATGTGAGCAATCTGTATGTACAGGGTGTGGGAAACATATAAGATAGGCTCTTATTCAGAGTGAAGGTCCGGATTAATGTGGGCAATCTGTATGTACAGGGTGTGGGAAACATATAAGATAGGCTCTTATTCAGGGTAAAGGTCCGGATTAATGTGAGCAATCTGTATGTACAGGGTGTGGGAAACATATAACACAGGCTCTAATTCAGAGTGAAGGTCCGGATTAATGTGGGGGAAACATATAAGATAGGCTCTTATTCAGGGTGAAGGTCCGGATTAATGTGGGCAATCTGTATGTACAGGGTGTGGGAAACATATAAGATAGACTCTTATTCAGGGTGAAGGTCCGGATTAATGTGAGCAATCTGTATGTACAGGGGGGGGGAACCGATAAGATAGACTCTTATTCAGGGTGAAGGTCCGGATTAATGTGGGCAATCTGCCTGTACAGGGGGGAAACATATAAGATACGCTTTCAAATCGGGATGCCCCGGGGCAAGCTGTAACCTGACCTAGAGACTATAACATAGAAACATAGAAGGGTGACGGCAGAAGGAGACCATACGCTCCATCTAGTCTGCCCTTATGTGTATACTGTATGTTCTCTGTATGTTATGTGTATACTGTATGTTCTCTGTATCTTATGTATATACTGTATGTTCTCTGTATCTTATGTGTATATACTGTATGTTCTCTGTATCTTATGTATATACTGTATGTTCTCTGTATCTTATGTATATACTGTATGTTCTCTGCATCTTATGTATATACTGTATGTTCTCTGCATCTTATGTATATACTGTATGTTCTCTGTATCTTATGTATATACTGTATGTTCTCTGTATCTTATGTATATACTGTATGTTCTCTGTATCCTATGTATATACTGTATGTTCTCTGTATCTTATGTGTATACTGTATGTTCTCTGTATCTTATGTATATACTGTATGTTCTCTGTATCTTATGTGTATACTGTATGTTCTCTGTATCTTATGTATATACTGTATGTTCTCTGTATCTTATGTATATACTGTATGTTCTCTGTATCTTATGTGTATACTGTATGTTCTCTGTATCTTATGTATATACTGTATGTTCTCTGTATCTTATGTGTATACTGTATGTTCTCTGTATGTTATGTGTATATACTGTATGTTCTCTGTATGTTATGTGTATACTGTATGTTCTCTGTATGTTATGTGTATACTGTATGTTCTCTGTATCTTATGTATATACTGTATGTTCTCTGTATCTTATGTGTATATACTGTATGTTCTCTGTATCTTATGTATATACTGTATGTTCTCTGTATCTTATGTATATACTGTATGTTCTCTGTATGTTATGTGTATACTGTATGTTCTCTGTATCTTATGTGTATACTGTATGTTCTCTGTATCTTATGTATATACTGTATGTTCTCTGTATCTTATGTGTATACTGTATGTTCTCTGTATCTTATTTATATACTGTATGTTCTCTGTATCTTATGTATATACTGTATGTTCTCTGTATCTTATGTGTATACTGTATGTTCTCTGTATCTTATGTATATACTGTATGTTCTCTGTATCTTATGTGTATACTGTATGTTCTCTGTATCTTATGTATATACTGTATGTTCTCTGTATCTTATGTGTATACTGTATGTTCTCTGTATGTTATGTGTATATACTGTATGTTCTCTGTATCTTATGTGTATACTGTATGTTCTCTGTATGTTATGTGTATATACTGTATGTTCTCTGTATCTTATGTATATACTGTATGTTCTCTGTATCTTATGTGTATACTGTATGTTCTCTGTATCTTATGTGTATACTGTATGTTCTCTGTATCTTATGTATATACTGTATGTTCTCTGTATCTTATGTGTATACTGTATGTTCTCTGTATCTTATGTGTATACTGTATGTTCTCTGTATCTTATGTGTATACTGTATGTTCTCTGTATCTTATGTATATACTGTATGTTCTCTGTATCTTATGTGTATACTGTATGTTCTCTGTATGTTATGTGTATATACTGTATGTTCTCTGTATCTTATGTGTATACTGTATGTTCTCTGTATGTTATGTGTATATACTGTATGTTCTCTGTATCTTATGTATATACTGTATGTTCTTTGTATCTTATGTGTATACTGTATGTTCTCTGTATCTTATGTGTATACTGTATGTTCTCTGTATCTTATGTATATACTGTATGTTCTCTGTATCTTATGTGTATACTGTATGTTCTCCTTATCTTAGGATAGATGGAGGCTTATCCCAGGCATGTTTAAATTCAGTGACTGTTGATTTTTCAACTACCTCTGCTTGAAGTTTGTTCCCAGCATCTACTACTCTTTCTGTAATATAATATTTTCTAACATTGCTCCTGATCTTCCCCCCTATAGAGTCACCAGGTTTTTGGTCCTCTTTAAGGATTCCTATAACTGTACATTAGCCTAGAAGAATTCTCAAGCTGTATTCTTACGTATCAATAAACTAAAAAAAAAAACCCCATAAAATGGATTCCTGCCTGACAATGGGGGGAAAGTTTGGCGGCCACGTCTCTATTGTATATTCATGAAGCCGGTTGGTCGGGCGTCCTTCTCTCCTGCAGCATATGCTTCGGCTCTGCAGAGAATAAAATCAAATTTGTCTGTCTTGTCATATTGTCATCAAACTGATCGTCCAACAATTAGATTAATGTTTTGTCAAGAAGCTGAAGGGTGGCAAATGGAATTGGGGGGGCGGGTGGTGGTGGTGGTAGGGGGGGGTGTGTACCTATCATACGGCAGGGCCCGCTTAACCCTTCCCGAGGAAGCAGCCCATCCGGCAATTCCTGGAGGCAAAGAAGGTAATCAAAATGCGGCTCCGGTGACACCATCAAATTAGAATGATCCATGTTAGTAGCAGGAAGGTCGGCAGCGGGGTCGCGGAGGTGCCTGTATGTGGGCAGAACTCATTAAGATTATTGACAGTCGTATTTAGGAAGGTTTCACAGCTTTATGCACAAAAAGCTTTTCCCAGATCAGAGGATAGGGATGAGCCAAAGCATTCTGGGTAATGGATCTGGATTTCCCTAATTCATTTTTGCATCACCAAGTTGATTTATTTAAAGTGGACCAACACCCACCGCTGATCGGCCCGGGAATCTATAAGCTCCCTGCCTGCGGGGCACCCCGATCGCTGTGTGAAACCCCCCAGGACGCCCGCAAATCCTACCTGTTCCGCGTTCCAACGGCGCATGCGCGGGCCGCCGCCGCCTCTCGCGCATCCCTCTAGCAGGGCGCGCACCCGCACCGGCCGTTTGTGAATGGCCAGCGTGGGTGCACTCCCTGTAAGAGGGACGCACGAGAGGCGGTGGCGGGCGCTCTCACCTTGTTCATCGACAGACCTCGCTTGTCCGTCGGCGGTGATTGGTGGAGCGAGTCACATGGGAGCGGGTTCAGGTGAGTTTTTGGGGCTTTCTGGGGGGTTTCACACAGCGGGGCACCCCCCCCCCCCCCCGCGGAAGTGGACCAACACCCAGGATAGTGAAAATCCTGGGTGTTGGTCCACTTTAAAGTGGACCAAAACCCAGCTGGATCGGGTCACACGACGGGGAATCAGATATGCTGGAGGCAGGTAGAGAAGTGCCAAGAATGCCTCAGGAGATCCGCACATGTGGGATTAAATAATGAGCTAAGTATAAGGTGGGATGTCCCAATTTTTTTCTAAAAAGGTGGAACAAGGTGGAAATGGAACATTTCCCTAATTAAACTTTGCATCACTGAGTTGATTTATTTAAAGTGGATCAAAACCCAGCAGGATGGGCCCGGGAATCTTATAGATCTATTCCCCCCACGGGGCATCCAAAATCGATGCCCCGCTTTGTGAAACCCCCCAGGTCGCCCGCTACACTTACCTTAATCCAGGACCAACGGCGCATGCACGGGCCACGGCCGCATCCCCACTATCCCTCTAGCAGGGCCCATGCCCACGCCGGCCATTTGTGAATGGCCAGCGCACGCTCACTCCCTGTTAGAGGGAAGAGTGAGATGCAGCCGCCAGCGCGCCTGAAGCCGCTGAGCTAAGACATCAGGTTAGACGTTCATAGCTCAGCGGCTCCGAGCACGAGCAGCCGCGCATGCGCCGTAGGACCGCCGTGACATGAGTTGATGCGGGAGATCTGGGGGGTTTCACATAGCGGGGCACCCCGATCGGAGTGGACCAAAACCCAGGATAGTCAAAATTCTGGGTTTTGGTCCACTTCAAAGGGATAGTCAATGCATCAGTAATAATAAGGCAGCAAGCAGCTCACCCGATGCCTGTCCCATGTGCCCCTCTTCCATTTCCTGCAGCACAACAGGGAAAATGTAGCGGGGCTTTAAAGTTTGACCCTCCATTCAGTTCCATTTCTCCTGGACCGCGCAAGCAAAAAACAGCCACTCTGTCTTTCAGAGCTCTCTTGGCATGCCACAGTGGTCGCACATCTGCCACTGACCACAGCAGAGCGAGCTCATGACTAGTGATGGGCTTTGGATCCAGACTGAAGCTAGATTCGACCCAGTATTCGCTCCGGTTCGCTCCATTCCAGTTATTGGCAAGATCCAGGTCAAATGATTCGCCATGCCACTGTCACAATGCGGGTGGAGCCTCGCTTGCAGAGAAGCCAGGTAAGTCTGCAACCTACTTCCGGGCTCGGAATCTACAGAAGCACCCGGTCTTCTCTGGAGCCCCCCGAAAAAGAGGACAGACTGGGCTGCAGATGCCATCAGGTTCATGCCCAGAAGTTTTGGAAGCAAAGATGCAAGATAAGTCTCGGGCCAGCGATCGGGGGCAGACAGCAAAGGTGCAAAGTTAGTCCAGAACCAAAGATTGGGAGAAGACAGCAACGGTGCAAAGTTTGTCCAGAACCAAAGATTGGGAGAAGACAGCAAAGGTGCAAAGTTAGTCCAGAGGCAGAGATCGGGAGAAGACAGCAAAGGTGCAAAGTTAGTCCAGAGCCAAATATTGGGAGAAGACAGTAAAGGTGTAAAGTTAGTCCAGAGCCAGAGAGCAGGAGAAGACAGCAAAGGTGCAAAGATTAGCCCAGAGCCAGAGATCAGGAGAAGATAGCAAAGGTGCAAAGTTAGTCCAGAGCCAAAGATCAGGAGAAGACAGCAAAGGTGCAAAGTTAGTCCAGAGGCAGAGATCGGGAGAAGACAGCAACGGTGCAAAGTTAGTCCAGAGCCAAAGATCAGGAGAAGACAGCAAAGGTGCAAAGTTAGTCCAGAGGCAGAGATCGGGAGAAGACAGCAAAGGTGCAAAGTTAGTCCAGAGCCAAATATTGGGAGAAGACAGTAAAGGTGTAAAGTTAGTCCAGAGCCAGAGAGCAGGAGAAGACAGCAAAGGTGCAAAGATTAGCCCAGAGCCAGAGATCAGGAGAAGACAGCAAAGGTGCAAAGTTAGTCCAGAGCCAGAGACTCAACCACCTCTTGTGAAGGTCCAAATACAGGCATCTGGTGAGAGGTGAAGGTCCGGGCGGGGGGCTGTCTTGGAGGATGGATAGTTAGAAGGAGGGGGGCTGGGGAGGGGGGCTATAGATTCCACAGTCAAAACAAAAAAAAGGCAGAAATGAATGGGGCAGAGCTGGGGGGCGGGGATGGGATTGATGGGGAAAATCTGGGGGGACAGCAATGGATGGGGATGGGATTGATGGGGCAAGGTTTGGTGGACAGCAATGGATGGGGGACAGGAATGGATAGGGTAAAGCTGGGGGGACAAAAATGGATGGGGATGGGATTGATGGGGCAAAGTTGGGGGGACAGGAATGGATGGGGATGGGATTGATGGGGCAAAGCTGGGGGGACAGCAATGGATGGGGCAGAGCTGGGGCACGATGTGGTAGGACAGGATTGGATGGATCAAAGAGACAGAGAATCAAAGTTTGGTGTACCCTGCAATGCCACTTCCTGCCCGTGCAGTACTTCATATTGCAACGCTAGGTGCCAGGGAGCAAATTCATGACACTGGCAGGGAGACTAAGCATTGCGTTGCCAATCAAGTAAAGGGGGCAGCACTGAGCATGGCAACACAGAAGCACCTGAGTGCAGGGCTGTCAGGGCAGGGGTCCAGGAATTTGGCACCAATATTATTATTATTAATTTATTAATTATATTTTGGTTAGGCTAGGCAAACTGACCAGATGTCTCACATTCGGTGGGACAGTCCCACTTTGAGATATTTCATTCCACTGTCCCCCCAAAAACTCTATGGACACTTAAAGTGTCACAAAAGTCATGCATCGTGGTCCTTAAAGTGGACCAACACCCAGGGGTGATCGGCCCGGGAATCTATAAGATTCCCGGGCCGATCACCTCCCTCACCGGGCCAATCACCCCCCCCAAAAAACTCACCTGATCAGCGGCGGCGGCGGCGGCCGCCGCCTCCCGCGCGCCCCTCTAGGCGTGCGCGCGCCCGCGCCTGCCGTTTGTGAATGGCCGGCACGGGCGCGCGCACTGTCGAAGGGGCGCGCGGGAGGCTGTGGACGCGCTGTCTTGTCCGCAGCTGTCACCCGCTTGTCCGTGGCTACGTGGGAGCGTGGTGAGGTGAGTTTTGGGGGGTTTCGGGGTGCCCCCCTGAAGTGGACCAAAACCCAGGATAGTCAAAATCCTGGGTGTTGGTCCACCTTAAGTCTAAAATACTCCGCTAGCCTGTCCACCAATGCACCTGAATAAGGGATGCCCCAGCTTTGTGAAACCCCTGGGTTAGTTTACCGGTGCCCCCGGGGGTTTTGCACAGTGGGGCTCCCACGTCCCTTTCTTTGCCCGCAGTCGCATCCCTGACTTCCCTGTAATTTTGGCACACTCCTACACCCAGCCATTCAGGTAGACTTGGGGCGGGACTGCTTCCCAGTCTACAGGGAAGCCGGGGATGAGGCCAGCAGGCGTTTCAGTAAGTAGGGGCCTCAGTTACTTGGCTGGACTATTATGTGACGGGTGGAAACTATGGGCAACATTGCAAGTAGGAATCATTAGAGCCCTGTCAGTGGAATAGGCCCTGATAGTGATAGAAACCCTAAATAGTTTTAGATAGAAACCATATTAGATGCATCTCTTAGGGTCATCATGAAACCACATGATGGTAATGTTGCCTAAGGAATGGACCTAACTAGTACTTTAATGGGCTGGAATTCCCCTTTAGGTTGGTAAATAGAGCCAGGGGGCATTGGCAACATTAACTGCCCTGCCATTGGTTGGAGACTCGCAACTAAGTTGGAATAGCAACAATACAGAGGGTTTAAAAGGGAGAGACCAACCCTTCCAGAGTGTTCTACGTTTGGAGTTTGTCATGAGGGGAAGCATTTCTATGTAGTGGAGGAGCTGAGAGACAGCCATGGAGGAGACCATTGGGATGTACTGTTTTCTGTAACCTGTGGATTATGCTATACTGAACTGTTTGCTGTGTTACCATGGATGGAAGCCAACCAATAAAGACCATGTTGAGTTCGTCTCTGGATCCCAGCGACAACTGAAGCCAGTAAGTGCACCTCCACCCACACATGCCACACCGACATGGGATGCCCTACCCTAGGTCCAAGAACCCCCCTCGCTCCCCAGAACGCGTGCCCCCGGCCAGGCAAGTGCTCGCTACAATTATTTTAAAGGGAAAAATAAAATCATGGGCCTCCACCAGATTTTGTGCCCAGGGGCCTCCAGCAGACTTAATCCGACCCTGTCAATCGAGTTACTTTTAAACAATGTTACTATGATTGAGCTTTAGGCCCAGAGACAAATAAATTCTCCTATTGTTTGTTGGAATCTTTATCTGAACCTTTCAGGAAAATCTACGGCCTATCATCTCTTCGAGGTTTTATGATGAATTTTCGGTCAATACCTCGGCCCTGCAGAAGACTCGTTGATAAGTTCGGTGGTGTTTCCCTCTTGGGGCAGATTATTAGTTATTCCTGTGACTGGTGTCTCCTCGGCTGACATGTAGAAGGGCCTCCTTCAGCTTGTCATTAAACAACAATGGAGAGAGGAGGTGATCCATCAATTACGTCCACAGCTCTCGCTGCCAGTCGACCTCAAGGAAAATAATCACCCCTCGCTGCCAAGCCACTGGATGATTATTTTGTGTGCCGGCTCCGGATTCCCCATTGACAGGAAACGGATACTCCATATACTGCATGGTCCGGAGAGTAAAGTGCACCTGTCACAGGCATTTACATGCGGCAGTTACTTTAAATACCACACATGACTGGAGTCACAGAGGATATTACTTCAGTCTCTCTATAGGGGTTGCCAGGATGCCATTTTTAATTACCCCTTTATATGACCATTGTATGTTTTCACATGCAAAGGAATTTGTGCTCTGTATTTATCCCATCAGTGCAATGAGAAACCACACAAGTGAACCAAACCAGGGGGCAGTGAGCTCACACACGTGCCCAGAATGGTGGGCTGCCCCAGCCATGATGCGGGAGAGTGGTTGGAGCTTTGGTGTCTGGCTTAAAGCAGACCAAGAGTCAAAAATGACTTAAAATGGACCAACACGACAGTGCTCATATGCATCCCTCCCCAGGGCAATTTAGATTGCCGCACATAAATATTTACCTTTTTTCTAACTCCTGCTGTGTTGAATTTTAAAAACAAAATGGCGGCACATGCATTTGCAGGCCGTCTGCAAACAGGAAGTGCTGCTGGGCTTCCTGTTACTGTGTATTGGCAGTTAAGTCAGTTGAATCCAGGCAGCAGCATGGCTGAGATGCTGGGAGAGGAAGCTCCAAGATGGGCACTACCTTGCTTTGCCAGATTCTTGGCCTCTTTTAAGTGGACCAAAATCCAGGATTTTGACTATTCTGGGTTTTGGTCCTTTCCCCCAGGGCACCCTGATCGGCCCTGCTGTGTGAAACCCCCCAGATCGCCCAAAGAAACTCACCTCTTTCTGGTCCTACGGTGCATGCGTGGCTGCTCGTCCAATCAGCGTGCTTGGGGCCACTGACCTCACGCCATCTAAGATGGCATCTAAGTCCAGCGGCTCCGAGCACGCTGGCGGCCATATCCCCCGCTTCCCTCTAACAGGGAGCGTGCCCTCGCCAGTCATTCACAAATGGCTGGCGAGGGCACGTGCCCTACAAGGGGGATATCGGGGATGTGGCCGCGGCCCGCACTTGCACTGTTGCAGCGGGAAGATGAGGGAACGGGGTGACCTGGGGGGTTTCACACAGCGGGGCATCCTGATTTTGGATGCCCCAGGGGATGGGAACCGATAGATTCCCGGACCGATCGAGATGGGTTTTGAGCCACTTTTAGGGCCCAAGCCAGAAACTGTACCTGCAACCTTCGGTTTTCTAACCACCAGGCCATGACTGCCCCAAACCTATTAAACCCACCCTTAGAGTCTAGGGGCATCCTGAATTGGGAAGCATCAATGAAGCGCAATAATCTGCTTCCAAAAATGTCTGATCAATGCAAATGCTGACTGGGAAGTAGTGTAGACAACATGTGGGGGTTGGTGCTCACGCGTGGGGATGCCCAGCTAAATAAGTTCTCTAAATTGGGCCCAGGGGTTGGTCATGGACGGGGCATTGTACTCAAACAGTCCATGGGATGATGGTCACCACGATCCAGTAGATACATTAAAGCACACAGTTCTCTTTATGGGATGCCCCTTCTTTATTAAACTATTAAATTAAATTATTAAACTATTAAACTCTTTTCAATCTCCAGCTCATTCTTGTTAATCAAGGTTCAACAGAAAACACAGTTCCTTCCCCAGTACCTCTCAATGGGGTCTCTTCCTGTTCTTTATCCTTTCTAGGCATCTCCAACCTGGGATCCCAACAAGCCTCGCTCTGAGACACCTTCCAGTGACCCCTAACTTCCAGGTCCCAAGTTGGTTTCTTTGCCTCTCCTGTGCTAATTCAACAGGGCCTCCAGACACTAGGACCTAAGTCTTCTTCTATCCCCCTCTCAGGGATATTACTGAGAAGCACTCCCGGGCGTCAACCGCTGACCCCCCACTTCCGAGGTCCCAAGTTGGTGTTCTGTACCTCTCTCCAGGGGTTCCGGACACTAGGGCCTTCCTCTTCTGTGAATCCGCTCCACAGGATCTCCAGCAGCTGTATTCCTGGGGTGCACTCCACCTACCCCTCACATTCTCACAGGTCCCAATGAACCCTGGCACTCCAGCCGGAACTCGGCACAACATGTCTAAGGAACTTAGCTTTACATGGTCGCCTCTTCTAAGGGCTCTATTCCCATGTCCTATGAAACTCTCTTGAATCTCCTCAGCTCCCCCTTTTATAGTCTATGCCTCTACTGCCCTATAAGGTAACTATACTATACCACTTTACTACTACTCTAAAACACTGCCATCCAAGGCCCATATTATGATGCCCCACTTTGGGAAACCCCCTGGATCACCTGATCCACTAACCTGATGGGATCACCTAATCCACTCACCTGTTCCTGGAGCCCTCAGCGCCGCTGGCACATTCCCAGCATACAGCTAGATGTGAGTGAGCACTATTTGGCTTTGCTAGCCGCACAGCCAGAAAGGTGAGTTTCCTGCGCAAACCGTGGGGATACACACAACACGGCATTGCAAATTGGAATGCTCCTCCTGAGAGGAACAACACCCGGGAAATTCCTGGGCATTGTTCCTTATTAAACCTGAATGAGATTTCAGGAAAAATAAAGTGGACCAATCACTCATTGTGGCCACCCTGGAGTCTAAAAGGCTCTATTGGAGGCAATGGGGCCCACTGCAGAGGTATCAATCAGCGGCCACTCACTGCACATAAGCCACCAAGCACAGCCGCTGGCAGCTCAGTGCAGGGAACTGTTTTCTGCTGAAGCAGAAAGCGGAGCTTGAATTCCTTTGTATGCACAAGAATACATTGGTCATATGAGCACAATTGGCCTGATGCAGAGCCTCCCCTGAACTGACCTTAAAACCTTCCGATTGTCCGGGGGTCCCGTTTGAATCGTGGCTCCAATGTGATGCAGAGCCTCCGTCGGAATGGGTCCCTAACTGATCCGTTAATTTGTCTTCAATCGGGAAGCATTTTTTGCCCCTCTCAGGAGCATTTCCTTGTGGCTTCCGTTCACGTTCACACCGGCGTCCCGTTTTTTCCTCCTTTTTGCTTTGTTTTTTAACGTACCTGCTTGCCTTCCGTGTCATTTTTCACACCAATTTTGTTGTTTTTGACAAGTATACTTACATCTCCATGGATTTCCTGTTGTCAATCTGGGTCCACGCAAGCACACATCTCTAAACCTCCATGTAAATGTACATATGCCACAAACTGGCACTTTGACACATACCTAAATTTAATATTAACTTATTTTTGGTTTATTTTTCCTTGCCTTTAATGCTTACCTTAATCTCTTTTCTTATTCTGTGTTTTCTTCTCCTTCTTCTTGCTATTCCTTGTCCCATATACTTACCTTTTGGGACATGTAACAGTATGATGATGTTGTGATAACGTACATTGCCACCAAATAAAACACACCACACTTCTTTGTAGGTTTTTTTTTTTTTACTGTGATCCTTATTTTGGTGTAACTGGTAAGATTGTTCTAAACTTTAAAAATATAGAAAATTTGCGGCAAAATGGGTGGCTCCTTTACTTACGTGGCCGTTTTCTTTGATCTGTGAAAGAAAAACATCATCATTTTTAGTGTTTTATTTATGTGATTTTTGTTATTTGTGGGGACATGAGTTTAAACTAGTTGTCCAAAGATAAACTTAAACTTACATTGCTTTTGGCCTCCTCCGTGGGTCAACCAGTACGTTCGATTGCACCAGTGACGTTGGGCATGTCGGCTATGTTCTAAAAGCCCAGCTTAACCGCATTCCAGGCTTCCCCTGTTTGAGGGAAAAAAATGTAATTCTGTGCCAGGGTAGCCATGCCATCCAAAAACTTGGTTAGGCTGCGGCTCAGCGTAGACTGGGACATCCCCACGGAGAAGGCACCCAGTCTCTGGAACGAGCCGTTCGCCAAAAACTGCAGGCAGCCAACCAATTTGGTCATACCTGCAATTGCATGCCCCTTTCTTGTGGTGGGGGCTAACCATGGCCGCAGCTCGCTATGCAAGGCATGGAGAGAAACACGGTTAAGGCGGGTGAGCTCGAATAGGTCAACGTCATGCATTCAATCGATGTCCAATGGCGTTCGGTGCAGCCTGGTTTCTGCCATGCTCATAAGTACCAGACGGCGTAGCTGGCGCCTTTGATGTTGGCCCACAGAGGAATGCATTTCCAAAAAGCACGGAGCTCAAATACGGCTGTTCAGACTGCCCGTAAGTGAAGGCTCGGCGGCCCCGTTTTATTAGGGTGATTTCAATCGGAAATCAAGGCTCTGCATCACTGAAAAAAACGGACCAATGAACGACCCGTCCGTTTTCCCGGGAAACAGCCTCTTGCGAGCCGACAATCGGAAAGGCGGCTGAGCACACACATAAACGCACACAAAAAGCAACGTAGCACCCTTTCCGGACCCGATCACAGCCCAAAACCAACGGGAAAACGCACGGGATAGATGAACGGGGAGGCTCTGCATCAAGGCAAATATCATTATTATATCCTTCCCTGTCCATGAGCCGTCCCAGCAATGGAATAGCCTCAGTTCTTGGAGTGCAGCCATTGACCGACCAGATGTCACCTGCTGGTTATGGGCAAGCCAGGCAGGTAAAATCCCTGGCTGATTTTTGGCCTCAGCCCACCATTGCTTGTAACCTATAGTAACTCATTAGTGCATTTATGCATTTATATGCATTTGTGCTTACAAAAAAGCAAAATTAGCATTTCATATATAAATATAATTTTTGTTACTTCACTTGCAATTTTTGCATTTTTTATATATGCCATTATATAAGTCATTATATCTGATATGTCTTTCTAAAAAGATAGAAAACAGGACCAACACCGTTCTACTCAAAGGTACTTTGCTATGCCCCTAATTAGCTACAAAGAAGCACCCTGGGTACAAAGAATCAATATTTGTGATGCACATTAAATATAGTTTTCTTGTTTTTTTTTTCCAGGTACCCCCTTTAAATCCAGCTAGCTCTTCAGTTGAATCCATTCTTCTTCTAAGTCATAGTTTCCTCTGGTCTGGAAATAACACACACCGCTCCCCCTCACCTGGCGTCTTCAAGGACATGTATGTGACAGCGCAAGACAGGCAGCTTCAGGCTACAAAGATGCTCCCGTCTCCATAAATCTGAAGTGACACCCCGGAGATGCCGCACCATGCGCTGCGCAGCGCGCTCTTCAGGCCACCTGAAGAAAACTATTATGTCCCATCTCCCTAATTCCGACCCAGAAACCCCTTCATGGCTGGAGAAATAAATGTAATATATATATATATATATATATATATATATATATATATATAATTTACATACTAAATATAGAAACACATGGTAAAACAACAATGGAAAAGGACCTAGGGGTTTTAGTTAACAATAAGCTCAACTGTAGTAATCAATGCCAGGCAGCAGCTGCCAAAGCAAATAGGATCATGGGGTTCATCAGGAGGGGCATAGGTGCTCATGACCAGAGCATCATTTTATCCCTGTACAAGTCACTGGTCAGACCCCATATGGAGTACTGTGTACAGTTCTGGGCACCTGTGCTTACGAAGGACATATCCGAACTGGAGCGCATTCAAAGAAGGGCAACAAAGTTAATAAAAGGAGTGTGGGAACTAGAGTACCCGGAAAGATTGTCAAAGTTAGGTTTACTTAATTTAGAAAAAAGACGCTTGAGGGGTGATCTAATAACTATGGCCCTTATTTAAGGGATAGCGCCAGGTAGCGAATGGTGAGCGAACGGTAATGACGGTCACCGCCACGAGAACGCCGGCTCCCCTCCGCAATCACACATTTATCAAGCCGATCCTGCTTAACGACTGACAGAGCGTCAGATAGCGAATCATTCATCATTATTCCAGCCTCACCCCACAGCGCCAGCGAGCGACCTTGAACAGCGACAGGTATGACCTCTCGCTACCTGGCGCGCTCCAATGCATTTCAATGGAGCAATCTTTAAATATTCTAAATTAATTGCTATTATTTTTTATTTTTTTTTAAATGTCAAAAATTCTGTGACCACTTCTGCAATGTTAGATATTTTATTTAAGGTAAAAAAAAAAAAAAAAATTGTGCAGAATTGATATTACAGGTCTGACATTAATGTATTCATATTAATGACATTAATCAAAATGTTTTGAAAAACTTGTTTTTTTTTTTATTCCAAAAATATGGTTGTTTGGGGGTTAAAAAACTACTTTTAACCCATTGCCGCCAGCGCTCTGGGGTTTAAACATGCATTTCACAGCGCGAGAATTTTTTGAGCGTGATTTGTTAATGAATATGCTGGGAGCCGTTCGCTATGGCCATTCGCTGTCATGCGCTCCCATACAGCGCGGAACCTGCCAAACAGCGACTCCTAACCCCGTATTCAATATTACCGCACACCGACTGAGTCGCTGTCAACAACTGAACAACGGCCAAGCACAGCGAATACTAGCGTGCGCTGTGAAAATACCGCTACTGTCGCTCATCTGTCGCTACCTGGCGCTATTAATGAATCGGCCTCTATGTATAAATATATTCGGGGTAAATACAAAGATCTGTCCCACAATCCATTTATACCCCTGAGTGTAACCATAACCCGAGAGCATCCAAGGTTAGAGGAAAGGTGCTTTTTCCACCGACATAGGAGGGGATTCTTCTCTGTAAGAGCAGTGAGACTATGGAACTCGCTGCCAGAGGAGGTAGTAATGATGGATACAGTAAAAACGTTCAAAAGTGGCCTGGATGCCTTCCTGGCATGTAATAACATTTCCAGCTATGGCTACTAGACCACTGGGAGGAGATAAACAGGCTGAACTGGATGGACTAAAGTCTTTATTCAGCCTTACATACTATATTACTATTAGGGACGAACCCGGATTCGATCCGAATTTCAGGAAAAATTCGATTCGGATCGAATCCGAATTTCCCCGCGATTCGATCACTCGAAGTTTTCCTTTAACATCCATTCATTTACATTACAGGCATTCTAAGATGGCGGACGGGACATGTCTGGACATGTATCCCGCGCCAGTGCAAGCTGGGGCAGTCACATGCAGCCTATCAGCAGCCAGCAAGCCCGGTGACGTCACACAGCGGTATTTAACGGCGGCCATCTTGCTTTTCCTCATTTCTCTATTGCATTCGTGACAGACAGACAGAACGCTGTGTAGCTGAGGCAGTTAGACAGGCTGGAGACAGGGACAGACAGGGACAGGCTGGAGACAGGCAGGAGACAGGCAGGAGACAGACAGGAGACAGACAGAAAGCCAGGGAAAGGTAGGAAAAACGGAGCTGGCTGACAGGGAGATTTTTTTTTTTTCATCCAGCCTTTGTTAGCGTTTTCAGGCTGCTTATAGTAACTAACTGTGCATATATACTGAACTGATCTTAAGTCTGCTGTGAGGCATCCCATTCTGTGACTAAAGCAGCCTCTGTTTAAGACCATATAAGCATTTGCTCTTATCATATTTGAAATTAGGCCTGATAAAGACACTTTTGCTGGCCAAAGCACTACTGGACCCTGCCAGCTCGATTCCTGCCCGGGGCATCCCATTCTGTGACTACAGCAGCCTCTGTTTAAGACCATATAAGCATTTGCTCTTATCATATTTGAAATTAGCCTGATAAAGACACTTTTGCTGGCCAAAGCACTACTGGACCCTGCCAGCTCGATTCCTGCCCGGGGCATCCCATTCTGTGACTAAAGCAGCCTCTGTTTAAGACCATATAAGCATTTGCTCTTATCATATTTGAAATTAGCCTGATAAAGACACTTTTGCTGGCCAAAGCCCTACTGGACCCTGCCAGGTCGATTCCTGCCCAGGGCATCCCATTCTGTGACTAAAGCAGCCTCTGTTTAAGACCATATAAGCATTTGCTCTTATCATATTTGAAATTAGGCCTGATAAAGACACTTTTGCTGGCCAAAGCCCTACTGGACCCTGCCAGCTCGATTCCTGCCCGGGGCATCCCATTCTGTGACTACAGCAGCCTCTGTTTAAGACCATATAAGCATTTGCTCTTATCATATTTGAAATTAGCCTGATAAAGACACTTTTGCTGGCCAAAGCACTACTGGACCCTGCCAGCTCGATTCCTGCCCGGGGCATCCCATTCTGTGACTACAGCAGCCTCTGTTTAAGACCATATAAGCATTTGCTCTTATCATATTTGAAATTAGCCTGATAAAGACACTTTTGCTGGCCAAAGCACTACTGGACCCTGCCAGCTCGATTCCTGCCCGGGGCATCCCATTCTGTGACTAAAGCAGCCTCTGTTTAAGACCATATAAGCATTTGCTCTTATCATATTTGAAATTAGCCTGATAAAGACACTTTTGCTGGCCAAAGCCCTACTGGACCCTGCCAGGTCGATTCCTGCCCAGGGCATCCCATTCTGTGACTAAAGCAGCCTCTGTTTAAGACCATATAAGCATTTGCTCTTATCATATTTGAAATTAGGCCTGATAAAGACACTTTTGCTGGCCAAAGCCCTACTGGACCCTGCCAGCTCGATTCCTGCCCGGGGCATCCCATTCTGTGACTACAGCAGCCTCTGTTTAAGACCATATAAGCATTTGCTCTTATCATATTTGAAATTAGCCTGATAAAGACACTTTTGCTGGCCAAAGCACTACTGGACCCTGCCAGCTCGATTCCTGCCCGGGGCATCCCATTCTGTGACTAAAGCAGCCTCTGTTTAAGACCATATAAGCATTTGCTCTTATCATATTTGAAATTAGGCCTGATAAAGACACTTTTGCTGGCCAAAGCACTACTGGACCCTGCCAGCTCGATTCCTGCCCGGGGCATCCCATTCTGTGACTACAGCAGCCTCTGTTTAAGACCATATAAGCATTTGCTCTTATCATATTTGAAATTAGCCTGATAAAGACACTTTTGCTGGCCAAAGCACTACTGGACCCTGCCAGCTCGATTCCTGCCCGGGGCATCCCATTCTGTGACTAAAGCAGCCTCTGTTTAAGACCATATAAGCATTTGCTCTTATCATATTTGAAATTAGCCTGATAAAGACACTTTTGCTGGCCAAAGCCCTACTGGACCCTGCCAGCTCGATTCCTGCCCGGGGCATCCCATTCTGTGACTACAGCAGCCTCTGTTTAAGACCATATAAGCATTTGCTCTTATCATATTTGAAATTAGCCTGATAAAGACACTTTTGCTGGCCAAAGCACTACTGGACCCTGCCAGCTCGATTCCTGCCCGGGGCATCCCATTCTGTGACTAAAGCAGCCTCTGTTTAAGACCATATAAGCATTTGCTCTTATCATATTTGAAATTAGCCTGATAAAGACACTTTTGCTGGCCAAAGCCCTACTGGACCCTGCCAGGTCCATTCCTGCCCAGGGCATCCCATTCTGTGACTAAAGCAGCCTCTGTTTAAGACCATATAAGCATTTGCTCTTATCATATTTGAAATTAGGCCTGATAAAGACACTTTTGCTGGCCAAAGCACTACTGGACCCTGCCAGCTCGATTCCTGCCCGGGGCATCCCATTCTGTGACTACAGCAGCCTCTGTTTAAGACCATATAAGCATTTGCTCTTATCATATTTGAAATTAGCCTGATAAAGACACTTTTGTTGGCCAAAGCCCTACTGGACCCTGCCAGGTCCATTCCTGCCCAGGGCATCCCATTCTGTGACTAAAGCAGCCTCTGTTTAAGACCATATAAGCATTTGCTCTTATCATATTTGAAATTAGGCCTGATAAAGACACTTTTGCTGGCCAAAGCACTACTGGACCCTGCCAGCTCGATTCCTGCCCGGGGCATCCCATTCTGTGACTAAAGCAGCCTCTGTTTAAGACCATATAAGCATTTGCTCTTATCATATTTGAAATTAGCCTGATAAAGACACTTTTGCTGGCCAAAGCCCTACTGGACCCTGCCAGGTCCATTCCTGCCCAGGGCATCCCATTCTGTGACTAAAGCAGCCTCTGTTTAAGACCATATAAGCATTTGCTCTTATCATATTTGAAATTAGGCCTGATAAAGACACTTTTGCTGGCCAAAGCCCTACTGGACCCTGCCAGGTCGATTCCTGCCCAGGGCATCCCATTCTGTGACTAAAGCAGCCTCTGTTTAAGACCATATAAGCATTTGCTCTTATCATATTTGAAATTAGGCCTGATAAAGACACTTTTGCTGGCCAAAGCACTACTGGACCCTGCCAGGTCGATTCCTGCCCAGGGCATCCCATTCTGTGACTACAGCAGCCTCTGTTTAAGACCATATAAGCATTTGCTCTTATCATATTTGAAATTAGCCTGATAAAGACACTTTTGCTGGCCAAAGCACTACTGGACCCTGCCAGCTCGATTCCTGCCCGGGGCATCCCATTCTGTGACTAAAGCAGCCTCTGTTTAAGACCATATAAGCATTTGCTCTTATCATATTTGAAATTAGCCTGATAAAGACACTTTTGCTGGCCAAAGCCCTACTGGACCCTGCCAGGTCGATTCCTGCCCAGGGCATCCCATTCTGTGACTAAAGCAGCCTCTGTTTAAGACCATATAAGCATTTGCTCTTATCATATTTGAAATTAGGCCTGATAAAGACACTTTTGCTGGCCAAAGCCCTACTGGACCCTGCCAGCTCGATTCCTGCCCGGGGCATCCCATTCTGTGACTACAGCAGCCTCTGTTTAAGACCATATAAGCATTTGCTCTTATCATATTTGAAATTAGCCTGATAAAGACACTTTTGCTGGCCAAAGCACTACTGGACCCTGCCAGCTCGATTCCTGCCCGGGGCATCCCATTCTGTGACTAAAGCAGCCTCTGTTTAAGACCATATAAGCATTTGCTCTTATCATATTTGAAATTAGGCCTGATAAAGACACTTTTGCTGGCCAAAGCACTACTGGACCCTGCCAGCTCGATTCCTGCCCGGGGCATCCCATTCTGTGACTACAGCAGCCTCTGTTTAAGACCATATAAGCATTTGCTCTTATCATATTTGAAATTAGCCTGATAAAGACACTTTTGCTGGCCAAAGCCCTACTGGACCCTGCCAGCTCGATTCCTGCCCGGGGCATCCCATTCTGTGACTAAAGCAGCCTCTGTTTAAGACCATATAAGCATTTGCTCTTATCATATTTGAAATTAGCCTGATAAAGACACTTTTGCTGGCCAAAGCCCTACTGGACCCTGCCAGGTCGATTCCTGCCCAGGGCATCCCATTCTGTGACTAAAGCAGCCTCTGTTTAAGACCATATAAGCATTTGCTCTTATCATATTTGAAATTAGGCCTGATAAAGACACTTTTGCTGGCCAAAGCCCTACTGGACCCTGCCAGCTCGATTCCTGCCCGGGGCATCCCATTCTGTGACTACAGCAGCCTCTGTTTAAGACCATATAAGCATTTGCTCTTATCATATTTGAAATTAGCCTGATAAAGACACTTTTGCTGGCCAAAGCACTACTGGACCCTGCCAGCTCGATTCCTGCCCGGGGCATCCCATTCTGTGACTAAAGCAGCCTCTGTTTAAGACCATATAAGCATTTGCTCTTATCATATTTGAAATTAGCCTGATAAAGACACTTTTGCTGGCCAAAGCCCTACTGGACCCTGCCAGGTCCATTCCTGCCCAGGGCATCCCATTCTGTGACTAAAGCAGCCTCTGTTTAAGACCATATAAGCATTTGCTCTTATCATATTTGAAATTAGGCCTGATAAAGACACTTTTGCTGGCCAAAGCACTACTGGACCCTGCCAGCTCGATTCCTGCCCGGGGCATCCCATTCTGTGACTACAGCAGCCTCTGTTTAAGACCATATAAGCATTTGCTCTTATCATATTTGAAATTCGCCTGATAAAGACACTTTTGCTGGCCAAAGCCCTACTGGACCCTGCCAGGTCCATTCCTGCCCAGGGCATCCCATTCTGTGACTAAAGCAGCCTCTGTTTAAGACCATATAAGCATTTGCTCTTATCATATTTGAAATTAGGCCTGATAAAGACACTTTTGCTGGCCAAAGCACTACTGGACCCTGCCAGCTCGATTCCTGCCCGGGGCATCCCATTCTGTGACTACAGCAGCCTCTGTTTAAGACCATATAAGCATTTGCTCTTATCATATTTGAAATTAGCCTGATAAAGACACTTTTGCTGGCCAAAGCCCTACTGGACCCTGCCAGGTCCATTCCTGCCCAGGGCATCCCATTCTGTGACTAAAGCAGCCTCTGTTTAAGACCATATAAGCATTTGCTCTTATCATATTTGAAATTAGGCCTGATAAAGACACTTTTGCTGGCCAAAGCCCTACTGGACCCTGCCAGGTCGATTCCTGCCCAGGGCATCCCATTCTGTGACTAAAGCAGCCTCTGTTTAAGACCATATAAGCATTTGCTCTTATCATATTTGAAATTAGGCCTGATAAAGACACTTTTGCTGGCCAAAGCACTACTGGACCCTGCCAGGTCGATTCCTGCCCAGGGCATCCCATTCTGTGACTACAGCAGCCTCTGTTTAAGACCATATAAGCATTTGCTCTTATCATATTTGAAATTAGCCTGATAAAGACACTTTTGCTGGCCAAAGCACTACTGGACCCTGCCAGCTCGATTCCTGCCCGGGGCATCCCATTCTGTGACTAAAGCAGCCTCTGTTTAAGACCATATAAGCATTTGCTCTTATCATATTTGAAATTAGCCTGATAAAGACACTTTTGCTGGCCAAAGCCCTACTGGACCCTGCCAGGTCGATTCCTGCCCAGGGCATCCCATTCTGTGACTAAAGCAGCCTCTGTTTAAGACCATATAAGCATTTGCTCTTATCATATTTGAAATTAGGCCTGATAAAGACACTTTTGCTGGCCAAAGCCCTACTGGACCCTGCCAGCTCGATTCCTGCCCGGGGCATCCCATTCTGTGACTACAGCAGCCTCTGTTTAAGACCATATAAGCATTTGCTCTTATCATATTTGAAATTAGCCTGATAAAGACACTTTTGCTGGCCAAAGCACTACTGGACCCTGCCAGCTCGATTCCTGCCCGGGGCATCCCATTCTGTGACTAAAGCAGCCTCTGTTTAAGACCATATAAGCATTTGCTCTTATCATATTTGAAATTAGGCCTGATAAAGACACTTTTGCTGGCCAAAGCACTACTGGACCCTGCCAGCTCGATTCCTGCCCGGGGCATCCCATTCTGTGACTACAGCAGCCTCTGTTTAAGACCATATAAGCATTTGCTCTTATCATATTTGAAATTAGCCTGATAAAGACACTTTTGCTGGCCAAAGCACTACTGGACCCTGCCAGCTCGATTCCTGCCCGGGGCATCCCATTCTGTGACTAAAGCAGCCTCTGTTTAAGACCATATAAGCATTTGCTCTTATCATATTTGAAATTAGCCTGATAAAGACACTTTTGCTGGCCAAAGCCCTACTGGACCCTGCCAGGTCGATTCCTGCCCAGGGCATCCCATTCTGTGACTAAAGCAGCCTCTGTTTAAGACCATATAAGCATTTGCTCTTATCATATTTGAAATTAGGCCTGATAAAGACACTTTTGCTGGCCAAAGCCCTACTGGACCCTGCCAGCTCGATTCCTGCCCGGGGCATCCCATTCTGTGACTACAGCAGCCTCTGTTTAAGACCATATAAGCATTTGCTCTTATCATATTTGAAATTAGCCTGATAAAGACACTTTTGCTGGCCAAAGCACTACTGGACCCTGCCAGCTCGATTCCTGCCCGGGGCATCCCATTCTGTGACTAAAGCAGCCTCTGTTTAAGACCATATAAGCATTTGCTCTTATCATATTTGAAATTAGCCTGATAAAGACACTTTTGCTGGCCAAAGCCCTACTGGACCCTGCCAGGTCCATTCCTGCCCAGGGCATCCCATTCTGTGACTAAAGCAGCCTCTGTTTAAGACCATATAAGCATTTGCTCTTATCATATTTGAAATTAGGCCTGATAAAGACACTTTTGCTGGCCAAAGCACTACTGGACCCTGCCAGCTCGATTCCTGCCCGGGGCATCCCATTCTGTGACTAAAGCAGCCTCTGTTTAAGACCATATAAGCATTTGCTCTTATCATATTTGAAATTAGGCCTGATAAAGACACTTTTGCTGGCCAAAGCCCTACTGGACCCTGCCAGGTCGATTCCTGCCCAGGGCATCCCATTCTGTGACTAAAGCAGCCTCTGTTTAAGACCATATAAGCATTTGCTCTTATCATATTTGAAATTAGCCTGATAAAGACACTTTTGCTGGCCAAAGCCCTACTGGACCCTGCCAGGTCCATTCCTGCCCAGGGCATCCCATTCTGTGACTAAAGCAGCCTCTGTTTAAGACCATATAAGCATTTGCTCTTATCATATTTGAAATTAGGCCTGATAAAGACACTTTTGCTGGCCAAAGCACTACTGGACCCTGCCAGCTCGATTCCTGCCCGGGGCATCCCATTCTGTGACTAAAGCAGCCTCTGTTTAAGACCATATAAGCATTTGCTCTTATCATATTTGAAATTAGCCTGATAAAGACACTTTTGCTGGCCAAAGCCCTACTGGACCCTGCCAGGTCCATTCCTGCCCAGGGCATCCCATTCTGTGACTAAAGCAGCCTCTGTTTAAGACCATATAAGCATTTGCTCTTATCATATTTGAAATTAGGCCTGATAAAGACACTTTTGCTGGCCAAAGCCCTACTGGACCCTGCCAGCTCGATTCCTGCCCGGGGCATCCCATTCTGTGACTACAGCAGCCTCTGTTTAAGACCATATAAGCATTTGCTCTTATCATATTTGAAATTAGCCTGATAAAGACACTTTTGCTGGCCAAAGCCCTACTGGACCCTGCCAGCTCGATTCCTGCCCGGGGCATCCCATTCTGTGACTACAGCAGCCTCTGTTTAAGACCATATAAGCATTTGCTCTTATCATATTTGAAATTAGCCTGATAAAGACACTTTTGCTGGCCAAAGCACTACTGGACCCTGCCAGCTCGATTCCTGCCCGGGGCATCCCATTCTGTGACTACAGCAGCCTCTGTTTAAGACCATATAAGCATTTGCTCTTATCATATTTGAAATTAGCCTGATAAAGACACTTTTGCTGGGCATAGCACTACTGGACCCTGCAAGGGCATCCCATTCTGTGACTATAGCAGCCTCTGTTTAAGACCATATAAGCATTTGCTCTTATTATATTTGAAATTAGCCTGATAAAGACACTTTTGCTGGCCAAAGCACTACTGGACCCTGCCAGGTCCATTCCTGCCCAGGGCATCCCATTCTGTGACTAAAGCAGCCTCTGTTTAAGACCATATAAGCATTTGCTCTTATTATATTTGAAATTAGGCCTGATAAAGACACTTTTGCTGGCCAAAGCACTACTGGACCCTGCCAGGTCGATTCCTGCCCAGGGCATCCCATTCTGTGACTAAAGCAGCCTCTGTTTAAGACCATATAAGCATTTGCTCTTATTATATTTATATTATAAGACACTTTTGCTGGGCATAGGCTTACTGCTGCCTGCCAGGTGCACTTCTGTTGAGGCATCCCATTCTGTAACATAGCATACCCCTCTTTATTTACACTAAGCAGCTCTCTTATTTACACTAAGCAGGCCTGTTGGAGGCTGAGTGTTACTGCTCACTTTTGGTGTGCATTATATTCTGTTTTATATAGACCCACTGCTGCCTGGGGGTTCTTAAAATATCACCTACTACCACGCCAGTTAGACTATGTCGGGCAGACAAGTGCCTGGAAGTGAAAAGAGGAGTGGCAGAGGCCAAGATTCCGCAGGCAGAGCTCGCATCAGACTGGGGGCCAGTAGCAGCAGGAGTCACGCTGAGAGACCTAATCTGCCAGTATCTGCTAGCGGTCGGGTCTCCACCAGTAACGCATCTGCCGTGGTAGATTGGCTGACGCGCTCATCAACAACATCATCACAACTTACATCTGAGACCCCCAGTCTAGGGTCGGTAGGTTCCTCTGACACAACCCTGAGTTGGCATGCCCCGAGAGCAGTCCCTGTCCTCCCATTGCCTCTGTCCTACGCCGTTCCCTCCCCCAGCGACGTATCCTATGCTTTGGGTTCAGCTCCACTCTTTAGTGAGGAGGACGATCAGATACAGGAGGACAGTCAGCAGCTACTGCCCAGCCAAGAAATGGAGGTGGCTTCTTTAGCTAGGCAGACAAATAGTGATGTGGACAGTGTCGTGGGTGCTGCGAGCGTTCCAGCTCCTGCGCCAGACACTGTTGACGAATCCACGAACATCAGTGACGTACAGCCACAACCCGGTGATGATGATGATGATGACGATGAAGCCGATCGCACTTGGGAGCCGGGTGATGAAGGGGCTTCATCGTCATCATCAGGAGAAGAGGGGCGCAGGTTGCCCCGGAGTCAGCAGCTGAGGCAGCAAGGTGGTAGCAGTCAGCATGGGGGCACAATTCCAAAGGCTGGAGCCGGCCGGGGCCGGGGCCGGGGTAGAGCACCTGCTGTGCGGCAGTCTACCTTATCGGGAGGTAGTGGAGCAGGGGTTCCTGGAGTTGGCAACAGCAGCAGTGAATCAGTGAGGCCAGGGGGTGGGAAAAGTAGCTACTCGGCAGTGTGGCAGTTTTTCCTGAGGCATCCGCAGGAGGGTAACATGGCCACATGCAAGATATGTAGGCAAAAGGTGAAGCGTGGCCAGGGTCCAAATGTTGGCACCACGGCCCTGCGTCAACATATGATGCGTCACCATAAAACGACCTGGGAGAACCGAGGCTCCCAAGGGGTGGTCCAGTCTGCTTCCTCACCAAGTGAGCTCCCAATTTCTGCCAGCCAAGGCTCCAGCACCTCAGCCGAAGGCAGCTGTGCGTCACACCCATCCTCTGTCGCTCCTGCTCCTCCTCCTCCTCCTCCAAGTCATGCATCCCGCCAGCAATCCATCAGCGAAGCCATGTCCAAGAGACAGCAGTATGCGCCCACTCATCCTACGGCGCAGAAGCTGAATGTGCTCCTGTCCAAGTTGCTGGTGCTGCAGTCGCTCCCTTTTCAGGTGGTGGAATCTGCACCTTTCAGAGAACTGATGGCTTGTGCCGAGCCGAGGTGGAGAGTCCCAAGCCGTCATTTCTTTGCCAAGAAGGCAGTACCAGCGCTGCACACTTTTGTTGAACAGAAGGTGGGCCAGTCCTTGAGCCTGTCGGTGTGTAGCAAAATACATGGCAGCGCCGACATCTGGAGCTGTAACTACGGTCAGGGGCAGTACATGTCGTTTACGGCCCACTGGGTGAATGTGGTCCCTTTGCAGCAGCAACTTGGACAGGTCACGCCGCTTCGGCCTCCGCGCTCTCTGCCCATTGGGCCTGTGACACCGTGCGACTCGGCCTCCTCATCCTCCGCCATCTCCTCACCCTCCACTGTAGGCTCAAGTCTCAGTGCCCCTCCAGTCTACCATGTGTGCAGGGCACGGAGGTGTCACGCAGTGCTTCACATGGTTTGTCTTGGCGAACGGAGTCACACAGGGGAGGAACTGCTTAAATGTATTCATCAGGAAATCCAAACATGGCTTACTCCGAGAAAACTTAAAATGGGAATCATGGTTACCGACAATGGGAAGAACATTTTGTCTGCGCTGCGCCAAGGAAGCCTGACCCATGCCCCCTGCATGGCTCACGTCTTCAATCTGGTTGTCAAGCGGTTTCTGAAGTGTTCCCCCCATCTGCAGGACATCCTAACAACTTCACGGAAACTTTGCATGCACTTCAGCCACTCCTACACCGCCAAACACACCCTTCTTGAGCTACAGCGTCAGAATGGTATCCCCCAACATAGTCTGATTTGCGATGTTTCCACCCGTTGGAATTCCACCCTTCACATGTTGGACCGATTATATGAACAGAGAAAAGCCATCACGGATTTCCTGATGATCCAAGCAGATAGGGGGACTCCCCTGTGTAACTTCAATGTCAACCAGTGGCAGCTCATACGTGACACCTGCCGTTTGCTCAGGCCCTTTGAGGAAGCCACTTTATTTGTCAGTCGGCAGGATTACGGGATGAACGACGTGATTCCACTGCTTCATGTACTACAGCACATGTTGGAAACCATGGCTGGTCAGGGCACTGGAGACATGGCGTTTACATCTTACGGCCACATGAACCCCCTTGGAGCTAAACTCGAGGAGGAAGAGGAGGAAGAGGAGGAGGAGGAGTTGCCCAGCGAAACACAGTTTAGGCTTGGCGAAATGGCTGGTTTATCTAGTCAGCGGACAGGAGAGGAGGAGCAGGAGCAGCCAGAGGAGCTAGAGGTTTTTGAGGAAGGAGAGACAGAGGACCCGGGCACACCGTGGCAGTATGCAGTGGAGATGGAGACAGGTAGTCCATCCGAGTCACTTGCGCAAATGGCACGAAGCATGCTCACGTGCTTGCGTAGTGACCCCAGAATTGTTTCCATCTGTCGGCGGGATGACTTCTGGCTGTCCACCTTATTGGACCCTCGCTTCCGGCACAAAATGGGGGCATTTTTTAAACCCACCGAGAGGGAGGACAAACTCAACTACTACAAAGACATTCTACGTAGGCAGTTGGCCGATGCCTATCTGCGCCATGGTCCATACTCTCGCAGGTCTGACTCGAGGGGACCTCTGCGCTCACCTTCCACTGCCATGGCCGCTGGGGGGGTTGGCAGCAGCAGCAGCAGAAGCTCCATCAGCAGCAGCAGCCTCAGTCTTCAGTCGCTAATGAGTAGCTTTCTACACCCGCATAGTGAGGCTACTCATGAGCAGCAGGAAGACCTGGAGCAGGACCTGAACCAGCAGGTCATGTCATACTTTGACATGACCATGCCAACACACCTTGAGGATCCGCTGGACTTCTGGGCAGCCAAACTTGATTTGTGGCCGCAACTAGCAGAGTTTGCCCTGGAAAAGCTGTCCTGCCCGGCAAGTAGCGTGCCATCTGAGCGGGTGTTTAGTGCGGCGGGGGCCATAGTTACGGCGAGGAGAACTCGTCTGTCAACTAAAAATGTGGAGAGACTCACCTTTGTCAAAATGAATCAGGGATGGATCAGCCAGGATTTCCACCCACCAATGCCTGATGCATGCGACTAGATTCAGCATGGTGCCACGTTTTACACTTTCCAAATGGTGCAAAACATATTTATGTCTTTAGGCCATTTTTTGGGCTCCTGCTGCTGCTACTGTCAACTCCTGCCAACTCCAGGGTGTGATTCATCCAATTTTTGGGCTCCTGAGGCCAACTCCAGTGTATATTTGGGCTCCTGCTGCTGCTGCTGCTGCCAACTTCTGCCAACTCCAGGGTGTGATTCATCCAATTTTTGGGCTCCTGAGGCCAACTCCAGTGTATATTTGGGCTCCTGCTGCTGCTACTGTCAACTCCTGCCAACTCCAGGGTGTGATTCATCCAATTTTTGGGCTCCTGAAGCCAACTCCAGTGTATATTTGGGCTCCTGCTGCTGCTGCTGCCAACTTCTGCCAACTCCAGGGTGTGATTCATCCAATTTTTGGGCTCCTGAAGCCAACTCCAGTGTATATTTGGGCTCCTGCTGCTGCTGCTGCCAACTCCTGCCAACTCCAGGGTGTGATTCATCCAATTTTTGGGCTCCTGAGGCCAACTCCAGTGTATATTTGGGCTCCTGCTGCTGCTGCTGCCAACTTCTGCCAACTCCAGGGTGTGATTCATCCAATTTTTGGGCTCCTGAGGCCAACTCCAGTGTATATTTGGGCTCCTGCTGCTGCTACTGTCAACTTCTGCCAACTCCAGGGTGTGATTCATCCAATTTTTGGGCTCCTGAAGCCAACTCCAGTGTATATTTGGGCTCCTGCTGCTGCTACTGTCAACTCCTGCCAACTCCAGGGTGTGATTCATCCAATTTTTGGGCTCCTGAGGCCAACTCCAGTGTATATTTGGGCTCCTGCTGCTGCTACTGTCAACTCCTGCCAACTCCAGGGTGTGATTCATCCAATTTTTGGGCTCCTGAGGCCAACTCCAGTGTATATTTGGGCTCCTGCTGCTGCTACTGTCAACTCCTGCCAACTCCAGGGTGTGATTCATCCAATTTTTGGGCTCCTGAAGCCAACTCCAGTGTATATTTGGGCTCCTGCTGCTGCTGCTGCCAACTTCTGCCAACTCCAGGGTGTGATTCATCCAATTTTTGGGCTCCTGAGGCCAACTCCAGTGTATATTTGGGCTCCTGCTGCTGCTGCTGCCAACTTCTGCCAACTCCAGGGTGTGATTCATCCAATTTTTGGGCTCCTGAGGCCAACTCCAGTGTATATTTGGGCTCCTGCTGCTGCTACTGTCAACTCCTGCCAACTCCAGGGTGTGATTCATCCAATTTTTGGGCTCCTGAAGCCAACTCCAGTGTATATTTGGGCTCCTGCTGCTGCTGCTGCCAACTTCTGCCAACTCCAGGGTGTGATTCATCCAATTTTTGGGCTCCTGAAGCCAACTCCAGTGTATATTTGGGCTCCTGCTGCTGCTGCTGCCAACTCCTGCCAACTCCAGGGTGTGATTCATCCAATTTTTGGGCTCCTGAGGCCAACTCCAGTGTATATTTGGGCTCCTGCTGCTGCTGCTGCCAACTTCTGCCAACTCCAGGGTGTGATTCATCCAATTTTTGGGCTCCTGAGGCCAACTCCAGTGTATATTTGGGCTCCTGCTGCTGCTACTGTCAACTTCTGCCAACTCCAGGGTGTGATTCATCCAATTTTTGGGCTCCTGAAGCCAACTCCAGTGTATATTTGGGCTCCTGCTGCTGCTACTGTCAACTCCTGCCAACTCCAGGGTGTGATTCATCCAATTTTTGGGCTCCTGAGGCCAACTCCAGTGTATATTTGGGCTCCTGCTGCTGCTACTGTCAACTCCTGCCAACTCCAGGGTGTGATTCATCCAATTTTTGGGCTCCTGAGGCCAACTCCAGTGTATATTTGGGCTCCTGCTGCTGCTACTGTCAACTCCTGCCAACTCCAGGGTGTGATTCATCCAATTTTTGGGCTCCTGAAGCCAACTCCAGTGTATATTTGGGCTCCTGCTGCTGCTGCTGCCAACTTCTGCCAACTCCAGGGTGTGATTCATCCAATTTTTGGGCTCCTGAAGCCAACTCCAGTGTATATTTGGGCTCCTGCTGCTGCTGCTGCCAACTTCTGCCAACTCCAGGGTGTGATTCATCCAATTTTTGGGCTCCTGAGGCCAACTCCAGTGTATATTTGGGCTCCTGCTGCTGCTACTGTCAACTTCTGCCAACTCCAGGGTGTGATTCATCCAATTTTTGGGCTCCTGAAGCCAACTCCAGTGTATATTTGGGCTCCTGCTGCTGCTACTGTCAACTCCTGCCAACTCCAGGGTGTGATTCATCCAATTTTTGGGCTCCTGAGGCCAACTCCAGTGTATATTTGGGCTCCTGCTGCTGCTACTGTCAACTCCTGCCAACTCCAGGGTGTGATTCATCCAATTTTTGGGCTCCTGAAGCCAACTCCAGTGTATATTTGGGCTCCTGCTGCTGCTGCTGCCAACTTCTGCCAACTCCAGGGTGTGATTCATCCAATTTTTGGGCTCCTGAAGCCAACTCCAGTGTATATTTGGGCTCCTGCTGCTGCTGCTGTCAACTCCTGCCAACTCCAGGGTGTGATTCATCCAATTTTTGGGCTCCTGAAGCCAACTCCAGTGTATATTTGGGCTCCTGCTGCTGCTGCTGTCAACTCCTGCCAACTCCAGGGTGTGATTCATCCAATTTTTGGGCTCCTGAAGCCAACTCCAGTGTATATTTGGGCTCCTGCTGCTGCTGCTGCCAACTCCTGCCAACTCCAGGGTGTGATTCATCCAATTTTTGGGCTCCTGAAGCCAACTCCAGTGTATATTTGGGCTCCTGCTGCTGCTGCTGTCAACTCCTGCCAACTCCAGGGTGTGATTCATCCAATTTTTGGGCTCCTGAAGCCAACTCCAGTGTATATTTGGGCTCCTGCTGCTGCTGCTGCCAACTCCTGCCAACTCCAGGGTGTGATTCATCCAATTTTTGGGCTCCTGAAGCCAACTCCAGTGTATATTTGGGCTCCTGCTGCTGCTGCTGCCAACTTCTGCCAACTCCAGGGTGTGATTCATCCAATTTTTGGGCTCCTGAAGCCAACTCCAGTGTATATTTGGGCTCCTGCTGCTGCTGCTGCCAACTCCTGCCAACTCCAGGGTGTGATTCATCCAATTTTTGGGCTCCTGAGGCCAACTCCAGTGTATATTTGGGCTCCTGCTGCTGCTACTGTCAACTCCTGCCAACTCCAGGGTGTGATTCATCCAATTTTTGGGCTCCTGAGGCCAACTCCAGTGTATATTTGGGCTCCTGCTGCTGCTACTGTCAACTCCTGCCAACTCCAGGGTGTGATTCATCCAATTTTTGGGCTCCTGAAGCCAACTCCAGTGTATATTTGGGCTCCTGCTGCTGCTGCTGCCAACTTCTGCCAACTCCAGGGTGTGATTCATCCAATTTTTGGGCTCCTGAAGCCAACTCCAGTGTATATTTGGGCTCCTGCTGCTGCTACTGTCAACTCCTGCCAACTCCAGGGTGTGATTCATCCAATTTTTGGGCTCCTGAAGCCAACTCCAGTGTATATTTGGGCTCCTGCTGCTGCTGCTGTCAACTCCTGCCAACTCCAGGGTGTGATTCATCCAATTTTTGGGCTCCTGAAGCCAACTCCAGTGTATATTTGGGCTCCTGCTGCTGCTGCTGCCAACTCCTGCCAACTCTAGGGTGTGATTCATCCAATTTTTGGGCTCCTGAAGCCAACTCCAGTGTATATTTGGGCTCCTGCTGCTGCTGCTGCCAACTTCTGCCAACTCCAGGGTGTGATTCATCCAATTTTTGGGCTCCTGAAGCCAACTCCAGTGTATATTTGGGCTCCTGCTGCTGCTGCTGCCAACTCCTGCCAACTCCAGGGTGTGATTCATCCAATTTTTGGGCTCCTGAGGCCAACTCCAGTGTATATTTGGGCTCCTGCTGCTGCTACTGTCAACTCCTGCCAACTCCAGGGTGTGATTCATCCAATTTTTGGGCTCCTGAGGCCAACTCCAGTGTATATTTGGGCTCCTGCTGCTGCTACTGTCAACTCCTGCCAACTCCAGGGTGTGATTCATCCAATTTTTGGGCTCCTGAAGCCAACTCCAGTGTATATTTGGGCTCCTGCTGCTGCTGCTGCCAACTTCTGCCAACTCCAGGGTGTGATTCATCCAATTTTTGGGCTCCTGAGGCCAACTCCAGTGTATATTTGGGCTCCTGCTGCTGCTACTGTCAACTCCTGCCAACTCCAGGGTGTGATTCATCCAATTTTTGGGCTCCTGAGGCCAACTCCAGTGTATATTTGGGCTCCTGCTGCTGCTACTGTCAACTCCTGCCAACTCCAGGGTGTGATTCATCCAATTTTTGGGCTCCTGAGGCCAACTCCAGTGTATATTTGGGCTCCTGCTGCTGCTACTGTCAACTCCTGCCAACTCCAGGGTGTGATTCATCCAATTTTTGGGCTCCTGAAGCCAACTCCAGTGTATATTTGGGCTCCTGCTGCTGCTACTGTCAACTCCTGCCAACTCCAGGGTGTGATTCATCCAATTTTTGGGCTCCTGAAGCCAACTCCAGTGTATATTTGGGCTCCTGCTGCTGCTGCTGCCAACTTCTGCCAACTCCAGGGTGTGATTCATCCAATTTTTGGGCTCCTGAGGCCAACTCCAGTGTATATTTGGGCTCCTGCTGCTGCTACTGTCAACTCCTGCCAACTCCAGGGTGTGATTCATCCAATTTTTGGGCTCCTGAAGCCAACTCCAGTGTATATTTGGGCTCCTGCTGCTGCTGCTGTCAACTCCTGCCAACTCCAGGGTGTGATTCATCCAATTTTTGGGCTCCTGAAGCCAACTCCAGTGTATATTTGGGCTCCTGCTGCTGCTGCTGCCAACTCCTGCCAACTCCAGGGTGTGATTCATCCAATTTTTGGGCTCCTGAAGCCAACTCCAGTGTATATTTGGGCTCCTGCTGCTGCTGCTGCCAACTCCTGCCAACTCCAGGGTGTGATTCATCCAATTTTTGGGCTCCTGAGGCCAACTCCAGTGTATATTTGGGCTCCTTCTGCCCCTCATAGTGATGCCACTTCAACTCTCTGCAATTGTGCCGCTCTGCGATTCTATTAGCGATGCCTCTGATCTGCATGTGATATTTCTTCAAAGTATTATTTAACTAACCCAGCACGCATCCTGTGCGTGTTACAGCAAGGCTGAATGGTTTACAATCCTATTGAGGCTGTAGGAGGCTCAGAAATAGCCGTTTTTAATAGCGATTCGTCGCGAATTTATTCGGGTCGAAACGATTTTTGTCGGAAAATTCGGCGAATCAGTCGAATCGAATTTTTCAAAAGTTCGCTCATCTCTAATTACTATGTTACTATGTATAATAAATTAGGGGACTATATGTCAGAAAACCCCCAAACAAGACCCTGAATTTAAAACTGCATCCTGCAAAACCACTTCCATGTTTCTTAACCATGTAGGTACTTCATAGGAATTAAAAGGCATTGTACAGGCAAAAAAAAAAATCTGTATACTTACTAGTTCGGCACTGGCTGCTGAACCATATCGGCAGATCCACGTCCCTCCTGGCCTGTCCCCGCCATCTGTCATAGTAATACCGGCAGTCGCCCTCCATTGACTGTAATGGGAGGGGGGCTGTCAAGACCTGGCATGTCGCCTCCATTGACTGCAATGGTTATACAGTGTTTTTTTTTTAAATTTTGGCCTGGATGTTGGTCCTTTAAACATTGCCAGAAGATCCATTTGGACATGACGTAATAGTACTTCATATGTCAGGAAGGAGTTAAAGCGGACCAAAACCCACATTTTTATCTAGAATCCTCTGAATTGCTCCCACCATGAAGAGCACCTAATGCCAATTGTTAGTGCCCCAGCTTCACTCTAATCCCAGATAATTGTCCTTGTTTTAGCTGTAAAGCTCCGCCTCCTCCATTCATTGCCACTGTTGTGTGTGGTGATGATGTCATTGCCACACCAATGTAATGACTGATTGCCTGCGGTCTCACAGAGAGGGACAGCAAATAAAAACTGGTCATAAAGTCCCGGGGGGAAGGAATCAATCGGCCTGGGAATCGTATAGATTCCTGGACCGATCTCCGTGGGTTTTGGTCCACTTTAATCATTTTTGCTTTGCTTCTGATTGGGCAGCCTCATGACGAGGAACGGGTTCAATGCACATTAAAGTGGAACAACACTCTTGAATTGGTAGCAGGTGGGATTCTGATTTTTGATAAGCTGAGGTAACCGGCTTTTCCGGGATAACTCCTGCTGCGCCCCAGCGATTCTCTACGTGAACGCTGACATTCAGTGGGGATTGTCCACACAGCAAACCTCATTGGCTGGTGGCAGCCACGTGTGACCATGATGCAATGTGAGATGCAAGTACATGGCAGAAGAGTAGCTAGGCTTTCTGGCACCCGGGGCAAAGATTCAAAATGGCGCCCCCTACCTGTGCTCAGGCCCCCCTTTGGCGCCCCCCTGACCTGCTGCACCCGGGGCAAGTCAAACTGCTGCACAAGATTGGGTGATTGACCTGTCACTCAAAGTCCCAGCTTCTGTGCAGTGTGCTGCAGGGCCTCCCGGGCTTCAGTCCTTGGGGCATCCTGAATTGGGATGCCCCAGCTGTGTGAGACCCACCCCCCTGAACTCCCCAGAACACTCACCCTCTCACAAAGCCCTTGCCGTATCTGTGCGTTATGGCCCATTCCCACTCACCTCTAGCTGTGCAGCTGGCAGCGGCGCTAGGCTCCCTTTGGCGCTGCTCGGCTGCTTAGACGCTCAGGCGTCTTAGCCTTCCTCGGTGCCAAAGAGAGCCGAGTGACAGCGTGCGCACTGATTGATTGAGTGAGACGCTCAGTGCACTTACTCTCGCCTCAGTTTGCACCATGGGAGCAGAAGGAAGGTGAGTGAAACGGGGCGACCTGGGGGGTACACACAGCGGGGCTTCCCAATTCGGGATGCCGCCGTAGAGAGAAACAACACACAGGACAGTTGCTCACTGGTACTTTCTTCTTTTTCCTGTTTGTGTTATCCACCATGTGGCGACATTCATGTTCCAGTAAAGCTAGTTCCTGTTAAACCACTAATGTCTGAATTATGACTCTGCTGCACCTGGCACTCACACTCTGCAGCAAAACCTACTAGTACTTGGCTACAGACAGAAAGCAGGAAGGGTAAAAGTCTGCAATGGGGTCACTGGGAGTCAAATGCACCTTATAGTGTCTCTGACCCTTCCCTAACTTTTGAAAACTAAAATAAAAAGCTTTTGGCTATGCCGTTTTCTTGTTAATGCCTCTGTCTCAGTCTTCAGCAATAATCCTAAAAAGTCAAATTTGTCATCTAGAGAGATTTATTTCCTCCTCGTTGCTGATCTTTCTCTATTTTTTTTCTGGGGGCCACCATCTGCCTCTTCTCGCTGCGGCCGGGCTTCTTTTCTAATGCAGGGAAGGCAGTAAAATAGGACGAGGGTGTCTGCGGTGGTGGAGGATCAGCAGAAATGTTTAATTAATACCAATCTTTAGTCACATCTGGTGGAGCTCGGCATTCCAATGAGCTAAAAGGAAGCCATTAAGCCTCTGCATCACACTTATTGGAGAGACGCTTTTATTGCACAGGGCCCACTTGGCTGTGGTTTAGATTTTACAAGCTTCTCATACCAACAAAACAAAAGAAGAAGAAAAAAGTGACACTGTGAACCAAGGTTTATGTAGGCCCTTGGGCGGCATGGTCTCAGTGGGCCCCTTTGTGGTGAAAGGTCACATCACATCCCTGAGGGACGTCCCAAATCTGGATGCCCCTTAAGGATCATGCTATTTGGACCAAAACTCTAGAATTGGTCTACTTGGAAGCTCACCAAATCCCTTTAGTTCTGACCTCAGAGTCTAAATGAATCTAGATTCTCTTGATTTTGGATGCCCCTGTGTGTGACCCCCCCCCCCCCCCACCTTTGTTCATTACTTTCCTCGAACTGGTGAATGCACTGTGGGATCTCCAGTTTGAGTAACCGGCCAAACCAGGGGGTTCTTTCACAAACAGAAGCATCTCAAAATGAGATACACCTGTAAAGCGGACCAAAACCCAGGTATGCCAGCGACCCCAGGCAGTTTTACACAGTAGGGTATTACAGATTGGTATAGAAAATCAGCTGGGGTGGGCAACTAAAAAGCAGAGCAAAACCCAGCACTTCCTCCCCTGGAATCTAAATGGAGATGCCCCGTTGTGTGGAACCCCGCCATTCGAGCAGATGTAGGCACCAGCTGTGGGGGTGCCCTCCCAGTCCGCCGCCGGTCTAGCGCCGTCAAAGGCTGACCCTGTCAGTGGGCCGCTTCAGAGAGTGGGGGCCCCTGGCAGCTGCCCCACCTTGCCGGGTGCTGACGTCGGCCCTGCTATGAACTATCAGGAATGGTACAGTGAGGACTGCACATGCGCACACATCATTCATGGAGGTCATGCTCTTTATGATGCGCACCAAGCATCTCCAATACAGAAGCTTGTGTATTGGCATGTAAAAGGAGGGCCTGTTGACCACCATGTCAATTTTGCTACCTACTCCTAACCTCTGCTATGGATCTGGCCCTGATTATTTGCTACTAACCCCCGACCTCTGCTATGGACCTGACCCTGATCCTTTGCTACCTACCCCCAACCTCTGCTATGGACCTGACCCTGATCCTTTGCTACCTACCCCCAACCTCTGCTATGGACCTGGCCCTGATTCTTTGCTACCTACCCCTGACCTCTGCTATGGACCTGACCCTGATTCTTTGCTACCTACCCCGACCTCTGCTATGGACCTGATCCTGGTTCTTTGCTACCTCCCCCGACCTCTGCTATGGACCTGACCCTGATCCTTTGCTACCTACCCCCGGACTCTGCTATGGACCTGACCCTGATTCTACAGAGAGGTTTTGTAAAAGGAGGGCTTGTTGACCACCATGTAAATTTTGCTACCTACTCCTGACCTCTGCTATGGATCGGACCCTGATTCTTTGCTACTAACCCCCGACCTCTGCTATGGACCTGATCCTGGTTCTTTGCTACCTACCCCGACCTCTGCTATGGACATGACCATGGTCCTTTGCTACCTACCCCGACCTCTGCTATGGACCTGACCCTGTTTCTACAGAGAGGTTTTGTAAAAGGAGGGCCTGTTGACCACCATGTCAATTTTGCTACCTACTCCTAACCTCTGCTATGGACCTGACCCTGATTCTTTGCTACTACCCTGACCTCTGCTATGGACCTGACCCTAATTATTCGCTACCTACCCCCGACACCTGCTATGGACCTGATCCTGGTTCTTTGCTACCTACCCCGACCTCTGCTATGGACCTGACCCTGATTCTACAGAGAGGTTTTGCTAATGTATGCGGAAGCCTGACTGTGTTAAAATCCGTACCTTGTGATCCTGGCTACAGTCACTGGCATCAAGATCACCCTGACAGGATGAGGGGCTGTTTCACTACCACCTATTAACTGGGCCCTGCCAGTTCTGTAGTTTTGCAACCAGCTTTTGTTTGATATACTCCGGTCTGTTAATGGGATGATTTTGAGCTTTTGTCTCCTCCTCTTAGCAGTGGCCAGCTAAAACTCCTAAAAATAATATATGGCATAGGTTTTTGGTGGAAGGTCCTAGAGATTCCATCCTGATGCCAATGTCGCTATGCAACCTGACACCTGTAAGGCCCCATGGGACAACCCCCTTCGTAGTAAACCCACAACCCCCAATCTCCGCTGCTAGTTTCACCTTTAGACAAGCCCCCGTTTGCCGGGACGCTTTATACACCTCGCCGGACATGGTTGCCACCAGGACTTGATAGCACAAAGGATGTGGGCTTATGGGAGAGTGAAGGTAGATAAACCAAGGGCCCGACAGGGCAACGTAGACAAGCTGGGTCATACACAGGAAGGCAGTCCAATAATATCGCAGTACCAAAGGAGTAGGTAAAATAAGGGTCGAGGTCAGGTCAAAGGTCAATCCAGGAGGTCACGGGTTTGCGGTACAGAGGAAGAGACAGAGGCGTAGTCAGGGTTCAGGCAGGGTCGGTCCAGGCGGCAAGCAAGAATGGTCAAACGAAGCAAAGGTCGGCAACAATATATAACAGGTGAAATACAATCCAAGGCACACTCAGCTAATGCTATCACGGGCACTGAAGCACTGCAGGGATAACACCTTTATAGGGTTTCAGACAGAATAGGATAACAGGGAAGGTGTACATGATTGGTGCATTTCACAATTCCACGCTTAATTTGTCCAAAGGGCATATAACCCAAAAATCCACTTTGGGCTCAATTGGCTTGATGCAGAGCCTCCCCGTTCACTTCTCCCGTGCGTTTTCCCGAAAGGGTGCTACGTTGATTTTAGTGTGCGTTTATGCGCTCAGGTGTGCGCTCAGCCGCCTTTCCGATTGTCGGCTCGCACGAGGCTGTTTCCCGGCAAAACGGACGCCTCGTTCATTGTTCCGTTTTTTTCAGTGATGCAGAGCCTTGTTTTCCGATTGAAATCACCCTAATGAAACGGGCCGCCGAGCCTTCACTTACGGGCAGTCAGAGCAGCCGTATTTGCACTCGGGCAATAATATGCAGTCCTCTGTTGGAGCACATCAGCGGCGCCAGCTCCGCGGTCTTGTCCTGCTGAGTATGGCAGAAACCAGGCTGCACCTATTTGAGCTCTGGGTATGTGTATGAAACTTGTATTGGTTGCCCACCCTGTATTTTATTTTTTTTTCCCTTAACACACTATTTGTTAATTTTTTTGTTAGTATATTTTTAGCCTAATTTTTTAACTTTAAATTAAATGGGTTAAGTGATCGAACCCTATTGCGTCATGTTCTTGCCCTCTTATGTAAGTAGTATTCCCCAGACTTTTTTAATGAGTGTACAGGTTGGATGTGCATGTATGCTCATTACAAATGTCCTTTACTCCAACCCTACCCCGCTCATCTATTTGTCCCTCTTTTCTATTGTTGCAATGCACCCCTTTTTTTTTTTTTTTTTTGTTTTTTTGTTTTTGTTTTTGTTTTTGGGGGGGGGGAGACTCTGGCTATCCTTTGCTCCCCTGGCTGCTGACCCCAATCCTGCACCCATCTTCACAGGCAGAGGAGCCCTACAATACTGCCCCCAGGAGGACTCGCTCTGTGGTGGAGCGGGCCTTTGGTCTCTTGAAGATGAGGTTCCGTTGTCTTGATCAGACTGGGGGGGGCACTACAATATACGCCTGCAAAGATCATTAAACTAATCATGGCTTGTTCCGCTTTAAGAGAGGGAGTCTGCCATTTCTGAGTAAAGTCTCAGTAAAAAGGGTTTCACACAGTGGGGCATCCCGATCTGGGATTTCCAGGGGGGAAGACCAGTGGCCGCTCTGGGTTTTGTTCTGCTTTATGTGAGGGAACCTGTGTTACTTTAATAATAATGTAAAGGAGGTGGGTTATTCCATCCTAACCTGATTTGGTCATGATGTTTTAAAGCAGGCCAAAACCCATGTAACCCAGCCCTTTGGAGTGTGAAGGAATCCAGGGCTGGGTTACAGGCATCATGTCTCTGGGGCATTCCAATTTGGGATGTCCTGCACATCACTGCGGGGGAACGTCAGAGCTATACCAGGAGCTATGCCATCTTTACACAGGAGCAGGACGACATCATCATGGATGTGAGTATGCGAGCGTGCGTTTATGTGCGCGCACACATTCCTTATAATAAAAAAAAAACAAAGTGCAAGAATAGTCTGAAACAACTTAGTTTGTCACGTTACATACCAGCCCACCTTAGTTTAACACATGTACGCAGCTACAAACTAGCCTACATGCAGATAGAAGAACTAGGGCAATGTGAGGCAGCAAGAGGTTAATAAAGTGACTTTAGTTAGGCCAGGAAACTTGTTAATGTATTTGGTGGATTAATGGTGGGTCCTTGTATCTTTTTTTAACAGATGATGCTGCGGAATCGTTTTTTAAGAGTTTGGGCTTTTCATTAAATCACGCTGAAGGTCCGGTTTAAAAAGTGCCCCAAAAAAAACACGCCCAACCAAACCATAAAAACAATGCTAAACTAATGTTGTTTATCATTCACAGATACTAGAAAACCACAGGCACAAGACCCCGAGGCCTAATGTTTTTTATTTTGCATTAAAATTTTAATTGTTTTTTAGTTTTGGCAAAAAAAAAAAAAGAATATGAAAAATCCAAATCCAAAAAAAAATAAAAACAACGTTTGAATTAAAAACAAATTAAAAAAATTGGTGTGTTGTCTTTCCTGCAAATGTACAATCACACAACATCATCACACATTTACATGACACAAAAGGTTTAGATATGGGACAATAAATTAAAAACAATCAGAAAGAATTAAGGTATGCATTAATGGCAAGGAAAAAGGAACAACAAAAATTTAACAGAAATATATATATATATATATATATATGTGTCAAATTGGCAGTTGGTGCCATATGTATATTCCAATGGAGGTTTAGGGATGTGCGCTTGCGTGTAGCCAGATTGGCAACTGAAGAGCCATAGAGATGTAAGTATACTTGCTAAAACCACCAAAATGGAAGGTCAAATACAAGCTGGTACGTTCAAAAAGCCAGGAAAAAAAAGGGCCGCCCGTGTGAACGTGAACGGGAGCCCCGATCAAATTGAAGGCACCCGAGAGAGCAAAAAAAGCTTTCCGATTAAAGTGAAATTGACGGATCAGTTAGGGAGCCATTCCGACGGAGGCTCTGCATCACATTTGAGCCACGATTCAAACGGGAGCCCCGGACAATCGGAAGGTTTTAAGGGCAGTTCAGAGGAGGCTCTGCATCAGGCCCATTGGCCTTATACATGACAAAAGGGGCGTATCGGCCCACACACCTCAGGCTCATTGGCCCTTTAATTCTGCCTCCGTTGGGCACGCTGAGTGCAGCGCCGCCGGAGGGCATAACAGATACGTGCTCGCGCGCGCCGACGCTGCCCGAGCCGCCACTTGCCGTGCCCGCCGAGCAGGAAGCGTCCCGGCCAGCCGCCCAGGGATGGCGCGGGACCGAAGAGGAGGTGAGTTAGCCCTGACAACACCTCTGTTTAAAATAGCTCTTAACCCGAGTTCTCCATATCTCAGCCCCTGACTCTCCTAGTATGTGGTCATTATGTGGTTATTATAATTTGCAGATTCCAAAGATGTGATTGGTTTAATATTAATGTGCCCTGCTGCTTTATAATTCCCTGTACAGTACTGGAACCAGTATGTCTATGAGATTTATTTGAAGCTTGCATTCCGGACAAGGCTCATGGCAGGGGGTTTCCTGCTGGTAAGGCTTTGCCTCTTAGCTCCAAGCCTTAGGCATGAACTATATGTCCATATGTGGACTTTCCTGAGCTCTTTATATAAGGTATATTCTTTAATGACCTGAGCTGGCTATCTGTGAAAGTGGGACCAGTTCCTGACAACTGGTTATCAGCGGGCATTTCTGTGAAATTATATTATTTTTCCTCTCACCTGCCGAGTGCCTTTTTTTCCTACAGTCCAACTCAGTGAGAGTCATATCCCAAAAATGGCCCAATCTATCCCCTCCATCGGGCATTTGTGAAAGCCAGTATTCCTCATAATTTCTGGAAACTAGATTGGGTGATTGACCTGTCACTCAAGATCCCAGCTTCTACGTAGTGTGCGTAGTATGTCACCCAGTGAGTGCAAGGCTAATGTTCTGGTTTAAATAGTAAAGACTGTGACCCCTTATAATCTGCAGCCTCTGTAGTGCGTATACACTTGGTCTTGCTGCTGTGATCCACATTCAGAACTCCACCTAGCATGCTGCCCCACAATGGGCACTTTCTAGATAAGCTTTAAGTGGACTACTTGGAATAGTTCATTTACAAGAAAAAGAATATATATGGCAAGTAGGGCATGCATACGTAAAGTTCAGGGTGTTGGCGCTGGCCGGCGTCTCTGCTATGTGACATGCTGTGGGGGTGGGGGGGGGATCCAAAAAGCTGGAGCCCCCTCCCACACATAAATTCCTAGGGCGCTCATAAATCTCACATTTCTCTCTGTCCCCCATTGGAAATCCAGCTCTCACATAGCTCGGTGTTGGTCCCTCTTAACCCTTTTGTTGCCAAGCACGTAACACCTACGTGCTGGCTTGGCTGGGCCTTAAGTGCCAAGCCCGTAGGTGTTACGTGCTTGACTTTCCCCGCTTCTAGTTTAAAAAATAAAAATAAAAAATACTCACCTGACCCCTTGTTGGATCCGGCCGGGTCTCCTCTTTAATTTGGTGCCATCCGATCCCCCGTGGGGGGTCGGATGGCTCCAGGAGAGCCCCCGGAATAGGCCGCCCCCCCCCCGCTTTGGCAGCAGAAGCTGCTAACTGTAAAAAAAAAAAAAAAAAAATGACATTCACTTACCTGCATGTGCGCTGGCTCCCGCTGTCCCTCCTCTTCACCTGGGGGGCCTCCGATCCCCCCCCAGGACTTACCGATCTTCAGGAGAGAGCCCGGGAGGCTCTCTCCTCTCTCCTTCTCGATGGCGGGCGCCATCTTGCCGCTAAGGCCCACCCCCTTGGGGCGGGGCTTATGATGTCATCCCGGCCCCGATTGATCACCGGCTTCAGCCTTCTTAGCTTCTCAGATGCCGGTGATTGGTGCCCTGGAAGGAGGTGACAGGAGATCCTCTGATCTCCTGCCTCCTCCTTCTCTGGATGCCGATCACCGGCATCTGTCAGCTGAGCGGCGAGGGACAAGAGCTTGCAATCGAAGGTAAGTACAGTAAGTACAGTCACCTAGCAGGTGACTTGCCATTAACCCCCGCACCCCCATTACCTGCCTCCCCAAAGGCCAGGGGGGGGCAGAAGAGCCCGGGCCCACATAGGCTATGTGGGCTCGTAGGCTGCTGGGTGGGGGGGCCACCAAAGCTGGCCCCCCCACTCTGTGCCTACAAGCCCCCATAGCTGGTCCCGGGCTGGTTATTTTGGGTAAGGGGGACCCCACGTCATTTTTGGGGGGGGATTTTTAAGGGTTTTTAATAATTGTGTGACCTCTCCTGGACTATTAAAAGTAATTTTTTGAAAACTTTTTATATTTTTTATATTTTGTATGCAGAATTGTCATTACAGGTCTGGTATTAAAGTGTTGATGTCACAATGTTATAACAATGTCATTCCATGTGTTTTCGCTTAGTTACTAGTGGATATAAGTTATAAAACAGACTTTAAACACACAGCGTCTGGCGCTATGGGCTACAGCAACCCAATTTTGAGCGCCGGCGTTCTGTGAGTGTGGATTTTTGTTGAATATGGTGTGAGTTGCTGAGAGTCGGTCACACTGAGCTGGCGCTGCCGTTCGCTCCCTGCAATGCTGTACTGGTGTTAGAACACCCAACATACATCTCATTCATCAATAACGGCCAGGTTACTACAGCGACTGAGGCGCTCTGTTACAGTGCTCGATACCCATTTACAGCGTCTACTAGCGGTCGCTTTAAGTGCTCATCTGCCGAAACCTGGAGCTAGTCATGAACCGTTTCTTTTTTTGCTAAAGTCTTTGGTCATTATTCATAACACATACCAGGTAAAGTCGGCCAAATTGCTCCCTGGCCGATCAGCCCCACCCCCTGGTGCTTTCCAACAATGATACATTTAATTGTATCAGCTCAGCATGGGGGTCATCCTTAACAGTTAATAACTGTGATACATCTGAAAGCACTGCAACATAACTACCATTATTGACAGTGTAACTTTACAATTTAAAGCGAAGCATTTATAACTAGCATACCCTGAGTTGCTCCCCCCATAAAGAGAACCTTTTTGAAATTTTAGCTGCTCCTGCTTCACTCTGCTCCCAGTTAATGCCTTCTGTTTTAGCTGTAAAGCTCCGCCTTCTCAAGCCGCACCTTTGCAATGACCAATCATCAGCCCTATCACAGAGAGCGAAAGAAAAAAAAATCAGTGATCCAGGACAATTGGTGAAAATATTTCTAGTTCTACATCCTACAAAAGAAGTATCGGCAGGGGCGTTGGCCAAATTTATTTCACAAGCTCAGTGGGTTCTGGTCCACTTTAAGGCCCACTTACTGTTTTCAGTGACCGAACATCAAAGCACATTATTTGGCCAGATTTGGTCTTTAACTAATGCGAATATCCTTCTACTGAACATTTCACAAAAGCACGTTTTGCAAAAATTATTATTTTCTTTTGATTTCTTATAAATTTCCAGCAAATTTCCAGCAGTACAATTTCCTGAAAGATTTTGCATGATCAAGTTATTCACAGATTAAAAATATATATTATATATGAAATATATTAATTAGATTTACAGCAGGAGAGTAAAACACGCTGCATGCTTTATGTATTTTCCCCGTCTGAGCTGTTAAATATCAGATTCAAACTACTGCCTTAAATAACCAGTTGTTAAAATTGTTTTTTTCTTTTTACAGATCAGTTTGTGTTGTCAGGAAATGCAAATAAATGAATATAGAAATGCTGACTCCATTAGATAAACAGATATAGGATAGATCGATAGATAGACAGATATGGGATCGATAGATAGATAGATATGGGATCAATAGATAGATAGATAGATAGATATGGGATCAATAGATAGATAGATAGATAGATAGACAGATATGAGATAGATAGATAGATAGATAGATAGATAGATAGATAGATAGATAGATATGGGATCAATAGATAGATAGATAGATAGATAGATATGGGATCAATAGATAGATAGATAGATAGATAGATAGATAGATAGATAGATAGATAGATATGGGATCAATAGATAGATAGATAGATATGGGATCAATAGATAGATAGATAGATGGATATGGGATCAATAGATAGATAGATATGGGATCAATAGATAGATAGATCGATAAATAGATAGATATGGGATCAATAGATAGATAACTAGATATATAGATAGATAGATAGATAGATAACCCCCCAACCCCCCACTGCCTCTATACCTCTCCACCTGCCATCATCACTGGACCGATGTATACCCAATCCTGCCCCTATAACCCAACACCCCTCCCATTTGTTATTCCCTTTTGCTTTGGCAATGCTAAATGTTTTTTTGGACCTGCCAATAAAGCTCTTTTGAATTGAATTGATAGATAGATAGATAGATATGGGATATGGGATCAATAGATAGATAGATAGATAGATAGATAGATAGATAGATAGATAGATAGATATGGGATCAATAGATAGATAGATAGATAGATAGATATGGGATCAATAGATAGATAGATAGATAGATAGATAGATAGATAGATAGATAGATAGATATGGGATCAATAGATAGATAGATAGATAGATAGATAGATAGATAAATAGATAGATATGGGATCAATAGATAGATAACTAGATATATAGATAGATAGATAGATAGATAGATAGATATGGGATCAATAGATAGATAGATAGATATGGGATCAATAGATAGATAGCTAGATAGATAGATAGATGGATAGATGAATAGATAGATAGATAATAATTATGTAAAATGGTAAAAAAGTGACCACAAACGTCATCGCTACTAAAACGCCAGTCAATCGCCACTGCCGCTACGTCTCACCCCAATGTGAAAGTAGCCTGAAGCTTCAGTGCCACCAGTTTTAGTGTGACCATATCCACCCCTGGGGGGAGGGGGGCTCAGATGGGAAAATGTGGGACAGTCATGGGCTGACCAGGGGGCTAGAAAAATCCTACGCGATTTTTGGCGCCAATACACCACTGAGTCCAACCAGTATGTCACTATACAGATAGATAGACGGGTAGATAGATAATAGATAGACAGTCAGGGGGGTAGATAATTGATAAATAGATGAATAGATATAGCAATAGATAGATAGATAGGTAGATAGATAGATAGATAGATAAATAGATATAGCGATAGATAGATAGATAGATAGATAGATAGATAGATAGATAGATAATAGATGAATAGATAGATATTATTATTATTGTTTATTTATATAGTGCCATCATCTTCCATAGTGATAGATAGATAGATAGATAGATAGATAGATAGATAGATAATAGATAGATGAATAGATAGATAGATGAATAGATAGATAATAGATGTATGAATAGATAGATACATAAATAAATAATAGTTGAATAGATAGATAGATAGATAATAGATAATTAGATAGGCAGGGGGGTATATAATTGATAAATAGATGAAAAGATATAGCAATAGATAGAAAGATAGATAATAGATAGATGAATAGACAGAGAATAGATAGATCGATGAATAGATAGATAATATATGTATGAATAGATAGATACATAAATAAATAATAGATAGTTGAATAGCTAGATAGATAATAGATAATTAGATAGGCAGGGGGTATATAATTGATAAATAGATGAAAAGATATAGCAATAGATAGAAAGATAGATAATAGATAGATGAATAGATAGATACGTAGATGAATAAATAGACAGCTGAATAAATAGATGAATATATAGATAATAGATAAATACATAGATGAATAGATAAATAATAGATAGATGCATAGATAGATAGATAGATAGATAGATAGATACATACATACATACATACATACATACACACATGCATAGATGAATATATAAATAATAGATAGATGAATAATTTGATAGATAGATAGATAGATAGATAGATAGATAGATAGATAGATAGATACATAGATAGATAGATAGTTAGATAGAAGAATAGATAGATAGATAGATAGATAGATAGATAGATAGATAGATAGATGTACAGCTATCCTCATCTCTCTGTGTAAGCGCAGCTCTGAGCTAGAAAATCAATACCATTTGTATACGTTGCGTTGTATTATGCCACACGTGCGACATTCTCTTGATGGAATTAGAAGGTGTAGGCCGGCGTCAGCCATATCCTCCAACAAATGAAATTGTCGCTATTATGTAAAATGGCAGAGTGTCAGGGAAGGTCGCTGCCTCTTATGAATGATGAATCAGTGAAATCTTAGCAGCCTGAAACTCCTAATGATACTCATACTTAAAACAAATTCAATCAATTTGTATCACTTAAAGTGTGACTCTGGACAGAGGAGGAAATGAATACCCTTGAGTGGTTTTAATGGCCTTCACTTGTGTCGCTGGAATACGACTCAGTGTAGCAGATCAGATGCATTCTGCCCAAGCTAGATGGGGATTCTGTATCCCCCAAATTGGTTTGGGTATGGGGGGGGGGGTGTTCTGGTGATGTCTTCTAGTCTCTGGTCTCTGGAAAGTAATGTAGGCGGCCAAATGGCTTGGGAGACCAGCAAGCATCCAAAGAACATTGAGCTGATTCAATAAAATTGCACAATGTCAACTTTGTTTTGGGGGTCAGCGGCAGCAGATGGGTGTCAGTGGCCCCAAAAACTCAAAGGGTTTCAGCGAGAACAGTGGGGTATCAATTCAGTAAGCATTCATCTTCTTAGAATACTGTTCCAACATCCCAGCCTCTCAATCCCGGGCCTGCTACCTGCAATCCCCTGAGTAGCACTCCCCCAAATTTCCCCTCAGAATGTAAATGACTGTCTGGAAAGGTAGTTACTGAATCAAGGGAATTCCCCTCTCCCCAACATTGGTACAATGGTAAAAATAAAGAGGATACCAAAATGGAAATAGACTTTAGAACGTAGGCCTTTAATGAACTGTAAACCCAACATCAAATATGAGGCAGCAAACAACTTACCTGGTGTCTGTCCCATGTGCCTCTCCTACATTTCTTGCATTGCAGGGTAGAAGCCAAAGCAGGGTTCCAAAGTCTGCCTTCTTTTCTATTTTATTCCTCCAGGACATAGCAAAAAAATCCACTGGAGGTCTCAGCAGTGAGCACAGCAATCCACAGTGGTCCCAATCGGTCTCTGACCACATCCGAGCATGCACATGACTCATAATCCTATACCATAAAACACCCTTAACACCTCAGCTATGATCCAGAAATGATATTGAAGAAAGTAGCCTACATAAGGGATTTAGATATAATTGGAGATTTTAAGATACCTAGAAATGGTTGGTTTTTGATATGATCCAAAGAGGGATAAGGAATGAGAAAGTTAGAACATGCCCCTGAATGAAGTACTAAAATGGAGTACTGGCCTCTTTAACTAATACTAATACATTTGCGGCTTATAACAACCAGTTTGTAAAAAGTATTTAACAGAACACCATGCGATTTAATTACATATAGAGAGGTTTTTTATTTGCTCCTTAAGTGCAGTGAAATAAATGCGAGGCTTATGAAAAAGTCAAAAACAATAGTTAGTAAGAAAGAAAAAAATGGGACACTATGGCCTCGATTCAATAAAGGTAGAAAAAAATTCTCATGGTAGTAAAATATTCAATTCATGAGAAAAAAGCCAGAGAATATCACTGTTACTGAATCACCAGATAAGAAAACAATGAAAGTCAATGGCACTTTTTTACTCCTAAGAAAAGTAAAGAACTGTTTCCTCCTTTCTACACTGTAGTAAAAGCTGCCATTGACTTTCATTGTCTTTTTATCTAGTGATTCAATAACAGTGACATTCTCAGGTTTTTTTCTCATGAATTGAATTTTTTACTACCATGAGAATTTTTTTCTACCTTTATTGAATCGAGGCCTATGCCCTTAAAAAGGTAAAGTGAAATAATGTGTGCCTTTTAAAGACAATGAAAAAAGGTTTGCAAAAATAGTTCAATGGGACACTGGCCCCTTTATTGAAGTACAGTGAATTACCATTTAGCTCCATAAAGTCCTTGTCTCCACTGGGCTAAAAAGAAAAAGATACTTACCTCCTTTCCCCACAGCTTCTTTGGCGCTGTTGAGCGCTGTAAAGATTGGGAGAAAGATGTCAAGATTGGATCTCTCCACGTCCATGCATGCCCCAGAGCCTTAAAGCGCACCAACATCCTCTGCGGCGAGGGTGCCTGGCTGCCCGGTGCTCACGTGTTAAAATGAAAAAGCTCACCGAAATGCAGGCTGGAATTCACACCCAAATGTGCACCTTGAGTTAAATCATGACTCCCACTAGTGTGATAATCAGAAGGAAAATGTGATTTGTGAGAATTTGTAAAAGAATACGAATAAGAAATCTAAATCATGCATTTATATTTTACTCCAATTTCAATTTATGCGTCTTTTCAACATTTTTCAGTTAGAAAACCCTTCAATACATTTCTGCTATTGTGTTCTATCCAGGGCCGGATTATGAGAGGGGCGCAAGGGGCAGAGGGGCTTTTCAGTTGGGGCCAGCAACAAAGTTACTTGCAGCAGTGCCCCCCTCCCCCGTGTGCAGTGATGGGTGCGTGTAGAGCTGTCAATTGGCGACCACTCACTGCACATAAGCCACCAAGCACAGCCGCTGGCAGCTCAATGCAGGGAACCAGCCGGGCGACTACACTACCCCCCACCCAGAATGGCAAAGCAAGAGTTCCCGAGCAGCACGCACCCGCACAAGGGGGGCACAAGGGACTCAATCTGATGTTACAGTAAGTAGGCGGGTGCCAGACAACCACCAATCAGTTACTTGGCTGGACTATTATTTTAAAGGAAAAAATTACTGTATCTGGGGCCTCCACCAGATTTTGTGCCCAGGGGCCTCCACCACACTTACTCCTGCCCTGGTTCTACGGTGGCTGAGGCTTCAGCCTTACTAAAAATTGGCGCTGCTTATACAACTTCACCAGTCTGCACTAAAAAGAAGGCGCAAATTCGTCTCTATGGCATACACATTGACCAAAACCCACAGCGATTGGCCCAGAAAACTATACGTTTCCTGGGCCGATCGATTCACACCCGGAGCATCCAAAATCGGGATGCCCCACTGTGTGAAACCCCCAGGTCGCCCCATACACTTGCCTTGTTTCCCGGTTCAGCAACGCATGCGCGAGCCACATCCCCGTTATCCCTCTAGCAGGACGCGTGCCCCCGCCAGGCATTTCTGAATGGCTGACGCGGGCATGCTCCCTGTTACAGGGTAGCGGGGAATGCGGCCACCAGCGCGCTCGGAGCCTCTGGCCTTAGACGACGTGACATCAGCGGCTCCAAGCGCACTAATGGACGAGCGGCCATGCATGCGCCGTAGGATCAGGAGGAAGTGAGTTGGCTTCGGCGGTCTGGGGGGTTTCATGCAGCGGGGGCCAATCGGGGTGCCCCGGGAGAAAGGCTCCAAAACCCAGGATAGACAAAATCCTGGGTTTTGGTCCACTATAAATGAAGCATGAAGTGAACCATTGGCGCTAGGTGGATTTTAATGGTGCTGACGCTTTGAAAATCAGGCTCTAATTCTATTTGTGCCAAATCAATTCAGTCTACCTACTAACCCTAGTTACAAGCAGTATTTGGCATTATTGTGGTATATGGTGTTAGCCATTGAGAATAGTAAAAAAGTGAGGAAATAATGCGATACATTGTGTAGTCTCACTATATAGATTTTTAGGTCTCTCGTGGCCCCTCCCACAACATGATGGCATATGTATATCTATATAGTGACACCAAACTGTTAGAGAGTGCTATGCCCTGTGAAAATAAACAATTCCTAACAACCCCACAAACAGGTTCGCCATACTAGGGGCAGACTTAGCGCCCATTGCAACGCCTTTACATTGAAAATATTGATCTCCAGGAAAACCAAAAATAATTGTGTATCAAAGAGAAGTTTAAATACTCTAAAACAAAGTCTACACTAAATGGATGGAATTACGCTATGTGCGTTTTATTTCTATCTCCATGATGGTATAAACGCTACTGGAGTTCTTAAGGTTTTAGCAACGCCAACGTTTTTGTGATTATTGTCTATTGAAGAAATCTGCCACTAAAAGAAAAGAGCAGCACCCAGAATCGAAGTTAAAGGGGGATTCTAATAAGGATCTACAAGCTTTTGACCCTCATTCGGTCTGGTGAGTAGCTAGAGTGCTCAGTGTTTGGTGGTGGAAATTCAGACATAGATGGGTTTTGGTTCTTGCCAATCGGGAATGCCAGCTTTGTGAAACCCCCCAGGTCGCCCAAAGAAACTCACCTCTTTCCGGTCCTATGGCACATGCGCGGCCACTCATCCAATCAGCATGCTTGGATCTGCCCCTTCGTCTAAGGCGAGCGGATCCGAGCACGCTGTCGGACGCATCCCCCTCTACCCTCTAACAGGGAGCAGCCATTCACAAATGTCTTGCTAGAGGGATAGCAGGGATGGGGCCGTGGATCACACATGCACCGTTGGACTGGAAAAGAAGGTGAGTTTATGGGCAACCTGGGGGATTTCACACAGTGGGGCATCCCGGGGTGGGGGAACAATTGGCCTGGGAATCTTCTAGCGCAATATTGTGTTTTAACTGGATCACCAGAATTTTGACTATCCTGGTGATAGGTCACTGTCTCCGGGGCATCCAGTTGTTATGAATGGAACGTCGGCATTGAGAGCGCCGGGAGCTGCATCCCCCGCAACCCTTGTGGGATATGCGCTCCCGCATGCCTGGTCTATTGGAATGGCTGGGCACAGGAGCTTGCACAGCTGCAGGGAATCCCGGGGATGCAATAATAGCATGCAATCACAGTGAGGGACCGGATAAAGGTAAGGGGGCTTGCTTAGGGGGATGCTCACACAGTGGAGCATACTGAAGTGACATGCCCCAGGGCATCTAGTCGGCCAGTCCTGGAGTCTTTAAGACCAGGGCCCACATCGGTGGTGATGGGTCCTTTTTGATTACCCTACAAATGGTATTCCCTTAATTCTTCTTTTTAATGACTGATAATGCAAAAATAACTTTATTGGATGAGTATGAGGAACTGACCAACGGGATCTCATTGCAGCCAGCAACTCATGTGTAAGTGCTGCTATTGCTACATTTTCGGTACTATTGGTGGAGACTCTTTGGGTATGTCAAGTGGGGGAGGTCCCTGGGCACGAGCCTATAATCCGTCCCCGTCACCGAAGACAGCGCATCTCATCATTCAAAATTCAAGTCAAATGAAAACACAGCATCAGAAAAAACTCAGAAAAGCACACAAAAAGTGAGGGAGAGATAGAATCAGAATATTGGGGGATTGCAACGTATCCCGAAGACTCACCTTGCCCTTCGGAGGAGGCCTGTCCTTGTAGGAACGGGCACTGCGATGGCTGGGAAAATATCATGGGTGTGTTGATGTGTTCCTGCAGCAAAGCAAAACACATAGAGCGATTAAATCTATAGATAGAAATGTGTCCGGCAGAAGAGGAAGAAAGAGCTTTGGGCGCTTTCCTTTTGCTCGCCAACCGCTGAACTGATTAAAGCGTAATTAAGGCCATAAAGCCGTTAGATTATCCACCTGGTTATTCACTAAAGTCGCGGACTAATCAGGCAAATTAGCTGCTGCAGACTGCACGTTGGGGCGAGAGCTCGCCTGATTAATGAAGTTTATTGGGAGCTGTTAAAAGCATTAACTGAAGAAAATCTCGGCAATTCGTCATATTTAAGCGATGGAAATTAAATCTCAACATGCAAATGAGAAGACAGGAAAAAAAAATCCTCTTTTAGAGGTGACTGTCTTTCCCTCTCTATCTCCCCCCTCGTTTTTTTTTTTTTTTGCACTTTTCTTTTTTTGCTACCGGATGGTCCTTTGGTTCTTGTTCTGCATGGAAACGTTACACAGCCAACACTTCACGCTGATAGGCACCAAAGGGGTTAACAAGTAGGTTGACTGGCTGGCAAAACACAGACCTTTCCAGGAAATAGGTTAAGAAATCCATCGTACTAAGGGGTGCATCTGTCATGAGGCCAGGTGAGGCAGCCGTCTCAGGCAGCTCCATCTAGAGGGGCGGTAATCGCTGTACCCGTTTTTTTCTAATCAATTCATTGATGGTTCAGAGGGGCACCAATGCACACCATCATGTTGTTTTTTTTTAAATACATTCAATCATTGGTGGCTCAGTGGCCCCGCCCCTGCCTATAACCAACCCCGCCCATTGAAATTTATTGGATAAGGTCAAAGGGTTCACGGCGAGTGCCTGGTTTGATGTGGCACTGTAAGGAACACAGCATCGGCACTGTTGATAGATGGGACACTACCCGACATTATCAGAGGTGCTATGGATTTTTACCTTCACACCTTTTGTACTGGGACCTGAGATTCCCCTGATGCTCATCTGCGCTAAGCGGCACTAGCACTTCTTACATAAACCCCTAATTAAAAAATAGAGCCTAATTTATTATATTTTCTAGTGGATGCTAGATAAACGCAGCATCTGAGGCGCTATCAGCACCCGCACTGCTGAGTTGGCTGGAGCCATCCAGTGCTCAGCTTGCACTCATCTCCAGCCAGCGACTGGAAGCAGGGCTGGCCTTGTATAAGGCAATGCACTAGCGACCGCTAGCGCCAGCTGGGAGCGCTAGAAAGACTAAATTCTACTATCGAAGAACACAATGCCCACACGAGTGCTGTAAAAAGGGGATTACAGGGTGACAGTGCCCATTGAAATGTCTGGGATAAGGCCACACAATGCAGGGTGAGCACCTGATCTTATCTGGCACTTAATCCATCGTCTGCACTGTTGATAGACGGGACACTACTTGGCACTATCACAGGGGCTCTGGATTTTTGACTTTGTAAATACACCTTTTGCACTGGTACCTGTCACTCACCTGGCACTGCGTGGCCTTGGCTTTTCTTTACTAACGCCATGTATCGCCAGGTGAGTGTCTGTACAGCGGCGCTTAGATCGACCGCTAGTAGACGCTGTAAGCGGTTGTCGGGTGCTGTAACCTAGTGTAGCGGTCGCTCTAGTAACCTGGCCAGCATTGACGAATGTGATGTGTGTTGGGCACTGTAACAACAGTATAACGCTGCAGCGAGCGAGAGGTAGCGCTATCCGTTCTTAAATAACCCCCATAGTTTCCTCCTGTCTGAAGACCAAGATCCCCTGCGCATGCGATGGGGCAGCTGTACAGGTGAGGTGCGTTATTTTTATTGCTGTAGCTCTTTAAAAAGTTACAAAATAACAGCAGCCTATAGGGAATCTAAACACAATAATCAACAGCCTCTCCACATGTGTTTGGATTTCCAGTGCCATAACTTCTAAGATTATATATATATATATTGTAAGCGGGCAAACAATCAGCAGTGACGACAACGGATTTGAACGGCAAAACGGCTTTTATTCAGCAAAGTTCAGTAGATAGTTCAAAGGTTGCAGCATAAATGCAGAAAGCAAAAAGGGTTACTTCACCAACCAAATAGTCCTGGGCTGGGTACTCCAGCAAGCTGATCAATTCCAGTCCACTTTACAGGGCGTATCAGCCCTCTGCTCAATGTCCAGTGCTATCCTTCACCAAATTGCGTGTATTTTTAAAGGGGATCAAAACCCTTTGTGACCAGTCCTGGAATCTCACACTCCGGCGCCCAGCCATTAGGCTAGGAAAGCTTTAGAAAGCTTTTTTTCCTCTTTTCCCACTCAGTATCGACCTCTGTTTGGTTAGTCATGAATCATCCATTCCTCCTTTGCCGAGGTCATGCTCACACCATTGTAGGAGGTTGTTCAGACTATTAGCTGTTAAAGTGGACCAAAACCCTGGATTTTGGTATTGTTACTGGGGTGCCGCGGGGAATGGAACAAAACGCAGGATAGTCAAGACATTTGACTATCCTGGGTTTTGGTCCACTTTAAGTTTATAATATATATATATATATATATATATATACGGGGAGGCTGATTCATCATTAGCGACAGGTAGCGACAGATGAGCGTCTGTAGCAGGCATTTTCAGAGCGCCCGCTAGTAGTTACAGTGCTCGCCCGTGGGTCGCTACTTTATAGTCGCTGTTCAGTAATGTTGAATACATTGTGAGGAGTCACTATTTGACCAGTACAGCGCTGTATGGGAGCGCATGTTAGCGACTGCTCATAGCGACCGACTCACACCATATTCAGCAAAAAACAGCTTCACAAATCTCTGGCGCTGAAAAATACTTGTTTGAAGCCCAGAGCGCAGGAGGCGGTGTGTTTAAAGTCTGTTTTCAAGCATCTATCCACTAGTAACAAAGCGAAAACATATGGAATTACATTGTAACAATATTTGAACCAACATTTCCACTCAAAATATAGAGTTTGTTATATACTCGCCGTATAAGACTACTCCCTCTTCCGCACACCGAATAAAACGTAAAAGAACATCAGATTACACTGCAGCCGCATCCCTGCTCGCCTTTAGTTTGGGATGTGCCCACACTGGCTATTCAGAATGCGTCCCAGCTAAAGGCATAGTAGGGATGCAGCTGCAGTATAATGTGGTTATACAGGTAGGTGAAGGTAAAATGAACACAGGTAAGTAGGAAAGAGATAGGAAAAGGTGAGGTGGGCAGAGGTGAGGTGGGATGAGTCTATTTGGGCATCTCCAGACACACCCAGCACAAACACTCCAATAGCACGTCATCCACCTCTACAGACACGTTCATCGGTGACCCACTTTCTGCTTCAGAAATGAGAGACACACTGCTCTCTAGTGGTCGGACGCTTGCACTAACTCTTTAGTGGTGCTGGGGGCCCCGAGTGAGGGCAGTGCGGGCCGCATGCTGCAGGTTGTGCATCCATGCTTTAAAGGAAAACTTTTTGTCAGGTTGTTGGTGTTCTGCCTTATTGTTTCCTCTTCTGAGATGTAAAATAAACCTGTGTGTTAAGATTGTGCCCACAGACCTTACTTACCAGCATTCTGCTTCCAAGTTTCCTATATTCCTGTGTGTCTGTGATCCTAAGATGGGAGTGTTTTTTCTGGCCTTAAGTAAAATGTACTACATATCCCAGAATCCCTCCACTGTAACAGGTGAGCACGTTAGCAGCTTTGGCTAAGTCAAACAGCAGTAATGACCCTTCCCAGCTGGGGAGGCTGCCAGTAACCCTTTCCTACTGGAATACAAGTTTGTGAACCCCCCGATCTGAATAAGTTGAATTACAGAAGAATGGGTTACACCTATTGCATGTGTCTTAGCTGATCAGACGATTAGCATGCTAGAGTGAGAGTCTTTGATCTGTACATCTAATGCACCAATTGATCTACACATCGTAGCTGAGCTGGCGCTACCTCTCGCTCCCTGCAGTGCTGTACTGGTGTTAGAGAGCCCAACATGCATCACATTCATCAATGCAGGCCAGGTTACCAGAGCAACCGAGATGCTCTGTTACAGCGCCTGATACCCGAACATGAGCATCTACTAGCGGTCGCTCTATACAGACGCTCATCTGCTGATACATGGCATCAGTAAGGAATAAGCCTCATAGTGTACCAGTCCCAAAACTTCAGCACCATGGACAGCATTATAATAAAAACAGACATTGGGCTTGATTCAAAAAGGGTAGAAAAAAATGTACTTTATGAGAAAAAGCCTGAGAACTTTTTTATTCCTAGTTAAAGTAGTGAACTTTTTACTCCTTTTTACTCTGTACTAAAAAGTACTATTGCCTTTCATTGTCTTCCCGGCTTGTGATTCAGTAACAGTGACATTCTCAGGCTTTTTTCTCATAAGTAAATTTTTTACTACCATGAGAATTTTTTTCTACTCTTATTAAATCAAGGCCATAGGGGTCGGTTCAGAGCCTGGTGAGAATTCTTACTTCTTTTTTTAGAAGAGAAAACTGCCATTTCCTTTTCATAGTCTACTCTGGGGCATAGTCAGAGCCAGGTGAAAAATTACACCTGGTAGCCAATTAAAGTCAATGGCAGTTTTCTCTACTAAAAAAGAAGTTTCTCACCAGGCTCTGAATCCACCCCATTGTCCTAGATTCAATAAGAGTTGAAAAAAATGATCATGGATTCTCGGGATTACGCCTGCCGCCCGGCTCAGACGGGATACCGCATATTCACTGCTCACTTTTGGGATACCCAGCCAAGGTGCAGCCTATACGCCATAAAATAATACAGTAGGTACTCACAGTTCTCAAGTTTGTCTTGAGGTTGAAGCTGTAGAAATAATGGATGCCAGTCACTTTGTTTCGAGGTAGTCCAGGTTTATTATAGAAAACACCAGTAACATCAAAGCAGTAGTAGCAGTAGTAAATATGAGGCCCTTATTTAAGAAGGGATAGCGTCAGGTAGCGGCTGGTGAACGCCGGACACGGCACACAATTACACATTTATCAAGCAGAATCTGTTTAGCGACTGGGATAGCGCCATGTAGCGTCTGATTCATCATCTTCACAGCGTCAGCGAACAGAGCCGGCGTTCAGCCTTGCAGAGCGCCAGGTATGACCTCTCGCTACCTGTCGCTCTCCCATACATTTCAATGGACGAACCTTTTCTTCTCTTTAAACGGGGTATTTGTATTTTTTTTTTTTCAAAAAATCACAAATAATTCTGTGACCTCTTAGAAACATAGAAGGTTGAAGGCAGAAGGAGACCATACGGTCCATCTAGTCTGCCCTTATGTATATACTGTATGTTCTCTGTATCTTATGTGTATACTGTATGTTCTCTGTATCTTATGTATATACTGTATGTTCTCTGTATCTTATGTATATACTGTATGTTCTCTGTATCTTATGTATATACTGTATGTTCTCTGTATCTTATGTGTATACTGTATGTTCTCTGTATCTTATGTATATACTGTATGTACTCTTTATCTTTATCTTAGGATAGATGTGTGCTTATCCCAGGCATGTTTTAATTCAGTGACTGTTGATTTTTCAACTACCTCTGCTGGAAGTTTGTTCCAAGCATCTACTACTCTTTCTGTAAAATAATATTTTCTAACATTGCTCCTGATCTTCCCTCTGAGTAGCTTCAGGTTGTGCCCCTTGTTCTGTCATTAAGTTTCTTCTTAAAAACACTTCCCTCCTGAAACTTATTCAATCCTTTCACATATGTAAAGGTCTCCATCATGTCCCCTCTCTCCCTTCTTTCCTCCAGACTGTACAAATTAAGTTCTTTAAGTCTCTCCTCTCCTGGCATTGAATAAGCAGTTTTTTCACAATTTTTTATATATTTCCTCAGAAATGACATTACAGGTCTGCCATTAAAGTGTTCATGTTACAATGTTGCTACAATGTAATTCCATATGTTTTCGCTTTGTTACTAGTTGATAGATGCTGAAAAACAGACTTTAAACACACCGCCTCCTGCGCTCTGGGCTTCAAACAACACCAGAGATTTGTGAGGCTGTTTTTTTGCTGAATATGGTGTGAGTGGGTCGCTATGAGCCGCTAACATGCGCTCCCATACAGTGCTGTACTGGTCAAATAGTGACTCCTCACAATGTATTCAACATTACTAAACAGCGACTGAGTCGCTATGAACTAGCGACCCTTGGCTGAGCACAGTAACTACTAGCGGGCGCCAGGCAGCGGCAGATGAGTCTATAGTGAGGCACTCAGAACGACCACTAGTAGTTGCTGCGATCGGCTATGGTTCGTTGTTACTGAGCGCCACAGTCGCTGGCCGGCATTGATGAATTTGATGTGTGAGTACAGCGCTATATGGGAGCGAACGGTAGCGACTGGTCAGCGTGAGCGACTCAAATCATATTCATCAAAAAAACAGCCTCACACAGCGCCGGCGCTCAAAATCGGGTCGTTGTATCCCAGATCGCCAGAGGATGTGTGATTAAAGTCAGTTTTTGAACACATATCCACCAGTAACAAAGCGAAAACATATGGAAGGACATTGTTATTACATTGTGACATGAACACCTATATACCAGACATGTAAGGACAATTCTGCATAAAAATATAAAAAATCTAAAAACTTTTTCTAGGCCAAGACAGGTGACACAATGATTTGATAATAAAAAAAAAAAAGAAAAGAAAACCCTGTTTAAAGTGGACCAACACCCAGGATTTTGACTATCCTGGGTATTGGTCCACTTCCCCGGGGCACCCCGATCGGGGGTGCCCCGCTGTGTGAAACCCCCCAGAAACCCCAATAAACTCACCTCTCCCCGCTCCCACGTGTCGGCGCCTCCCGCTCGTCACTCTTGACGTGTGCGCGCCCGCGCCGGCCATTCAGAGACGGCCGGCGCGGGCGCGCGCACGCCTAGAGGAGCGTAGAGCAAAGATAAGGTAGGTGATTTGGGGTGTTTGGGGGGGTTTCACCCCGCGGGACATCCCGATCTCGGATGTCCCGCGGGGTGGGAGGTGATCGGCCCGGGAATCTTAAGATTCCCGTGCCGATCACCTCTCGGTGTTGGTCCACTTTAAATAGAAGAAACGGAACGTCCATTGAAATGTATATTGAGAACGACAGGTAGCGACAGGTAATACCGGGCGCTCTGGAAGCTAGAGCGCCGGCGGTATACGCTGAGCCCTCTGTAATGATTAATCGGACGCTACATGGCGCTGTTAGAGTCGCTCACCGGAATCGCTTTGATAAATGTGGTATTGCGTACAGCGCCTGACGTTCACTGTTCGCCACCTGGCGCTATGGCTTGATGAATAACCCCCATATTTTTTGGAGAAAGAAACAGGTTACTCACACAGAATAATTCCTCCAGCCATGATCAAATAGTTACCCCTGAATAGTCCTGTCATCAGTACTGCCTTGGTCACCTCTGTTCCAGGGTTCTTCCCTCCTAAGGTTCTCTCTCCAGTTATATACACACAGTCCAGAGCCTGTCCTTCCTAGTTCTGCTAACCTAATACTCTTAAAGTGGACCAACACCCAGGATTTTCATTATCCTAGGTTTTGGTCCACTTCGGTGGGGCACCCGATCGGGGGTGCCCCGCTGTGTGAAACCCCCCAGAACGCCCGGAAACACTCACCTCACCACGCACCTACGCGGGCGCTCGTCTAATCAGAGCGCTCAGAGCCGCTGTGGTATGCACGTACAAGCGGCGTCCAACCACAGTGGCTCTGAGCACGCTGGAGGCCGCGTCTCACGCTTCCCTCTAACAGGGAGCGCGCCCGCGCCAGCCATTCACAAACGGACGGCGCGGGTGCGCGCCCTGCTAAAGGGAAGCGCGAGACGCGTTGAAACGGGGTTAAGGTAAGGTTTCGGGGCTTCCTGGGGGGTTTCACCTCTGCAGGACATCCCGATTTCGGATGCCCCGCGGGGAGGGATCTGTTCGGCCCGGGAATCTTATAGATTCCCCCCTGGGTGTTGGTCCACTTTAAACTTGTTCCCCTTGGCCCGAGGAAACTACAAGAACTTGGGCTCTAGGTGGATACATCTCAGAATTTCCAAGCCACTGAAACTGGTGTTTCTTAAAACTGTGCTGACTCTACTCAGTATTCCAAGAATTTCCCAGAATCTTAAATAAGGTTCCCAATATTCTTATTGCTGCAGAAATTAGGGAGGAATGGTGACCCTATTTTTCACATCCCTACCGTAGTAAAGAAATATTGAGAAAAAGCCTGAGCATTTCACTGTTACTGAATCCCCAGGTAGGAGGACAATGAAAGTAAATGGCACTTTTTACTACAGTGTAATCAGCACTTTTATAAGGAGTAAGAAATTAGATACAGAGGCTGATTCATTAATAATGCCAGGTATCGGTGGGACGAGCGTCTGTATAGCGGCGCTTAGAGCGACCGCTAGTAGACGCTGTAAGCGGGTATCGGCCGCTGTAACATAGCACCTCAGTCGCTGTAGTAACCTGGCCGGCAATGATGAATGTGATGTGAATGTGATGTTGGGTGCTGTAACAACAGTATAGCGCTGCAGGGAGCGAGAGGTAGCACCAGCTTAGTGCATCCGACAATGCGATCTGGGCTCTGTAGCATAGAGCACCAGACGCTGTGTGATCAAAGTCTGTTTTTAACACATATCCACCAGTAACAAAGCGAAAACACATGGAATGACATTGTTGTGACATTAAAGTGGACCAACACCCAACTGGATCAGCCCAGGAATCTATAAGATTCCCGGGCCGATCCAATCCCTCCCCGCGGGGCATCCAAAATCAGGATGCCCCGCTGTGTGAAACCCCCCAGGACGCCTGCAAACCTTACCTGAATCCCGGTCCAACGGCGCTTCTCTCTAGCAGGGCACGGGCGCGCTCCGTTAGAGGGAAGCGCGAGATGTGGCCAACAGCGTGCTCTGAGCTGCTGAGGTTTGACACCGCTTTGACGCGCATACCTCAGCGGCTCCGAGCGCGCTGATTGGACGAGCGGCCGCGCATGCGCCGTAGGAGCGGGGGGAGGCGAGTTGAATTGGGCGATCTGGGGGATTTCACATAGCGGGGCCCTGGGGAGGTGGACCAAAACCCAGGATAGTCAAAATCCTGGGTGTTGGTCCACTTTAACACTTTAATACCAGACCTGTAGTGACAATTCTGCATAAAAAAACAAAAAAACAAAAAAATCAAAAAAGTTTTCTAGGCCAGGAGAGGTCACACAATTATTTGAGAGAGAACAAAAATTCAATACAAAAAACCCTGTTTAAACACAAACAAATGAACGTCCATTGAAATGTATGGGAGAGCAACAGGTAGCGACAGATCTGAAAGCTAGAGCGCCGGCGCTATACGCTGAGCCGCCTGTAATGATGAATCGGACGCTACATGGCGCTCACCGGAATCGCTTTCATAAATGTGGTTTTGCATACAGAGCCCGGCGTTCACCAGACGTTGCCTGCCGCTACAAGGCGCTACCTGGTGCTATCCCTTCATGAATAAACCCCATTGTCTGCCGCTTGCCATCTTATGCGCCGACACATCCAGCTTCTGCTGCTGATTTATACTGAAAGCCGCCTCCCCATGCTGACTCCGCCCCGCCCGCATTTTGCCACCCTGGCCACATCGCATAGCACCACCGCAACCCACCAGCATTGTTCCACCATCCTCCATGCTTAAGCCCATTGACAGAGGCTGACTGGCAGTTTTGGGGGCACCAATAGCAGCTTCAGGAGACGGAGAGGCTGATTCATCATTAGCGGCAGGTAGCGACAGATGAGCGTCTGTAGCCGGCGTTTTCAGAGCGCCTGCTAGTAGTTGCTGTGCTCAGCCCTCAGTCGCTGTTCAGTAATGTTGAATACATTGTGAGGAGTCGCTATTTGACCAGTACAGCGCTGTATGGAAGCGCATGTTAGCGACTGCTCATAGCGACCGACTCACACCATATTCAGGAAAAAAACAGCCTCACAAATCTCTGGCGCTGAAAAATAGTTGTTTGAAGCCCAGAGCGCAGGAGGCGGTGTGTTTAAAGTCTGTTTTTCAGCATCTATCCACTAGTAACAAAGCGACAACATATGGAATTACATTGTAACAACATTGTAACATGAACACTTTAATGCCAGACCTGTAATGTCATTTCTGAAGAAATATTTAAAAAAAATTCAAAAATGTCAAAAAACAGCTTTTTCAATGCCAGAAGAGGTCACAGAATTATTTGTGATTTTTGGGGAAAAAAAAAAAAACTTTTAAAGAGAAGAAAAGGTTCGTCCATTGAAATGTATGGGAGAGCGCCAGGTAGCGAGAGGTCATACCTGCCGCTGTGCAAGGCTGAACGCTGGCGCTGTTCGCAGAGGCTGTGAAAATGATGAATCAGACGCTACATGCCGCTATCCCAGTCGCAAAACAGATTCTGCTTGATAAATGTGGAATTGCGTGCCGTGTCCGGCGTTGACTAGTCGCTATCTGTCGCTACCTCTCATTAAACAGGCGCTACCTGACGCTATCCCTTCTTAAATAACCCCCTGGGTTACACTGGAGTGGGCTTATACTCTCCGGGGGGCGAGCGGCCCTTTCTCATCTCCGCTGATGTCTGTATTGCGCATGCGCCAGTGGCTGATGACAGATATGATTTTGAAGGAAAGCGATTGACTGCGTTGGTCTGCTCCTCATGCGGATTCCACATCCCATTAATATGGGAAGCATCCAGGTATGGCTGTCAATTTAAAGTGGACCAACAGTCAATTACTTAAACCAGACCAACACAACAAACGGTGCTCACATGCATCCCTCCCCGGGGCAATATAGATGACTGCACATACAAATTAATTTACCCTTTTCTAGCTCTTGCTGTTGTAAATTAAAGTGGACCAACACCCAGGATTTTGACTATCCTGGGTTTTGGTCCACTTCGGTGAGGCACCCCGATCGGGAAAGCCCCGAAACACTCACCCCACCACGCTCCCCACGTGACTCGCTCGTCCAATCAGAGCCGCTGTGGTATGCACGTACAAGCGGCATCCAACCACCGCGGCTCTGAGCGCTGGAGGCCGCGTCTCGCGCTTCCCTCTAACAGGGAGCGCGCCCGCGCCAGCCATTCACAAATGGCCGTCGCAGGTGCGAGACGCGGCCGCGGCCCGCGCATGCGCCGTTGGAACGGGGTTGAGGTAAGGTTTGTGGGCTTCCTGGGGGGTTTCACCCCGTGGGACATCCCGATTTCGGGCCGATCCCCCCTGGGTGTTGGTCCACTTTAAAACAAGATGGTGGTTCAGGTATTTGCAGGTCACCTGCAAACAGGATGTGCTGCTGGGCTTCCTGTTACTGTGCATTGTCAGTTTTGTCATAATACAAACACCAGGGGTGCCCCAAACCCCAAAGCGGGATATATCCAGAGACTGACAATGGCACTCTATTGAATGTAATTCATAGCAAGTTTATTACATAATCAAAGTGACATACAAGGAGACATTAAAAAAGATTTCTTTAAAAACATATAACACACATATAAACTGCCATCAAATGAGAGGAAAAGGGGGGGGGGGATTTTATCCTATAATATCCCAGTGGGGTACCCTAATCTCTGTGCAATAACTAATAATGCTATATAGATAAATATATAAAGTGTCAAGGTGCTTCTAAAGTGCATCAACATCAAATATAAATAAACATTAGCAAGGAGGTAGGTGCAAGTCATAAACAAAATACAAAAACATAAAAGCTTACTTGTCAATTAAAGTGCAGTGCAGACCCACAAGGCAAATTCCTACAACGCGTTTCGTGATGTAACGTCACTTCTTCAGGCAGAGTACGCAGAGTTTTGTCAGTTGAATCCAGGCAGCAGCGTGGCTGAGATGCTGGGAGAGGAAGCTCCGGTTTAAGAAATCTCAAGCTTTAGGTAAGTTTTTCTATTGCAATTTCACATTGAAGCACAGGTGTTTTTTTTTAAATATGTTTACCACATTGCTGATCCAGGTTAAGGACACACAAGGCAATTTAGCACCTGATTTATCAAGCGTCAGCACCTGTTAATACCACTCAGTGCCAATATTTAGTCGCTGTGCCACTCAGTGCGTGATATAACAGACAATAAAAGAGGCAGCACCAATGTTTCTGTCTGCCTGCATCTAATCTATCACTAGTGCCATATAGTTTGCAGTGACTGGCGCTCTGGTTGAAGCGGCGCTGTTTTTATTGGCGCTGTAGATCCCATAGAGCACAATGGCCAGGATTGTATTGACATGTTTATAATTAATGTTACACACATTTATTTGTACAGAACTTGCATTGTGACTTTTCAACGCAGGACCTAGATGTCTTAAATGTCATTTTATTTTTTCTTGTAAAATCTTTTTCATGACTTCTTTTTGTTATCAATCTGTAATTTGGTCAACAACAACTAAAACTCAGGCTAAACACACTAACGTTTGTCCCCTTTGTCCCCAGCAGTGGTATCCTGTAACTGTAATGAAGAAACACCGACCATCATTGCAAAATTACAGCGCCAATCTTTTAGGGTGTTAAGAAAAAAAAACAAGAAAATATTCTGCACTATCAAGGGGAGGCCGATTCATTAATAGCGCCAGGTAGCGACAGATGAGCGACAGTAGCGGTATTTTCACAGCGCCCGCTAGTATTCGCTGTGCTTGGCCGTTGTTCGGTTGTTGACAGCGACTCAGTCGGTGTGCGGTAATGTTGAATACGGGGTTAGGAGTCGCTGTTTGACAGGTTCCGCGCTGTATGGGAGCGCATGACAGCGAACGGCCATAGCGAACGGCTCCCAGCATATTCATTAACAAATCACGCTCAAAAAATTCTCGCGCTGTGAAATGCTTGTTTAAACCCCAGAGCGCTGGCGGCGATGGGTTAAAAGTAGTTTTTTAACCCTCAAACAACCATATTTTTGGGGAAAAAAAAACAAGTTTTTCGAAACATTTTGTAATATGAATACATTAATATCAGACCTGTAATATCAATTCTGCACAATTTTTTTTTTTTTTTACCTTAAAAAAAATATCTAAAATGGCAGAAGTGGTCACAGAATTTTTCACGTTAAAAAAAAAAAAAATACATTAATAGCAATTAATTATGAATATTTAAAGATTGTTCCATTGAAATGCATTGGAGAGCGCCAGGTAGCGAGAGGTCATACCTGTCGCTGTTCAAGGTCGCTCGCTGGCGCTGTGGGGTGAGGCTGGAATAATGATGAATGATTCGCTATCTGGCGCTCTGTCAGTCGCTAAGCAGGATCGGCTTGATAAATGTGTGATTGCGGAGGGGAGCCGGCGTTCTCGTGGCGGTGACCGTCATTACCGTTCGCTCACCATTCGCTACCTGGCGCTATCCCTTGTTAAATAAGGGCCTAAGATAAATTCAATAAGTATTATAGGCACGTTTGTGAGCACTGTGCACTTTATTCCTCTTACCATTTTTTGTTGTTTGAAGAAATTAGATTGTGTGGGATCTTATTGTTATTTGCACAGATAGCACTTTATAAATTAGAGGGGGACAATTTATTATCATTATTATTATCAGTATGTTTTTTGCACAAATTGGGATATTTTTGCGGGTCAATACGGGATGCCCTTTGTAATGGATAATCCTGGGTATTTTTAATGTGTATATTGTTTTATGTATTGTATGTAGATTTTAGATGAAAACCCAATAAATATGATGATATTTTGAAATTAAATAGTAGTAATTGTCTGTGGAGGAGGTGCGGTATTTTTGGGGGACTGCTTTTTTGGGGTTGTTGGGGCCACCTCTTTCTTGGGAATCTTTTTAGGGTGGAAAAAATAAATTAACACGCTGTAACATTGGTACAAATTGGCGCTCACTGGCGCTGGGATAATCGGCAGCGGGATCCAACAAACGCTGAAATAGGCCGTACAATACCTAATGCAACAATCAAAGCAAATTAGGCCCTTATTCATGAAGGGATAGCGTCAGGTAGCGACTGGTGAGCGGCCGGTAATGACGGGCACCGCCACGAGAACGCCGGCTCCCCACCACAATCACACATTTATCAAGCCAATCCTGCTTAGCGACTGAGATAGCCCCATATAGCGACTCATTCATCATTATTCCAGCCTCAGCCCACAGCGCCAGCGTCCGACCTTGAACAGCGACAGGTATGACCTCTCGCTACCTGGCGCTCTCCAATGGAACAATCTTTAAATATTCATAATTAATTGTTATGAATTTTTTTTTTTTTAAATGTGAAAAATTCTGTGACCACTTCTGCCATGTTAGATAATTTTTTTAAGGGAAAAAAAATCAAAAAAAAATTGTGCAGAATTGATATTACAGGTCTGATATTAATGTATTCATATTACTAAATTATTTAAAAAACTTGTTTTTTTTGGTTTCCAAAAATATGGTTGGGTAAAAAACTACTTTTAACCCATCGCCGCCAGCGCTCTGGGGTTTAAACAAGCATTTCACAGCGCGAGAATTTTTTGAGCGTGATTTTTTAATGAATATGGTGGGAGCCGGTCGCTAGGGCCAGTCGCTATCATGCGCTCCCATACAGCGCGGAACCTGTCAAATAGCGACTCCTCACCCAATATTCAACATTACGGCAAACCGACTGAGTCACTATCAACTACCGAGCAACGGCCAAGCACAGCGACTACTAGCGGGCGCTCTGAAAATGCCGCTACAGTCGCTCAACTGTCGCTACCTGCCGCTATTAATGAATCGGCCTCTTAGGCCCTTATTTAACAAGGGATAGCACCAGGTAGCGAATGGTGAGCGAACGATAATGACGCTCACCGCCACGAGAACTCCGGCTCCCCTCCGCAATCACACATTTATCAAGCCGATCCTGCTTAGCGACTGACAGAGCGCCAGATAGCGAATTATTCATCATTATTCCAGCCTCACCCCACAGCGCCAGCGAGCGACCTTGAACAGCGACAGGTATGACCTCTCGCTACCTGGCGCTCTCCAATGCATTTCAATGGAGCAATCTTTAAATATTCATAATTAATTGCAAATAATGTATTTTTTTTTTTAAATGTCAAAAATTCTGTGACCACTTCTGCAATGTTAGTTTTTTTTTTTTTAAGGTAAAAAAAAAAAAAATAAATAAATTTGTGCAGAATTGATATTACAGATCTGATATTAATGTATTCATATTACAAAATGTTTGGAAAAACATGTTTTTTTTTATCCAAAAATATGGTTGTTTGGGGGTTAAAAAACTACTTTTAACCCATCGCCGCCAGCGCTCTGGGGTTTAAACATGCATTTCACAGCGCGAGAATTTTTGGAGCGTGATTTGTTAATGAATATGCTGGGAGCCGTTCGCTATGGCCGTTCGCTGTCATGCGCTCCCATACAGCGCGGAACCTGTCAAACAGCGACTCCTAACCCTGTATTCAACATTACCGCACACCGACTGAGTCGCTGTCAACAGCCGAACAACGCCCAAGCACAGCGAATACTAGCGGGCGCAGTGAAAATAACGCTACTGTCGCTACCTGGCGCTATTAATGAATCAGCCTGATAGTAAACATCGAGCTGGTGACAGTGCCAAAAAAAAAGAAAAAGATCCCGGCGCTCCAAAACTGGCTCTACAGCAACCAGAAAATACCATTTTGTGAGTACTCACCTGAAAAATGGATATTGTTGGTGTGCCACACACCCCGCTTCACTTTTAAATATTCATCCATTATTGGGTTAATCCACCGCAGGTGACGTAGTGCAGAGAGGAAGTCTTGTAACGAGCCCCCTTCCGGCCTATATATACCTGCTACCTCCCTTCAATCACCAGTATATTTAAAAAGCAGAAAGACAAGGTACCAGTATTCCACCAGTAACCTCAAAATCAAATTTGATATAAATAAAAAGCTTCACCATATAACGGCTTCGGAACTACCGAAAAGGGTGGGAGTGAAGCGAGGTGTGTGGCACACCAACAATACCCATTTTTCAGGTGAGTACTCACAAAATGGTATTATTCTTGGTGTGCCACACACCCCGCTTCACCTTTAGATATTCATCCATTATTGGGACATCCAAAAGCAGTGTCCACAAGGGCTGGGCAACTAAAGGCCAGGTGAAGCATAACTTAAATGACTGCAGTCTGCAGAACCTTGCGGCCAAAAACAGCATCCGCTGAGGCTCGCACATCGACTTTGTAAAACTTAGAGGCCGATTCATTAATAGCGCCAGGTAGCGACAGATGAGCGACTGTAGCGTGATTTTTTCAGCGCCAGCCAGTATTCGCTGTGCTTGGCCGGCGTTAGCTTGATGACAGCGACTCAGTCGGTGTGCGGTAATGTTGAATACGGGCTGGGGGGTCGCTGTTTCACAGGTCCAGCGTTGTATGTGAGCGCCTGACAACGAATGGCCAGAGCGAACGGCTAGCTTCATATTCATTAACAAATCACGCTCCGAATGTGCTGTCGCTGTCCATTCCTTGTTTAAACCCCAGAGCGCTGGCGGCGATGTGTATTAACTAGTTTTTAACCCCTAAACAACCATATTTTTGGAATGTAATGTTTTAGAATCATTTTGTAATATGAATACATTAATCTCAGACCTGTTAGATCAATTCTGCACAAATTTTTTTTAATTTTTTTTTTTACTTAAAAATAAATCCTAACATTGCAGAAGTGGTCTCCGATTTTTTGACATTAAAAAAAAAAAAAAAAATTAATACCAATTAATTATGAATAATTATAGATTGCTCCATTGAAATGCATTGGACATCGCCAGGGAGCGACAGCTCAGACCTGGCGCTGTGAGGGAATTTGCAGCGGCGCTGTTCGGTCCAGGCAGCTTCATGATGAATGCCGCGCAAGCCGTCGCTCTCGCCGGCGCTAGCCTCATTTTGCTTGATAAATGCGTCATTGTGACCGCCGCCGGGCGTACTTGAGTCGGTAGTCGCCGTTAGCTGCCGCTACCTGGCGCTCGTCAGACACTACCTGGCGCTATCGGTTGATGAATAAGGGCATTAGAAAAAGTATGAACAGAAGACCAAGTGGCGGCCTTACAAACTTGTTCAACAGAAGCTTGGTGCTGAAAAGCCCAAGACGCCCCAATGGCGCGCGTAGAATGAGCAGTGATACGAAAAGGGGGAACTTTCCCCTTCGCGGAATAGGCCGCAGTAATGGCCTGACGTATCCACTTGCTAATGGCAGATTTGGCTGGTGCCAAACCCTTCTTAGGCCCATGGGGCACAACAAAAAAGGAATCCGTCCTACGAAAAGGAGACGTGATAATCAAGTAGTACTTAACACAGCGTACTACATCCAAGCAATGCAACACCCTCTCTTTGTCATTCTTAGGATTAGGACATAAGGAGGGAAGAACAATGTCTTGGTTCAAATGAAAAGCAGAAACAACCTTGGGAAGAAAGTCTGGCTTGAACCGAAAGACCACTTTATCCTGATGCCTCTCAAAGTAAGGCGCCTGGATAGTTAAGGCCGCCAACTCTGAGACACGCCGGACCGAAGTGATAGCTACCAAGAAGACAATCTTCTGAGTCAGGGTAGACAAAGCAATATCTCGCAAAGGCTCAAAAGGAGGAGCCTGAAGAGCAGAAAGAACCAAATTCAAATCCCAAACAGGGAGTAATGGTTTCCTGGGAGGCCGCACATGCGTAACCCCCTGGAAAAAAGTTTTAACTAAAGGTTTAAGCGCAACACGCTTCTGAAAAAAGATAGATAAGGCAGAGACCTGCCCTTTCAACGTACTTAGCTGGAGTATACCAGAGGTATTTCTGGGTATGAACCGACCCAGTGTTTGTGGGAACTCAATGTGTGACCACGCCTGAAGTAAAATTGACTATTACATTTTTATAAGAATCAAATACATTAATTTATTTTAGTTACAATATCAAGTTAAAATACAAACACAAAAGTTTGTTATAGAAGAATATCCTTGGTGCTTGCCATGCTACCAATTCAATTCCCCATTGAATTCCACAATGCAAATGTAATCATCATTGTACTACAAAAATTTTTTTTTTTTTTTTTTTTTTTTTACACAGTTGTCAACTGTCTTACTTGCCAATGCGCTGGTTATTACTAATACAATTGAACATATTGTACATTACAGACAATTAAACTTGTTCAATGATTCACTTGCCCAAATCATAGCGGTGAGTAATATCATGTAATAAGCGGTAAACTAGTTTCACCCCCACTAGGGGGCTTCTTCAGTACCAAACCGCACTTAAGGGCACTTGATCAGCCCATCCAGGCCCGTTAGATTATTACCAAAAGCCTCATGTCCAGGTGCACAATCCCAAAATTGATGCTGAATGGACAGGTTTAGATATCCCAAGTTAGTTAGTGCTCCGTTCGCCAATTATGAAGGAATGGCGTCTGCCCTATGTTGCGAGGTTCTCTATTCCTCAATGATAAGGGAAGCAGAAATACAGGCTTGGGGTCCGCTCTCTCAGCTAAGATGTAATCCGCTGGTCTGCCCGGTAACCATCCAGGGCAGATCTAAGGGAGCCCGCCCAGCAATACACGTCCGTGCATGTTGTGCTGTATGCTTGACCCGGATACTTAGCTGGAGACCAGAGTCCAGCCCTGATTGTAAAAACTCCAGAATCCTGGAGACCGAAAAGACCCTACAAGGAAAAGATCTTATCTCACACCAAGCGATATAGGCTTTCCAAGTCCTATAGTAGGTGATGGAAGAAGACCTCTTCCGGGCACTGATCAGAGTCTTAATGACTGAATCAGAAAGACCCTCCTCCTTCAGGATGGAGGTTTCAGCAGCCAGGCCATCAAACCCAGCGCTGGTAATTTGGGGTAACACAATTGACCCTGAGTGAGCGGATCGGGCCGAAGAGGCAGAACCAACTGGTCCACTGCCAGCCGAACGATGTCTGCGAACCTCACTCGTCTTGGCCACCTTGGGGCCACGAGAACGGCGTACACCCTTTCCAGAGCCAACTTCTGAAGAACCCTGCCCAGCATGGGCATCGGAGGAAACAGGTATAGAAATCCTAGAACTCCCCAGATCAGGGACATGGCGTCCACTGCCAGAGCCAGAGGATCCTGGGAGAGCGACACGAAGTTCGGGAACCTGTGATAGTGATGAGGGGCCAACAGGTCCACCTCCGGGGTCTCCCATTGGAGACACAGTAAGCGAACCACCCGAGGATGGAGAACCTATTCTTCCAGACGGGGAGAGCCCTTGCTCAACCGGCCCACTACCTGTTTTATCACCTCTGGAATGTAAACCGCCGAGAGACAGGGAACATGGAACGCTGCCCATGTCCGGATCAGGGACACTTCTCTGAGAGTACTCAGACTGCGCGTCCTTCCCTGAAGACCAACGTAAGCAACCGCTGATCGATTGTCTGAACACATCTGGACCAGAAGGCCCAGAACGTACTGAGTCAGGAGAGCAAGCACCTGACGGATGGTTCTCAGATTCAGAATATTGATGGGAAAGTGGGGCCTTTAAGCTCTCCACTGCCCCTGAAACCGCAGCACCTTCCAGAATCTGCCCCATCCCGACAGACTGGCGTCCGTGGTGACAATTTTCCAAAGGGGGGTCAGGAAAAGCCTGCCCTACACAAGATTGGTCGAGACCAAGCACCAAAGGAGGGACTGCCGTACACGGGAGGACAACTGGAAGGACTGATCCAGCGACTGAGGTTGCTGGTCCTAACACGCTAACAGAAATAGCTGAAGCGTTCTCGTGTGAATTTGGCAAAAGAAAGACACACTCCGTCTTGATGAGAGTTCAGGCCAGGATGAACCGACCCATGAACGGACCGCGAAGGAGGGTGAGACTAGAATTCCAGGTCGTAACCGGGCGACATTACCTCCTGGATCCATCTGCCTGGAACCACTTGGTTCCAATGGTAGAAGTGTCGCAATAGTCCCCCCACCCGCACGGGTGAGGGCAGCCCCTCATTGCTGAGTGAGCTTATCAGCAGGTTTGGGCTTGGTGCCCCAGGACTGAGTGGGCCGGCCACGGCCCCACCCCCGAGTCTAACCTGCGCCACTGGTAGCGGGAAAGGACGCACCCCTGCCCGCTCTGAATCCTCGAAAGGAAGGCCTACCGGAACTTGCCCCCCTAAAGGGGCCACGGGGCCTCTTGCGTTGTGGCATCTTACCACCCTTTGCGACAGAATCAATTTTCTCCCCGAACAGACGCAACCCCAAAAAGGGGAGAGCTGTGAGCACCTCTTTGGAAGCCGTGTCCGCTGACCACTGACGCAGCCATACTGACCTGCGAATAGCCACCAGCATAGCTGCTGCCTTGCTACTCATAGTCAGCGCATCGTCCTGAGCAGCCAGGACATAAGCCACAAAAGATTCACACTGCTTAAGCGCAGTGAACTGTTTGCAAGCGGGATTAAGATCCTCATATAGCCCTTGAATTAAGGATTTAATTGCCAATAGCAGAAGGGCTGAAGCACATACCGGGCGCAACGCTGACCCGGAATAGATTAAAACCATGTCGAGCGTATTGGTCAATCCGACGATCTTCCCCATCTTCAGGGACAGTGGTCTCAGCAGATTGTACCATAGCCGAGCTGGAGAGCCCTAGTACAGGGGTATCAACGTCAGGAGGGACAGACCAAAGCTTCACCAATTCTGGTGGAAAAGGATAACGCTTTTCCCAACTGGAAGGAATTCCAGATAACCGCGTGGGATGTTCCCATTCCTTAAGAACCACCCTCTCAAAGAGGTGTTGTCTGGGAAAAACCAAACGCGGCTGAGGCTCTTTAAACAACTGACCCTTTGGCGGGGCGGCCGCCTCAGGCGTATCTAAACTCAAAATTTTAAACATTTGAGCCAGAATGGAGGGGGTGTCAAAAACAACCCCCTCTGACCAATAGCCAATCTCATCAGCCACAAGCTGACCTGTCGGCTCATCTGACTCAGACGGGAATTCATCCTCGTCCGGGGATCCATCGGACCATTCCACAGGTACACAAAACTGGTCCTGTGGAGCCGAAGGTACCGGAGTCAGGTGCCTTCGTTTTGCAGCGGCCTTTAACGCTGCTTTAACGGGCATTACTTTCCGGGGGCTGGGCTGTGCTGCCGCCTCGGAATGCGAATCCCCACTTTTTACAGTGTCATGCGGGGTCCGGAAATAGGGATGGAGAGGTAGGAGATGATGAAGGATGCGATGGCCCCGCAGCCGAAGCAACGGACTGGCGCGCAATAGTCTGTTTTGCACAAGGGATGCAAATAAAGACATCATCAGCTGGGAGTGGAACCCCACAACCTACGCACCCCCCGAACGGCTCAGCAGAACCGTTTCAGGAAATTACGGAAGCCTCAATATGGTGATTTATGGTATTCGCAATACTGGGACTTTTAAGGCATAAGCCAACCCGGGATGCCCCTTTATCAGTAATGTCCCGGAAGGGAGGATTTTTTTTTTTTTTTTAATATTTTTTTTTTTTTTTAAGTTAAGGTCCACTTTAATAAACTATATATATATATTTATATATAGTCTATGTATATATACATTCAAATAGATATCCCAATAATTAGCCAGGCACATAGAGCCGGAGGGCCACCATAAGCAGGGATCCCAGGATCTGCAAGGAAAAATCATCAGATCCTCACGTGTATAAACAAACATATAAGCATGGCACCAAAGTGCCCTTAAATCACGCCCCCTTAATACAGAGTGACTCCCCACTATATTACTGCAAGGAATGCATTCCCCATTTAACGGCCCCAACGGGTGGGGCCGCTTACCTGGTCAGCGAAGGCAGCAGCCGGAGCCAGACTGCAGCCAGTAGCCAGCACGGAAGACAAAGTGCGGCCGTGCGCCCATGTGACTTCCTGCATTGAAGGAAGCAAAACGCTGGGCCCGCCGCAGACGCCGCATGACGTCGGCGCCGCGTCAGCGGGACCCGCCCCCCCCTACGCCGATCAGCTGGAAATCACTCTCAGCTGGGCCACTACACGTGCGCCCAGGCGGCGGAGGGGGGAGGGTAAAGACCGCATGGCGCTGTTCAAATGAATACATAAAATGCCAAGCGGGGAGAGGGGAGAGGAGAGGGGGGAGGGGGTAGGGGGCCACAAAGCAACAGTCTGCAAGAGAAGTGGCCAGCCCCTACCCAGCGCAGCCTGCCCTTAAAGCAGACCAAAAATATACACATGCTGAATACAGTGAATGCATAATCATGAACACACACACATGTTAAAATGCAGTGATACAAGTGAAACACACATACTAAAAGCACACCCTCACACCCCCCCCCCCCATAGTGAAGGGAGAAGGGACCGTAACGGGAGAGTAAGGGGCTACGGGGACCCTCGGGACAGGGGCATCCCATTTCCGGATCACCATGCCGGATAGCTGCATTGCCCCACGCATGAGGTCGAGCGGTAGGAGATAAGCTCCTAGGCACTTAAAGTGCCAGCTACCATTTGCCCGGTGAGCAGCCTAGGCTGGGAGGCTTCCATTCCACCATAAAGGTATACAAACTCAAACCGGGCAGAAATAGACCAAAAGGGGGGTGGCGGGGTAAGAATACCCCGGCCTACCTGTAAGCAGGAGACTTCCATCTTCTGACTTGTCAGCAAGCAGAGAGAAAAATACTGGTGATTGAAGGGAGGTACCAGGTATATATAGGCCGGAAGGGGGCTCGTTACAAGACTTCCTCTCTGCACTACGTCACCTGCGGTGGATTAACCCAATAATGGATGAATATTTAAAAGTGAAGCGGGGTGTGTGGCACACCAAGAATAGTTACGCTCTTCATAAATAAGGTCCAGTGATTCAGCATCATGCATTCAGATGGGGCAAGTCAGTTTTGGAGAGTTTTATTTCCAGATATACAAGGCTGTTGATCCGGTTTAAGAAAACTCAAGCTTTAGGTACATTTTTCACAGCCCAGCATAGAATTTTTTTTATGTTTATCACACTGTTTGTGCACTTTAAACACATTAACCAAATGACAACGTAAAATAAAAAAGGCCTGCAGCGAGCATGGTCTTTTTTTTTTTTAATTAAACATAGGTTTGCTTAAAACACTGTGCTATGCAACCCACTGCAATACATATCTATCAGAATTATCTGCAAAATGTATAATGATATTAATTATAATATCATTAATAGCCCAAGTGGGGTTGGTTGCTGAAAGAACAACCTTCCCCAACAGACCCTTGGGTGCGAAATATGTCTGGATGGAAATTAGTAACTAGGCACATTAACAAATTGATGAATTCCGTTGAAACAAAACTTTTTTTTAGTACTGTCCTCTCCTAAGAACATAATGGGCCTAATTTATTATGTGCGTCTGTTAGCATCATTATCATTTTTGTGGCTATAGCGCCAGCTTCGGAGCACCGGCGTTCCCGTCTTAACTGGCGCTACACTGTGGACTACATAGGCACTAGCAGTTACTTGGCCGAATGCTAACTAATTAGCTTTGATAGTTGCACTGAGGTATTGGCGGCCTATGTCAGCGCCTGTTGGACCCGCCAGCTGATTATCCCAGCGCCAGTGGTCGCCACTTTGTACAGCAGGTTTTTCCTGGCGCTCCACAGCATTTCCCCCTCCTTGAAATTTTTGCCGCTGTATTTTTCCAGCCCTGGTGAGTGTTTTTTCATTACAGTCACAAGAAATCACATAGGAGGCAAACTTTACAGTGCGTTTAGGCTGCATTTTAGTTGTTGGTGTCTGATAGCGACTGGTGAACGCCGGACACAGCACGCAATTACACATTTATCAAGCAGAATCTGTTTAGCGACTGGAATAGCGCCATGTAGCGTCTGATTCATCATTTTCACAGCCTCAGCGAACAGCACCAGCGTTCAGCCTTGCACAGCGCCAGGTATGACCTCTTGCTACCTGGCACGCTCCCATACATTTCAATGGACGATCCTTTTCTTCTCTTGAAACGTTTTTTTTTTTTTTTTTTTTTTTTTAAATCACAAATAATTCTGTGACCTCTTCTGGCATTGAAATAGCAGTTTTTTCATAATTTTTTTCATTTTTTAAATATTTCCTCAAAAATGACATTACAGATCTGCCATTAAAGTGTTCATGTTACAATGTTGCTACAATGTAATTCCATATGTTTTCGCTTTGTTACTAGTGGATAGATGCTTGAAAACAGACTTTAAACACACCGCCTCCGGCGCTCTGGGCTTCAAACAAATATTTTTCAGCGCCAGAGATTTGTGAAGCTGTTTTTTTCCTGAATATGGTGTGAGTCGGTCGCTATGAGCAGTCGCTAACATACGCTCCCATACAGCGCTGTGCTGGTCAAATAGCGACTCCTCACAATGTATTCAACATTACTGAACAGCGACTGAGTCGCTATAAAGTAGCGACTCACGGCCGAGCACTGCGACTACTAGCGGGCGCTCTGAAAATGCCTGCTACAGACGCTCATCTGTCGCTACCTGCCGCTAATGATGAATCAGCCTGATATTGTTAATAAAAGGAAGCCATTAAAATCAATTTTAATAACACCCCATGAAAAAAAAAACATTTTGGCTCATCTACGTCCTGTGTTTCAATTACTGACAAGTTCTAATGCAAGTTCTGCACGGATAAATGTGTGTAATATTAATTATAAGCATTAAACACTTCAATCCTGGATCTTGAGCAACAGAGGCAGGTGTCATCTGGCGCTGCTTCAACCAGAGCGCACGGTGCTGCGACCTTTTCGAATCCCCCCGAAAATGATCCAAACTGCTCATCAGTATCTGGGTGAAACAGAGGACTCTGGCACTGAGCAGGTTAATCTCTCTCTCTCTCTCTCTCACCCTCCTGAATTGAGTTCGGGAGATCCACCGCTGTGTTGGCAGCCCTTCATCCTGGGAACAGAAGAGAATGGCGGTGGGCTGGTCCTAGACTTGGCTAAATAACACAATAAATAAACATCAATGAATTAGAGGCACACAGCAAGGCGAGTCGCCATTCCCGGGGCCCCCACTGCTACAGACTGAAGCTTATGACTAGAGACTCACTTCAAAATTCTGGACAGTTAATTTTTACAATAATATATAAATATATTTAATGGCCGAAGGCACAACACAACATTATAAAAACACTAATAATAATAGTATTGGATAATAATAGTAAAGGAATAAGAATGCCAACTTGGTTGTCCTCTGCTGTTTTTGAGTCAGTATATATTTATCAGCATATAATAGTGTTAGTAATAATAATAACAACAATAATAGTGACTAAGAAAGCCAACTTTGTCAGTATATAATAATAAAATAATAATTATAAGAAAAAAATGTCCTGAGGAAGTGACGCTTGTGACGTCACATAACGCGTAGACGTTGGGGCGGTGGGCTGGTGGTCGCTCTGTATGTAAGATCCGTTCTGATATTGGGGATTGTATTTCCTTTCTCCTACCCGGCTGATCCTCACTTATTTATTAGCATGCATATGGTTATTTATAGGGAAAGGGTATTGTATATTAGCACTTGCACTTTTAGCATGGTTTTTAAGATATTGAGATATTGATGTTTCCGTTTATAATAGATGTATTCATATGCACTGTAGCACTTTCACTTTTTTCAGCCAGGTAGCATAATTAATATTATTTGCAACGCTTATTATTGTAATGACCATGAATTAAGATTGTACCATCTACCAGTTCCCCCCCCCCTCCATCTTTTTCTTTCCTTCCTTTTTTAGTGACTTTGTATATGTCTTTTGTGTTTTTTAATGAGTCTTTAGTGAGTATAGACCTTTGTATAATTTTTGTAAATAAACATTCATTTGGTATAATATATTCAAGCAGTGGTGCCATATATGATAGTGGGTGGTTCTGGAAGGTGTGGGACTTCCGGCCTTTCTGTGAATGAAATAATAATGATAATAATTAACATTATTATTAAGATTATTGATATAATAAGAGTAATAGTGAAAAAGCCAACTTTGTGATCTTGTGTCATGTGTGTGTGTGTGTGTGTGTGTAAGATCTTGTGTCTTGATAACTAGTTTATTTTTTTTTTAGCCTACTATTATTATTTATAACTTAACGCTGTACAAAGTAGTGATAACAGGGTAAAACATACATTACATATACTATTACAAATGAGGTGCTACAGTGTTACATGAGTGAGTGTGTGTGAGATCACAATGAATATTAACAATAGGAGAGAGTCTGGCCCTTACCAGCTTACAACCGGGGAGGCCGATTCATTAATAGCGCCAGGTAGCGACAGATGAGCGACAGTAGCGGCATTTTCAGAGCGCCCGCTAGTAGTCGCTGTGCTTGGCCGTTGTTCTGTAGTTGATAGCGACTCAGTCAGTTTGCCGTAATGTTGAATATTGGGTGAGGAGTCGCTATTTGACAGGTTCCGCGCTGTATGGGAGCGCATGACAGCGAATGGCCATAGTGAACGGCTCCCAGCATATTCATTAACAAATCACGCTCCAAAAATTCTCGCGCTGTGAAATGCTTGTTTAAACCCCAGAGCGCTGGCGGCGATGGGTTAAAAGTAGTTTTTTAACCCCCAAACAACCATATTTTTAGGAAAAAAAAAGTTTTTCAAAACATACTGTAATATGAATACATTAATATCAGACCTGTAATATCAATTCTGCACAAATTTTTTATTTTTTTTTAACCTTAAAAAAATTATCTAACATGGCAGAATTTTTTGACATTTAAAAAAAAAAAAAAAAAAAAAAAACAAAACATTAATAACAATTAATTATTAATATTTAAAGATTGCTCCATTGAAATGCATTGGAGAGCACCAGGTAGCGAGAGGTCATACCTGTCGCTGTTCAAGGTCGGACGCTGGCGCTGTGGGGTGAGGCTGGAATAGTCGCTAAGCAGGATCGGCTTGATAAATGTGTGATTGCGGAGGGGAGCCGGCGTTCTCGTGGCGGGGCCCGTCATTACCGTTCGCTCACCAGCCGCTACCTGGCGCTATCCCTTGTTAAATAAGGGCCTAAAGTAATAATATTACCAATACAAAATAATTATCACCACCATCGTTGGTATAATACTGCAGCTGATCAAAACAGGATAACTGTTATTAGCATTGGTAGCTCACTACCCAATATGATAAAAATAATAATGATAATGCTAATGAAAGATCTTCTTCTTTTACTTTTAAGCTAGGAGTAGATATATTCAAATAGTAATAGCAATAATATATAGATCTGAACCAAAGGCTAATAGTAGCAAAAGACGTACCAATAATAATTCACATCATTATCATATTAATTACTACCTCTTCTGATGATGATAATAAAAAGAATAATACTAAATTGTCTTCTTTTTGATTTTAGAGCAAGGCTTCAAATAATAAAATAAAGAAAATAAATAATATATGTAGTACTAATATAATTAAAGTCTAATATTGATACTATTATAATTTTTTTTTCTTCTAGAAATAATGATGATAGTAAAAGTAGTCTATTATAAATATTATTAATTATTACTAACTCCCTTTTCTTCCTTTAATACATGCTAGTAGTAATATTTGCAAAATGAATAGCAATATATACTAGCTATGTGATATCACTTATAACCAATATATTTTGATTAATAGCTACCACAAATTATATTTAATATAATGAATAACCACTTATATTATTACTACTGTTTTCATTATTGGCCTAATAATATTAATTGCATCCTATTTTCTGCTTCCTCTTCTGATGGTAGTGGTAATTCTAATAATAATTCTAATACTAAAAACACTTTCCATTTTTAAATTTAAATAAGCAATAGTAATGGTAGTAGCAACATTAACATACTAATATAATAAAAATATACATGATATAGTTCATAACTATAATTAATATTATTCATAATTATATTCATTATTATGACCATCCATTTTCTGCTTTGCTATTACTATTTTTTTATGATTCATAGTAAATTACTATATTTTATATGGTAGTATAATAATAATTATAATAACAATAGCACCAGTATATTATTTATTACTGATATTTGCAATAACTATTATTATTACTACGACTATTCTTTTTATTAATGTTATATTATTGCTCATTTAAAGAAGAGGAAGAAAACAAGAAGGCAATGAAAACAAAAAGGGAAAAAAAGAAGAAGGTGAAGGAGAAATGAAGAAGTTAAGGGCTAAAAAAATGAAGGAGAAGAGGATTAGAAAAAGGAGAGGGTGAAGGGTAATAAGAAGAATAAGTAGAAGGTGAAAAATCAAAAGAAGAAAATGAAAGAGAAGACAGGGAAGGAGGGAAGACAACATAGAAGAAGAAAACAATAATGAAGAAGAAAACAAAGGAGGAAAAAAAGAAAGGGAAGGATAAGGAGAAGAAGAAGAAAATACAGAAGAAAATGAAGAAGAAGGAGGAAGAAGAGAAGGAGAAAATGAAAGGGAAGCATATGGAGAAAAGGAAGTAGAGAAGAAAATGAAGATGAAAAAAAGTAAAAGACGAAAACAAATAGAAGAATACAAAGAAGAGAAGAAAAGATAGGAATAGGAGGAGGAGAAGAAGAAAAAAAGGCAAGAGAAGAATGAGAGAAGAACATTTAGGTGAAGGGGATGAACTTAAATGAGAAAAAGAAGTAGAAATTGAATGGGAAAAAGAAGTAAAGTACAGAAAAGGAGAAGAAAATAAGAAGAGGAGAAAATTGTGGAGAAGAAGAAAATAAATGTGTAGAAGAAGAAAAAGAAGGGTGAGGAAAAGAAGAAGAAGGGAAACATAAGGAGAAAAGAAGACACTTGGGGGAAAGTATAAAAAGAAGAGAAAAGGCTGGGGAAGAAAAAAGAAAGAAAATGAAAAAGAACTAGGAAAAGAAGGCGAAGCATACAGAGGGGAAGAAGAAGATGAGAAGAAAATGAAGGGGAAAGAAAGGAATAGAAGAAAACAAAGAAGAAGGACAAGATGATTAAGGGGAAGAAGAAGAAGAAGATAAATGAGAAGCAGAAATTAAGGAGAAGAAGAAACACAAGAGAAGAAAATTAGGGGAAAGTATAAGAAGAAGAAGAAGAGGCTGAGGAAGTAAAAAATGAAAAAGAATGAGGAAAAGAAGGCGAAGCATACAGAGGGGAAGAAGAAGATGAGAAGAAAATGAAGGGGAAAGAAAGGAATAGAAGAAAACAAAGAAGAAGGACAAGATGAATAAGGGGAAGAAGAAGAAGATAAATGAGAAGCAGAAATTGACGAGAAGAAGAAACACAAGAGAAGAAAATTAGGGAAAAGTATAATAATAAGAAGAAAGTATAAGAAGAAGAAGAGGCTGAGGAAGAAAAAAATGAAAAAGAATGAGGAAAAGAAGGCGAAGCATACAGAGGGGAAGAAGAAGATGAGAAGAAAATGAAGGGGAAGGAAAGGAATAGAAGAGAGGACAAAAAGAAGGACAAGAGGACTAAGGGAAGAAGAATCAGTCATATGAGAAGCAGAAATTGAGGAGAAGAAGAAATACAAGAGAATAAAAGAGAGAAGGAAGCATAAGGAGAAAGAGAGAAGTAGAAGGTGAAGAAGGCAAGTGAATAGGAGAAGAAGAAAATAAGGGAGAAGAAAATGAAGGAGAAAGAACCCAGTTAGGTAATGATTTAAAAAAAAAAGGAATCCTATTCACCCATTTGAACATTTGATAGTGAAACCTTACATCTCCTCTGACACCCTTCCTCCTCAGGGTTGCACCTGTAATGAGGCCATGTGAGGCAGTCATCTGAGATGGTACTGTGGGGGGGGGGGGGGAATTGCTGGACATGTTTTTTTTTTTTTTTTACTCCCCCTAGTGGTTCAATGGATATCAGGTGTGCTGCTGAATACTGTCATGTTTTTACAGTCAAAAATTGGTGGCTCAGCAGTGGCCCCGCCCCCTATCCCATAATAGGAAAAAGCCAGACATAGAGGCGCAGTGAGGAGGGGGGTTCTCTAGTTCCCCTCAGGCAGCAGAGAGGCGAGCTTCTCCCCTGACCCCCCTTCCCCTCCTTCATTAGACCCTCGGTAATGATAGAGCATTATAGAGCTGCTAACAATCCTTTATATCTACTACCTGCGCCATTGGGCAGCGCTGCTGTGCGGCCTCCATCTATGTCATGATTCCCAACCTCTCTATCCTTAACTACCCGAGAAAGCACTGAGTGACCTCAACACTTCAAAAATATGAAGTTTAACAGTTGATCTTAATTAATATTATTATATTATTATTTTTATTATTATTAGCATTACAGAAATATTTAGTAATAATAAACACTGCATAGGAAAATGTTATGATTCATTAAAGGAGTGCTATTGCAAAAATTGGCCCAATGATAAAAATCCATAAAAATATGCTGGATGGCGGGAGGAGGGGTCACTTATACACCCGGCATCAAGAAATATCCTGTTTTTTTTATTTATTTTTTTTAATTCTTTATTTGTTTTTCAAAAAGGTACAAAAAGATACCAACAATACAGATATTACAGAAAAGTATAGGTGCAACATGCAAGTAGAATTAGCAATAGTATTAGTACTAAGGCCTAGCTCTATCTGCAGGTCCCCGCCACCCAACTGGATATTCCCCTTCACCTGAGAACGCTCCAGAATCCTCTTCCCCAGTGCTGCACTTGTGTTTAGATCTGTTTTTTTATTTTAATGGAAGGAAGAGGAAATCGGGGGTGACAGGTTCTGTCACCCCTGATAGACTAAACCTGTGACCCCTGGATTTTATTCCTACCAGGAGAGAATAAACCACAAGCACTGCAAATGTTTTATTCAGTTTGGGGGTATAAATGACCCCTCCTCTCATTAGCCGACTTGTTTATATGGGTTTTTAATATTACACAATTTCGCGATAGTGCTGCTTTAACTTTCTTTTGACAATTCAAAAAGCCACATGAGGAGTGAATGGTGACTCTGGCCTTATTAAAGTGGACCAACACCCAGGGGTGATCGGCCCGGGAATCTATAAGATTCCCAGGCCGATCACCTCCCTCACCACGGGACACCCGAGATCAGGATGTCCCGCGGGGTGAAACCCCTCCAAACACCCCCAAAAAACCTTACCTTATCGGTAGATGTGCGCTCGCCCGCGCTGGCCGTTTGTGAATGGCCGGCGCAGGCACGCGCCCTGTAAGAGTGACGTGCGGGAGGTGGCGGCGGACACGCTGTCTTGTCCGTCGCTGTCACCCGCTTGTCCGTCGGCGGGGATTGGACGGCGCGGTCACGTGGGAACGTGGTGAGGTGAGTTTTTGGGGCTTTCTGGGGGGTTTCACACAGCGGGGCACCCCCAATCGGGGTGCCCCCCCGAAGTGGACCAAAACCCAGGATAGTCAAAATCCTGGGTGTTGGTCCACTTTAAAGGAGCACTATCGCGAAATTGTGTAATATTAAAAAGTCATATAAACACTTTAGCTAATAAGGGGAGGGGTCACTTATACACCCCGACTGAATAAAATTCCCACCAACCTTGTGTTTCTTTTCCCCTGGTGGGAATAAAATCCTGGGGTGACAGGTTTAGTCTATGGGGGGTGACAGAGTCTGTCACCCGAGATGTCCTTTTCCTTCCATTAAAATAAAAAAAAACAGCCTGGTTGGATATTTCTCGATACTGGGTGTATAAGTGACCCCTCCTCCCGCCATCCAGCATATTTATATAGATTTTTATTATTGGGCCATTTTTTCGTGATAGTGCTCCTACAAGGACCACATGGTGAATTTGTCTTGTGGTGGTCGTTGTTTTTGTCGCTATTAATCCTAATAAGAATATCCGATTAGGATGATTTTCTTTCCCTGCCGATGTCCTGACACAAGCCGTAGCAATAAGATATCATTACAGCAGCCAGTGATGACACGTAATCTGTCCTGACACACTCATACACAATACACTTACAACATCGCCCGTGGTGACAACTTTGCTTTGCAAACATGGAGCCGAGACTGAGGGCGATCGCAGCCAGGAATGTCACAGGTGGTAAATGTACGCCCCCCCCCCCCCCCCCGATATCACAACGCATTACCATCCCCCGCACACTGGAAGGGCAGCGTGGCTAGTGCGCAGCCCATGCAGGGAAAAGTGTGGATCAGATTATTATTATTATTATTATTATTATTAATAATAAAAATGTTATTGTCATGGTTATTATTATCAAATATTATTGTCATGGTTATTATTATCAAATATTATTGTCGTGGTTATTATTATTAATATTATTGCCATGGTTATTATTATCAAATATTATTGTCATGGTTATTATTATTAAATGTTGTTGTTATTATTATTAAAGTGGACCAACACCCTGCCCTTTTTTTTTTTTTTTCTTTTGGAGATATGTAAAACAAGCAGCAGGACCCGATTCACAAAGTTATGAAAAAAAAAAATTACCTCTGATGCTCCCTCGGCGCGTCGCTACAATTTTTCTTTTTGGCCACCATCTTAGGCCCTTATTTAACAAGGGATAGGGCCAGGTAGCGACTGGTGAGCGACCGGTAATGACGGGCCCCGCCACGAGAACGCCGGCTCCCCACCACAATCACACATTTATCAAGCCGATCCTGCTTAGCGACTGAGAGAGCGCCAGATAGCGTCTCATTCATCATTATTCCAGCCTCACCCCACAGCGCCAGCGAGCGACCTTGAACAGCAACAGGTATGACCTCTCGCTACCTGGCGCTCTCCAATGCATTTCAATGGAACAATCTTTAAATAATCATAATTAATTGTTAATTTTTTTTTTTTTTTTTTTTTTTAATGTGAAAAATTCTGTGACCACTTCTGCAATGTTAGATATTTTTTTTAAGGTAAGAAAAAAATAAAAAAAAATTGTACAGAATTTATATTACAGGTCTGATATTAATGTATTCATATTCCAAAATGTTTTTATAAACTTGTTTTTTTTGGTTTCCCAAAATATGGTTGTTTGGGGGTTAAAAAACTACTTTTAACCCATCGCCGCCAGCGCTCTGGGGTTTAAACAAGCATTTCACAGCGCGAGAATTTTTGGAGCGTGATTTGTTAATGAATATGGTGGGAGCCGGTCGCTATGGCCATTCGCTATCATGCGCTCCCATACAGCGCGGAACCTGTCAAATAGCGACTCATCACCTTGTATTCAACATTACTGCACACCGACTGAGTCGCTATCAACAACTGAACAACGGCCAAGCACAGAGACTACTAGCGGGCGCTGTGAAAATACCGCTACAGTCGCTCAACTGTCGCTACCTGGCGCTATTAATAAATCAGCCTCCCCGTTTTTATCCAAAAGGAAGAGATCCTTTGACCTCTTCCTACTTAAAATCGCGAGCATGCGCAGTAGTTAGGTGAAGCGCCGCTTGCATCGGGAGCGAGCGCGCTTCACCTGACACTACTGGGCATGCGCGATTCTACTCACAAGGGTACGGGCGGGCGCACAAGCGAGCTCTGTCAGCGCTGGGGAAAGGGAGGAGCTGAAGGGCGAACCAAGCTGTCAATCAACGAACCGAGTAGTAACCAGGGAGTCGTGCACACTCCCGAGAGCAGTGAGAGGCCACGCCCCCCGGATGACGTCGACAACAGAAGGCAAGAAACAGAAGTCGCGCGAGAGCTAAGAAAACCTCATCGACGGACAAGATGCAAATCAATGGACAAGAGCTGGAGGGCGGGACTTCTGGTGGAGAATTATGAAGATTACAGGCGCAGCGAGGGACAGACGGCGCCAACAGTCATCAAAAGGTAAGTGTCTTTTTATATTAAAGTGAATAGAGTTAAGTTGTTTTGGAGGGTGTTGGTCCACTTTAACAATACGTGGAGGCTGATTAATTACTAGCGCGACGTAAGGCCATGTGAGCGTCTGTATAGCGGCACATAGAGCGACCGCTAGTAGACGCTGTAAGCGGATGTCAGGCGCTGTAACCTTGTGTAGCGGTCGCTGTCTTAACCTGGCCGGCTTTGATGAATGTGATGTGTGGTGGCTGCTGTAGAAGCTTCTCCTAGATTCACTGCAGAGCCAATGGAGAATGTTAGGTGGTGTCCTAAGGTCAAAGCGCCCAAGACTCTACACTACATCTAACAACAGGACAACGCTGCAGCGAGCGAGAGGTAGCGCCAGCTCAGTGCGTCCAGCACTCGGCGCTCAACACCATATTTAAGAAAAAAACGACAAACACAAAGCGTCGGCACTCTGGATCTGGGCACTATAGCATAGAGCGCCAGACGCTGTGTGATCAAAGTCTGTTTTTGAACACATATCCACCAGTAACAAAGTGAAAACACATGGAATGACATTGTTTTAACACTGGGACAATGACACTTTAGTGCACATACAATTCTGCATAAAAATATAAAAACAAAAAAATATATAAAAGTGTTTGTTTGCAGCCAGGAGAGGTCACACAATGATTTGAGCAAAAAAACATTTTAATTGCCCAACACGCTATTTAACCACTACCAAATAAAACCCCATTGAAATGTATGGGAGTGTTTACGTGGCGTAAGCAATACGTGGCGCTCCTAAACCTAGAGCGCCGGCGCTATACTCTGAGTTGCCTCTGGTAATACATGTGACGCTACATGGTGCTGTTAGAAGCGCTCACCAAATTCGCCTTCTTAAATGTGGTTATACATACAGCGCCCAGCGTTCAACAGACGCTACCTGCCACCACCTGTCACTAGCCGTTCTTAAATAACCCCCTTAGGCCCTTATTTATGAAGGAATAGCGACAGGTAGCGACTGGTGAGCGGCCGGTAATGACGGGCCCTGCCACGCGAACGCCGGCTCCCCACCACAATCACACATTTATCAAGCCGATCCTGCTTAGCGACTGAGATAGCGCCATATAGCCACTCATTCATCATTATTCCAGCCTCACCCCACAGCGCCAGCGAGCGACCTTGAACAGCGACAGGTATGACCTCTCGCTACCTGGCGCGCTCCAATGCATTTCAATGGAACAATCTTTAAATATTCATAATTAATTATTATTTTTTTTTTTTTTTTAATGTGAAAAATTCTGTCACCACTTCTGCCGTTTTAAACCCCAGAGCGCTGGCGGCGATGGGTTAAAAGTAGTTTTTTAACCCCCAAACAACCATATTTTTAGAAAAAAAAAAACATGTTTTTCAAAACATTTAGTAATATGAATACATTAATATCAGACCTGTAATATCAATTCTGCACAATTATTTTTTTTTTTTTTTACCTTAAAAAAAAATCTAACATTGCAGAAGTGGTCACAGAATTTTTGACATAAAAAAAAAAAAAAAAATTAATAGCAATTAATTATGAATATTTAAAGATTGCTCCATTGAAATGCATTGGAGAGCGCCAGGTAGCGAGAGGTCATACCTGTCGCTGCTCAAGGTCACTCGCTGGCGCTGTGGGGTGAGGCTGGAATAATGATGAATGATTCGCTATCTGGCGCTCTGTCAGTTGCTAAGCAGGATTGGCTTGATAAATGTGTGATTGCGGAGGGGAGCCGGCGTTCTCGTGGCGGTGAGCGTCATTACCGTTCGCTCACCAGTCGCTACCTGGCGCTATCCCTTGTTAAATAAGGGCCTAAGTTTTTCTTAGCTTCGATAGGTCATTACTACAGGTGAGGTACAGAATTGTAATACAGGTAGTTAGGGGGAACAGGTCATTTGTTAGTGTAGAAAGCTGCGAGGAACCTCGAGATGCCCCATTAGATTACATGCAAAGACTGAAAGAGGATAAAAAGTGGCATCTCCAATAAATACATATATCTATTATACTGTCATTCACGTTCATGCAGTATAATCATGTACTACCAAAGGGAATGGCTCAGGGGAAGAATCCCACTTCACCACAAAACAGGAGCACCAAAATAATAAACTAACAATCTACAACGCAATATACATCATTTTATTAAATTAATGACAATACAACAAACAATCACATGTACCAACATACAAACACATTAAAACACTGCATGTCCAAAATTAAAACCAGAGCCCAAAAATATAGGCATACAATCACTGGACACTCTCCTAGTAAACCTACTGTAGGGACTACTAATAAGTCGACCATATATTTTGTGCCGGCACAAAAAACCCTAAAGGTGGACCTAAACTCCTAATTATTTCTAAACAAAAAATATAAAGATAGAAACATGCTCAATGACTAACAAAGTGCAAAGTGCTAACAGAATGCAATTATATATATACAAATGGACACATGTGCATAGAATAAAGTGGCTGGTGCAAATAATATATTTCAAAACTATACATTTACAAACGTGAGTGTATACAAGCAATAATCCTTCAGTAAAAAAATCATCATCATTAGAAACTAAGCACTCGGCAAAAATCTGTATAAACAGCTGATCAATGCCACCGAAGGTATATAAAATTATCAACAATCAAAATGATAAGTAGGAAAATACACAGAACACATAAGGATCAAATACTTAGCACAGGACAACCGAGGCCGGGCAGTAGGAAGGAGAGTTGGACTAGCAGGTGGGACACCATATAATCATATACTAGCATATAACAGACACTGGTATATTAGTGTAAGGCCCTTATTTAAGAAGGGATAGCGTCAGGTAGTGGCTGGTTAATGACAGGTAGCGACAGGTAGCGACTGGTTAATGACAGGTAGCGACAGGTAGCGACTGGTGAACGCCGGACACGGCACGCAATTACACATTTATCAAGCAGAATCTGTTTAGCGACTGGGATAACGCCATGTAGCGCCTGATTCATCATTTTCACAGCCTCAGCGAACAGCGCCAGCGTTCAGCCTTGCACAGCGCCAGGTATGACCTCTCGCTACCTGTCTCTCTCCCATACATTTCAATGGACGATCCTTTTCTTCTCTTTAAACAAGCTTTTTTTTTTTTTCCAAAAAATCACAAATAATTCTGTGGCCTCTTCTGGCATTGAAATAGCAGTTTTTTCATAAGTTCTTAATTTTTTAAATATTTCCTCAGAAATGACATTACAGGTCTGCCATTAAAGTGTTCATGTTACAATGTTGTTACAATGTAATTCCATATGTTTTCGCTTTGTTACTAGTGGATAGATGCTGGAAAACACACTTTAAACACACCGCTTCCGGCGCTCTGGGCTTCAAACAAAAATTTTTCAGCGCCAGAGATTTGTGAGGCTGTTTTTTTACTGAATATGGTGTGAGTTGGTCGCTATGAGCAGTCGCTAACATGCGCTCCCATACAGCGCTGTACTGGTCACATAGCGACTCCTCACAATGTATTCAACATTACTGAACAGCGTCTGAGTCGCTATAAAATAGCGACTCACGGCCGAGCACAGCGACTACTAGTGGGCGCTCTGGAAATGCCTGCTACAGACGCTTATCTGTCGCTACCTGGCGCTAATGATGAATCAGCCTCTCAGTATGATCCATGTGGTGAGAATTCTAGAGTTGAAGTAACATTAAATGAGCGCTATCGCGAAAAAATGACCCAATGATAAAAATCCATATAAATATGCTGGATGGCGGGAGGAGGGGTCACTTATAAACCCGGCATCAAGAAATATCCAATGTAAGGAAAAGGTCATCCGGGGTGACAAGCCCTGTTACCCCGGATAGACTAAACCTGTCATCCCTGGATTTTATTTCGACCATGAAAGAATAAACCACAAGCTTAGAAGGAGTTTTATTCAGTTCGGGTATGTAAATTACCCCTAATCTCATTAGCCGATGTGTTCGTATGGAGTTTTAATATTACAGAATTTCGTGATAGTGCTCTTTTAAGTTGCGGTTTCTTGTTACCACGGTAATGATTGTTAGTGCCCTGACACATTTCGCCTTCACGCCGTCCTCAGAGGACATATGGGGTGAAACACTGGGCTTGTATGTAGTGTGGGTCTGACGTACTCACTGGTGATCTCGGGTTGGTAGTGTCAATAGTAATTTAGCCAGCCCCAGATGCATTTGGAAGCTGGTGTAGTCACAGACCTTTTACAAATTGCTAGGAGCGCTCAAGCGGAATCGCGGTGGTAATGGAGACCGGCGAATGGTTGAATAGGTGACCCCTGTAAACTTAAAAATGTGGCTTAGCTGGTCACAGGGACAACATTCCATAGGTTAGCTCTCTCTTGCTGTTAAAGGTTGGTGGTAGTATTGATGTGGAAGTGGTCCAGTGTATTCTGGTGGCATAGAGTGGCACAGTGGTTAAACCATATCAGCGCTAAATGCCGCAATATGGCGCAGATGCTTCCTAAATCAGGCCCTAAGTAATTAGCATGCACCCCACCACTGTCATGATACGCTCGGAGGGTCATACTAATTATTTAGAGGCTAATTTAAGACTAGCGCCACAAATTGAGCGTCTGTATAGCAGCGCTTAGAACGACCGCTAGTAGACGCTGCAAGCGGGTGTCGGGCGCTGTGACCTAGCGTAGAGGGCGGACAAGTGACGCTGTAGTATCCTGTCCAGCATTGATGAATGTGATGTCTGGAGGGCGCTGTAGAAGCTTCTCCCTGATTCACTGCAGAGCCAATGGAGAACGTTAGGTGGTGCCCCGAGGTCAAAGCGCCCAAGACTCTACACTACATCTAACAACAGGACAGCGCTGCAGCGATAGGCAGCGCCTTTTAAGTGCGTCCGGCACTCGGCACTGAAGCCTGTATTCAAGAAAAAACTACACACAACCAGCGTCGGTGCTCTAAACCTGGGCGCTCAAGCGTTGAGCACCAGATGTGATAAAAGTCTATGAGGCTGATTTATTAATAGCGACATGTAGCGACAGTTGAGCGACTGTAGCGGTATTTTCACAGCGCCCGCTAGTAGTCGCTGTGCTTGGCCGTTGTTCGGTTGTTGACAGCGACTCAGTCGGTGTGGCTAAATGTTCAATATGGGGTTACGAGTCGCTATTTGACAGGTTCCGCGATGTATGGGTGCGCATGATAGCGACTGGTCAGAGCGGCTTCCACCATATTCATCAAAAAATCATGCTCAAAAAATTCTCGCGCTGTGAAATGCATGTTTAAACCCCAGAGCGCTGGCGGCGATGGGTTAAAAGTAGTTTTTTAACCCCCAAACCACCATATTTTTGGAAACCAAAAAAAAAAAAATGTTAAATAATTTAGTAATATGAATACATTAATATCAGACCTGTAATATCAATTCTGCACAATTTTTTTTTTAATTTTTATTCCCTTAAAAAAATTATCTAAAATGGCAGAAGGGGTCACAGAATTTTTCACATTTAAAAAAAAAAAAAAAAAAAAAAACATTAATAACAATTAATTATTAATATTTAAAGATTGTTCCATTGAAATATATTGGAGAGCGCCAGGTAGCGAGAGGTCATACCTGTCGCTGTTCAAGGCCGGACGCTGGCGCTGTGGGCTGAGGCTGGAATAATGATGAATGAGTGGCTATATGGCGCTATCTCAGTCACTAAGCAGGATTGGCTTGATAAATGTGTGATTGTGGTGGGGAGCCGGCGTTCTCGTGGCGGGGCCCGTCATTACCGGCCGCTCACCAGTCGCTACCTGTCGCTATTCCTTCATAAATAAGGGGCCTAAGTGAGATAACCTTATAACGTAACAAATATATATTATAGATATATATATGCGGTGCTAAAACAACCTAAAGGAGATTTTACATTATCGGTCCAAAGTGTTCATTAACATAGGAGCAAGGCCCCGATTCACCGACTGCAGGATCATCATTAGGCAATTAAGCAAATGATTATAATAATTGTCCTCAAACATATATGCAAATGATTGTATCTGACAGTGCTAATAATTATTATTATTCATTTAAATAAAATAATTATCAACAGCAGACTGTACAGGAATGGGATTATTGTTAAGGTAATTACAATATTTACATGTTCAGAACATCCTGTCAAACCCTGAATGAAGTCTGTAAAAACCTAATGCATGTCAGGCAAGTATCAAAGTGCAGAAAAGATGTCATCATTCACTATATACATATATATATACATATATATATATATATATATGCACATATATGCACAGCGCCAGGTATGACCTCTCGCTACCTGTCACTCTCCCATACATTTCAATGGACGATCCTTTTCTTCTCTTTAAACTGTTTTTTTTTTTTTGTTTTTTTTTTTCTCAAATAATTCTGTGACCTTTTCTGGCATTGAAAAAGCTGTTTTTTAACAAATTTTTAATTTTTTATACATTTCTGCAGAAATGACATTACAGGTCTGGCATTAAAGTGTTCATGTTACAATGTTGTTACAATGTAATTCCATATGTTTTCGCTTTGTTACTAGTTGATAGATGCTTGAAAACAGACTTTAAACACACCGCCTCCTGCGCTCTGGGCTTCAAACAAGCATTTTTCAGCGCCAGAGTTTTGTGAGGCTGTTTTTATAATGAATATGCTGTGAGTCGGTCGCACTGACCAGTCGCTAACATGCGCTCCCATACAGCGCTGTACTTGTCAAATAGCAACTCCTCACAATGTATTCGTCATTACTGCACAGCGACTGAGTTGCTAAGAACTAGCGACCCACGGCCAAGCACAGTGACTACTAGCGGGCGCTCTGAAAATGCCTGCTACAGACGCTCATCTGTCGCTACCTGGCGTTAGTGATGAATCAGCCTGTAAGAAATTTGGGTTCATCCGAAGCGAACCTTTGAGAATCACTCATCTCCCACGGTGAGAGCGGGGGAGACGGGCCGCACTGTCAGCTGTGCAAGTTGGCTTCCACCGCGCTGGCGCTGGAATGAGGATGGTGGTAACATTTTTTTTTTTACCCACCACTCGAGGTGCCAGTGAATTTCGGTGAAAATTCAGTCAGCACAAACCCACAAAAAATCGTTTTTATGCCGAATCGAATTTTTCCTGAAATTCGAAACGAACTTGTCTACGGCAAAGAGGAAGTTCATCTAACTGAAAAACTAGGGGACAGGAAGCCAATATTGTGAACTAGCCAATACTGTTGATCCAATAACACCCATGGCAGACCTGGCAGATTAAAGTGGACCAATCACCACCCACAAATCTAAAAGCCTCCATGGGCAGACAACTAGGTGCCCCTGGGGCATGGCGATTCAGCATGCCGCACTGTGTGGACAGCCTCAGATCATCTACACGCCTTAACTTTCCGTATCGGCTCCTGGAGCCCTTGGACGATAGAGTCTCATCAGGCCCTTTGCAGTGCGGTATGATACTTCAGACGTGGTTATAAAGTTGCATGTTTGGTGAATATCGCCAAAGAATAGAGAAAAAAAATAATAAAAGGAATGGCAGGAAGAATAGAAGGAATAACAGAAAGAAAGAAAGAATTACAAAAAAGAAAGAATAGATGGAAAGAAATAAAGAAGTATAAAATGAAGTGTAAAGAAATAAAGAAAGAACTAAAGTGTACAATGAATGATAGAAACAACGAAAGAATAAAGGGAATTATATATTAAAGGGACAGAATACAAACAGTAAATAAAGAAAAAGAATGGAAGAAAAAAGTAGAGATGGAAAGACAGAAAAAAGAAAGAAAGAATAGAAGGACTGACAGATGAAAGAAAACAAATGGCAGAACAAGCAGATAAAATAAAAAAAATCAGGAATAAAAGCAAAAAAAAAAAGAAAAGACTTGAAGGGAAAAAAAAAACAAAGAATAGAAGGACTGACAGAAAGAAAGGTTCTCCCAATGGCATTCCTCAGTCCTGGTTACTGCACGGCCCTGCATTCTGCATAGGGGCTGCCCAGGGTAGAGGGAATGAGGTGGGCCCTTCTACAGGACAGGGGCCCTGGCACTTGCCTGGGTATACAAAAGTCTTAAAGGGGCCACAGCACTCAAACCAGTTAGCTTGCTGACCAACCTACAATCTGTCTCTAAACTAGGTTAAAAACAGAGGACTCGGTCACACACATCTGCAGAAGTATGCTTAAGCTGCACCACCAGCGCCAAGGTGCCTCTGTGCAGTCCTAACTCTAGTACTAATTCTAGTCTCTAAGAGCCCCTCTTTTGTTTCTTTTGAATTTGTGCAAGCACATGGGGTGTGGGGTCTAGGCTGTATTGCAAGGTCTTTGACCCCTCCACCCCATGGCTTGCACTTGAGGTTTAGGGCAACCTCAGGTAAGCCTGCTCCCAATTTATCTATTGCATTGTATGTCCCAAATGGGGCTCTTAGAGACTAGAATTAGTACTAGAGTTAGGACTGCACCTCACAGGGGCACCTTGGCGCTGGTGGTGCAGCTTAAGCATACTTCTGCAGATGTGTGTGACCGAGCCCCCTGCTTTTAACCAAGTTTAGAGACAGATTGTAGGTTGGTCAGCAAGCTAACAGGGTTGAGTGCTGTGGCTCCTTTAAGACTTTTGTATCCTAATTGCCCTGCTAACGTGCACCTCCCAGGTTCGTTATAAAATGGTCTGAGCGGCTGCCACCCCTCTTTTGTTTCTCTTGCCTGGGTATGCCCAGTGCTGACACTAGCCCTGTAAGGTATAAGGGGCTGATGGCATGCACTGTGGGAATGGCAGAAAGGTGAATGGAGGGGGCGATCTGGGGGGTTTAACAAAGTGGGATGCCCCAAGGGCAGGGACCAATCACCAGTCAAAATCCTGGTGATTGGTCAACTTTATCTGATGGCGGTAGATCACAAAAATTGGAAGAGGCTTTTGCCATTTGGAGAAGTTCTCCATCTGAGAATTCCAAGGCTATGGAATAGGGCTCAAGGTTAGGGGTGGACTGGCCATAGGGAGACCCGGGACAATGCTGGTGGGCCGCACAGCTTTGGAGCCAGTTGGGCTGCTGCTTTTAACACAATCCCTGCCCCCTTAGTCTCCCTCTCAGGCCCATGTACCCAACCCCACTGAACCCACAAACCAAGGAAACCCCAGCCCCCAATGCTATAGCCCCAGCATCATGGTTGGGGGCATCAGCAGGGACCAGGGGCTGGTATATCCAGGGCTGATTTTTGTCCCCAGTCCACCACTGCTCATGGTGAACCATATTGGTTTCCAGCAAAGCAATGTTTGCCCAAACAGAGAAGAGATAATATTTAGCACTATCTATGAGAATTCAAGCAAACAGGCATTCCAAATCAGGATGCCAGGGGGTGGGGGTTAAAAGGGCCTATGGGTCATTATGACTTTTGGTCTGCTTTAAAGGCTGGCAGTGTATAACGCTGGTAGGTCCTATAGTTAGACATTGATCATGATGTAAATATTAAATTCTTTAGGAAGCCGCTCTCAATGTCACAGCAGCAGATACAGCCAGCGCGGGATTCTCACTGTCGGCATGATTCATTTTGCAGTGAAAAGCGACATCTTGTGGCCAAAGCAGCAAATTGCAGCACTGAAATATTGCTGTGTCTACAAAAAGAAAATATTTTATTACCTTTTACGCCGACCTGTCTGCTAACGTCTAAGTGCAAATATTTTCATTTCTTTTAGAGAGAGATTTACTATAAGGAGCCGTCATCTTTTGTGACAAGCTCGTCATCGTACGCCAAGAGCTTTTCACACCTTAAAGTGGCCCCACCAAAGCCCACGCCCCAATCGCCCTGAAATCTATAAGATTCCCTCCCCCAGGGCATCCAGAATCAGGATGCCTCGCTGTGTGACACCCCCCAGGGTCACCCAGGAACTCACCTTCTAATGACGCATGTGCGAGCTGCATCCCTGCTATCCCTCTAGCAGGGCGCGTGCCTGCGTCAGGCATTCATGAATTTCCGGCTGTTAGAGGGTAGAGGGGCATGTTTCCACCAGCGAGCGCGTTTCCATTCGCCTTAGACGAGCTACTGGACGAAGAGTTGCGCATGCGCCGTAGAACTGGGCAAGGGTGAGTGAAATTGGGCGACCGGGGGGGTTTCACAAAGCCAGGGATTGGGCGACCGGGGGCGAGGACCAAAACCCAGGAAGTGTACAGAATGATACATGCCTTAAAAAATGTTAAGGAAATAAAATCCAGTGTGGGCAATGGCCTTTAGAAGTCACCGAAATAATAAATAGAGCCTATCTGTGTGTTATTTAGGGGGTTATTTAGGAAACGCTAACGCCACGTAGCGCCGCATAGTGTCAGGTGAACGCCAGGCGCAGTATGTGAAAACCATATATATGAAAGTCAATAGCCTCTAATAGCGTCATCTAGCGTCACATGTATCACTAGCGGCGGCACAGTGTAAAACGCCGGTGCTGTGTGTTCAGTAGCGTCATGTAGCACCTGTCACTCAGCAGCGTTATTCCATATATTTCAATTGTGTTTTTTTGTATAAATAGTGTTTTAATGAATTCTGTTTCTCAATTTTAGGATCATATCATTGTGTGACCTCTCCTGCCCAGCAACCAAACACTTATATTGTTATATTTTGATTTTTTTTTTTTTTTATGCAGAATTGGGCCCACTATTATTCAACTTGTTTATAAATGACATAGCAGATGGGATTAGAAGCACTGTCTGTATTTTTGCAGATGACACAAAGATATATAGCACAGTGCCGTCTATTGAGGATGTTCTCTAGGTTCAGGCTGAATCGGACACATTGAGTGTCTGGGCTCCACGTGGCAAATGAAGTTCAATGTGGAGAAATGTAATGTGATGCACTTGGGGTCTAACAACCTGAAGGCCACATATGTCCTCGGGGGAGTAAAACTGGGAGAGTCACTTGTTGAGAAGGATCTGGGGGTACTGGTAGATCACAGACTAAATAACAGCATGCAATGCCAAGCAGCTGCTTCCAAGGCCACCAAGATATTATCATGCATTAATAGAGGCCTGGAATCATGGGATAGGGATGTAATTTTGCCTCTTTACAAGGCGCTGGCGCGCCCTCACCTGGAATATGCCGTCCAGTTCTGGGTGCCCATTCATACAAAGGACGCTCTGACTATGGAAAGGGTGCAGAGGAGCCACCAAACTAATAAGAGAAATGAAAGATCTTAGTTATGAGGAAAGATTATGAGAACTAAATCTGTTTAGTCTTGAGAGAATACGACTGAGGGGGACCTGATTAACTTGTATAAATATATAAATGGCCAATACAAAAAATATGGGGAAACACTATTTCAGGTAAAATCCTCTCTAAAGACAAGGGGGCACTGCCTTTGACTGGAAACAAAGAAATTCAGGCGACAATCATCTTTTACCATAAGAACTATAAATCTGTGGAATAGCCTCCCACAGAAGCTTGTTAGAGTATCAACCACTGTTTCAAAAAAGGATTTGATTCTTATTATTATAATATTAACAGGTACTATTAGCGGTTATCAGTAAAAAAAAAAAACAAAAAATAAAATAAAAAAATAACTTCCCCTACCCCAACACCCTTGGTTGAACTTAATGGACATATGTCTTTTATCAACTGTATAACTATGTAACTATGTATGTGCAGGTCGGCCATTGCAGTGTCATTGTCACAGTGTTAAAACAATATCATTCCATAAATTTTCACTCTTGTGCTGGTGGATATGTGTTGAGAAATAGACTTTTTTAATATCGCGTCCGGCGCCCAGTTTCATAGCGTCGCCGCCGATTTTATGTTTGACTTACTTAAATATGGGCTTCAGCGCCGAGTGCCGGACACACTTAACTGTCGCTACTTATCGTTAGCTGTAGCTTTGTCCTGTTATATGTGGCGTTGCTCTGGGCGGCTTTTCCCTGGGGGCGCTACATATGCATTGATTTAGGGAGAGCGCTTTTACAGCGCCCATACAGACATCACATTTATCAATGCTGGACAGGATACTACAGTGTCACTTGTCCAGCCACTATGCTACTTTATATAGCCAGACACCCGCTTGCAGTGTTCTCTGGGAGGCTGATTTATTAATAGCGACGTAGCGACAGTTGAGCGACTGTAGCGGTATTTTCACAGCGCCCGCTAGTAGTCGCTGTGCTTGGCCGTTGTTCGGTTATTGACAGTGACTCAGTCGGTGTGCAGTAATGTTGAATACAAGGTTCCGAGTCGCTATTTGACAGGTTCCGCGATGTATGGGTGCGCATGATAGCGACTGATCAGAGCGACCGGCTTCCACCATATTCATCAAAAAATCACGCTCAAAAAATTCTCGCGCTGTAAAATGCATGCTTAAACCCCAGAGCGCTGGCGGCAATGTGTTAAAAGTAGTTTTTTAACCCCCAAACCACCATATTTTTGGAAACTTAAAAAAAAAGTTTTTTAAATAATTTAGTAATATGAATACATTAATATCAGACCTGTAATATCAATTCTGTACATTTTTTTTTAAAATTTTTTTCCCTTAAAAAAATATCTAAAATGGCAGAAGGGGTCACAGAATTTTTCACATTTAAAAAAAAAAAAACATTAATAACAATTAATTATTAATATTTAAAGATTGTTCCATTGAAATGCATTGGAGAGCGCCAGGTAGCGAGAGGTCATACCTGTCGCTGTTCAAGGTCGGACGCTGGCGCTGTGGGCTGAGGCTGGAATAATGATGAATGAGTGGCTATATGGCGCTATCTCAGTCGCTAAGCAGGATCGGCTTGATAAATGTGTGATTGTGGTGGGGAGCCGGCGTTCTCATGGCGGGGCCCGTCATTACCGGCCGCTCACCAGTCGCTACCTGTCGCTATTCCTTCATAAATAAGGGCCTAAGCACCACTATATAGACATTCAAATGGCAATATGTGGGGCTAGTCTTAAATCAGCCTCCTCGTCTCAGAATAACTAATGCTGTTCAGTGAAGGCAGCGCCCATGTCCTAGAGTGCTGAACACAACTGCAACCCAGTGGGGGAAAGAATAAGTAAGTGACTAAAAACATATTAAATATTAATTTTAGATGCTGGAGAATAGTTTTCAAAGGTTCAGGCTTTTCACTAAACGATGCTAAAGGTCTGGTTTAAAAGGTAAACATATTTTTTGGCATGTTTTTGGTGTTCTGCCTTATTGTAAATTTAACATGTGTTAGGATTGTGCCCCCACCTGTGATTTAGGGCCTGATTTATCAAGCACTTCTGGCAGGCAATGACATTTCAGTGCAAATTAGAATAGTGCAAACTGGGAGGCCGATTCATTAATAGCGCCAGGTAGCGACAGTTGAGCGACTGTAGCGGCATTTTCAGAGCGCCCGCTAGTAGTCGCTGTGCTTGGCCGTTGTTCGGTAGTTGATAGCGACTCAGTCGGTTTGCCGTAATGTTGGATATTGGGTGAGGAGTCGCTATTTGACAGGTTCCGCGCTGTATGGGAGCGCATGATAGCGATACCGGCTCCCACCATATTCATTAAAAAAATCACGCTCAAAAAATTTTCGCGCTGTGAAATGCATGTTTAAACCCCAGAGCGCTGGCGGCGATGGGTTAAAAGTAGTTTTTTAACCCCCAAACAACCATATTTTTGGAAACCAAAAAAAAGCAAGTTTTTTAAATAATTTGGTAATATGAATACATTAATATCAGACCTGTAATATCAATTCTGTACAATTTTTTTTTTTCCCCTAAAAAAAATTATCTAACATGGCAGAATTTTCACATTTAAAAAAAAAACAAAAAAAAAAAAACAATTAATAACAATTAATTATGAATATTTAAAGATTGTTCCATTGAAATGCATTGGAGAGCGCCAGGTAGCGAGAGGTCATACCTGTCGCTGTTCAAGGTCGCTCGCTGGCGCTGTGGGCTGAGGCTGGAATAATGATGAATGAGTCGCTATATGGCGCTATCTCAGTCGCTAAGCAGGATTGGCTTGATAAATGTGTGATTGTGGTGGGGAGCCGGCGTTCTCGTGGCGGGGCCCGTCATTACCGGCCGCTCACCAGTCGCTACCTGTCGCTATTCCTTCATAAATAAGGGCCTAAGATTTCTAAAATTCTCCACATGTTGCTGCACCACTGTTTTGGTAAATGTGTTTCTTGTAGTGCAGAAACATGTGTAAGTGTGAAAAAAAATGCTAAATGATATTTTTCACTACTCTGTTTTGCACCAATGTGGCATTGTATGGCATAAGTGCTTAATAAATCAGGCCTTTACATATCCCCATGCTGTTTCCAATTTCCTTATATTCCTGTGGCTCTGTGTTGCTCAAGTGCAAGTGCCTTTCCTGGCCTTGAGTAAAGCCCTTTAGTGTAGCGTCTGCCTACAGTTCCCAGAATCCTTACACCAACAAGGGAGAACCTCCCCCCTCCCCCCTACCACACATACGCACAGCAGAGCTTGTGAAACTCAGGCAGCAGTAATAAGAGACATCCATCCCCAGGTGCTGCCAGGAATCTTTCAGCTATCACAACATTGGAACACAACATTGTGATTGGTGAACATTCAATGAGGCCCTTTCAAGGATCATACGGTAAAAAACTGGATGCGGCTAAACTGCAAAAAGACTCCAAAAAAAAGGGATCAAGGAGCTTTCCTTTTGTAAATGATGCCAAGTGAGCACTAATAAGATAAATACGGTGTGAAAGGGTTAATACGTTTGCTGGCTCACCTAGTCCCTCTGCATGGGGTGCCCGCCCAACTCCACGGCTGCCGAGATGAATCTTTGAAAGGTTATGACGCACACGCAAGGTACAATTCCAAAAAAGTGATCTAAACTTTATTTGTACAGCTTAGAATTTATACACAGCGGCCTTGATTCAGAAAAAAATTCTCATGGTAGTAAAAGATTCAATTCATGAGAAAAAAGCCTGAGAATGTCACTGTTACTGAATCACAAGATAAAAAGACAATGAAAGTCAATGGCAGCTTTTACTACAGTGTAGAAAGGAGTAAACAGTTCTCTACTTTTCTTAGGAGTAAAAAAGGGCCATTGACTTTCATTGTTTTCCTAACTGGTGATTCAGCAAAAGTGAAATCCTCAGGCCTCGATTCACTAAGATGGTAGTAAAAAATTCAATTCATGAGAAAAAAGCCTGAGAATTTCACTGTTGCTGAATCACCAGAAAAAAAGACAATGAAAGTCAATGGCACTATTTTACTCCTAAGAAAAGTAGAGAACTGTTTAGTCCTTTCTACACTGTAGTAAAAGCTGCCATTGACTTTCATTGTTTTTTTTTTCTAGTGATCCAGTAACAGTGACATTCTCACGCTTTTTTCTCATGAATTGAATTTTTTACTACCATGAGAATTGTTTTCTACCTTTATTGAATCGAGGCCAGCGTCTCAAAACTTTCTAGAATCTATTACGCCCTAATGACATAGATTTTACTAGGCAAGCTTTTGCGGGTGGTTTTGGTCAGTTTCATCTCATCGGTACAGGTGGTCCTACGATTAACAAGAAACAAAACTCTCAGTTTCCTGTAATCGTGAGCTACATGAAATTGTGGTTTGAATATAATATGGAATCAGTGCAGACAGTATAAAAGGATACAGGTTTCCCTTCAGGGTGGAGGAGCAACAATGATGGGGCCCCTCTGACCTCCTGGGCCCCAGTGCGGATGCACATCCCCAAGTTATGCCCCTGATTGTGATCACTTCATCTGAAGAGGTTAAACTAGAGCAGAAGGGGATTATCCTTTGAGCTCAGGAGTGTAAAGCGTAATCTCTGCCTCAGCAATCAGATTATTAGCCAGCCAGAGTCAGGAAGTCTCTGATTCGTACAACAAACACACCAGTTTGTGTACGGTTGTTAAAGTGGACCAACACCCAGGATTTTCACTATCCTGGGTGTTGGTCCACTTCCGCGGGGCACCGCTGTGTGAAACCCCCCAGAAAGCCCCTAAAAACGTACCTTATCGGCGTCGGACAAGCGACGGATAAGCCGATAAGGTAAGTTTTTAGGGGCTTTCTGGGGGGTTTCACACAGCGGGGCATCCCAATTTCGGATGCCACGCGGGGAGGGAGCTGATCGGTCTGGCAATCTTATAGATTCCCGGGCCGATCAGGGGTGGGTGTTGGTCCACTTTAAGGTAAATACATTTGTGCTCTGTAAACACAGAGTTGCACACAATTAAAAAAAACTAATAGATAAGCTCAGCACCTTGAGCACATCATTTTGGCACACAAAAATGGTAACTTTTAACAATGTCATCGAAAGTGGACTCACCCTTTAAGTTTACAGCTGTAGCTTAAAAAATTTGGACATTTTAAAGGGGTATAAATATTTTTTCAAGGCACCTTTTTAGGCATGAATATTCTTAAAGTTACAATACAAGTAAATAAAGTAGATCATATTCCAAATATATAAATTTAAAAAAGAAACGAAAAAGAAAAAGAATTGATCTAACAAAAATATTATTTATCTTTAAAAAGAAGCCTCACAGAAAACTGCCGATCTAATAATATGCTTCATAACTTCACCATTGTGTTCTACAGGAGAGAGCCTCTCTATGCTGCAAAAAGGAGACGAGCCCCCACCAGTGAAAAGCAGCCATGTGATGGGCAGTCGGTGGACAATCAGGTACGATAATTAGCAGCTAAGGCCCTTATTTAACAAGGAATAGCGCCAGGTAGAGAATGGTGAGCGAGCGGTAATGACGCTCACCGCCATGAGAACGCCGGCTCCCCTCCGCAATCACACATTTATCAAGCCAATCCTGCTTAGCGACTGACAGAGCGCCAGATAGCGAATCATTCATCATTATTCCAGCCTCACCCCACAGCGCCAGCGAGCGACCTTGAACAGCGACAGGTATGACCTCTCGCTACCTGGCGCTCTCCAATGCATTTCAATGGAGCAATCTTTAAATATTCATAATTAATTGCTATTAATGTTTTTTTTTTTTTTTTTTTTTTTTCAAAAATTCTGTGACCACTTCTGCAATGTTAGATATTTTTTTTAAGGTTAAAAAAAATAAATAAATTTGTGCAGAATTGATATTACAGGTCTGATATTAATGTATTCATATTACAAAATGTTTTGAAAAACATGTTTTTTTTTTTTCCTAAAAATATGGTTGTTTGGGGGTTAAAAAACTACTTTTAACCCATCGCCGCCAGCGCTCTGGGGTTTAAACAAGCATTTCACAGCGCGATAATTTTTGGAGCGTGATTTGTTAATGAATATGCTGGGAGCCGTTCGCTACGGCCGTTCACTGTCATGCGCTCCCATACAGCGCGGAACCTGTCAAACAGCGACTCCTAACCCCGTATTCAACATTACCGCACACCGACTGAGTCGCTGTCAACAACCGAACAACGGCCAATCACAGCGAATACTAGCGGGCGCTGTGAAAATAACACTACTGTCGCTCATCTGTCGCTACCTGGCGCTATTAATGAATCGGCCTCCCCGATTATCTTGAGCGAGCAGCAGTGTATGTGCAGGGGGAGGCATCACCAGTCAGGATCCCCCACACCAAGCTTAAAGTGGACCAAAACTCAGGAATGGGTATCCTGAGTTTTGGACGGTTATAGAAAAAACTCTATGGGATATGCACTGCAATTCATATACACATGGGTGCTAGCCTGAGGAATCAATCCACACATAACACACTTATATAGGTGGGATTCCAGGGCTACCCCACCTCAATATTCCTACTAATTAGGCTGCACACCAAGCATAAATTTCAAATATTTATTAAATAAAAAAAAATTATATATACACTGATATATACAAGACAAAACATCATATACCATGATAAAAAAAACATATATTAAACCCCCCCCCCCCCAAGTGGGGAGGACCTGTGAGGGCTAAATCAATGAGGCACTATAATCTAAATGTGCCCCCAATCGTAGAATCAAATTTGATATATTATAATATATAGGGCTCTCACAATATGATCATATGTATGCCAACGCTCATGCAATGAATTCTAAAGTGCCTGTGCAGTCCCTACTCTACTTCATAGATATAATAGTAATTATTAATCAATACTCCTCAAAGAGTAATTTTATATATATATATATATATATATATATATATATATATATATATATATATCGTATTTTTCGCCCTATAAGACGCACTTATTTTTCCCCAAAAGTGGGGGGAAAATGTCCGTGCGCCTTATCGGGCGAATGTAAAAAAAAAAACTCACCCGTCTTTTCAGGCAGCGATGACAGCGGCGGGGCCAGAGATAGAGCCCCCGCCGCTCCTCCATCTGCTGCCTCTTCCGGGCTCAGAGCACACGCGAGCATGAAGGTCCGGGCAGTGGGTGGGCTCGCATGTGCCCAGGAACAGCAGTTGGAGGAGTGGCAGGGGCTCTGTCTCTGGCCCCGCCGCTGTCATCGCTGCCTGAAAAGACAGCGATCGCAGCGGCGGAGCCGGGACAGAGCCAGCTCGTGAATGGGGTGGCCGTGGCCTGCGCCGACGCTGCCGGCGCAGGCCACGCCCACCCCATTCACGGAGCTGGCCGCTCAGCGCAGCGGTGTCAGCGGACAGGTGAGTTTAACTTTTTTTTTTATATATACATGGCGCCTGCCTATACTAATGGGGGGAGGGGGGTGGGAATGGGGGGAGAGGGGCCACACAGGCTATACTAATGGGGGGAGGGGGATGCCACACAGCCTATACTAATGGGGGGAGGGGGATGCCACACAGCCTATGGGAATGGGGAGAGGGGGATGCCACACAGCCTATGGGAATGGGAAGAGGGGGATGCCACACAGCCTATGGGAATGGGGAGAGGGGGATGCCACACAGCCTATGGGAATGGGAAGAGGGGGATGCCACACAGCCTATGAGAATGGGGGGATGGGGATGCCACACAGCCTATGGGAATGGGGAGAGAGGGATGACACACAGCCTATGGGAATGGGGAGAGAGGGATGCAACACAGCCTATGGGAATGGGGAGAGAGGGATGCAACACAGCCTATGGGAATGGGGGGAGGGGGATGCACACAGCCTATGGGAATGGGGAGAGGGGGATGCCACACAGCCTATGGGAAAGGGGGGAGGGGGATGCCACACAGCCTATGGGAATGGGGAGAGGGGGATGCCACACAGCCTATGGGAATGGGGGGAGGGGGATGCCACACAGCCTATGCTAATGGGGGGAGGGGGATGCCACACAGCCTATACTAATGGGGGGAGGGGGATGCCACACTGCCTATGGGAATGGGGAGAGAGGGATGCCACACAGCCTATACTAATGGGGGGAGGGGGGATGCCACACAGCCAATGGGAATGGGGGGAGAGGTGGATGCCACACAGCCTATGGGAATGGGGGGAGAGGGATGCTACACAGCCTATACTAATGGGGGGAGAGGGGGATGCCACACAGCCAATGGGTATATGGGGAATGGGAGGGGGGCATCCCACACTGCCTATGGGAATGGGATAGGGGAATGCCACACTGCGTTTTTGGTTTAAAATATTTTTTTTCTTATTTTCTTCCCCCAAATCCTAGGTGCGTCTTATGGGCAGGTGCGTCTTATAGGGCGAAAAATACGAGATATATATATATATATATATATATATATATATATATATATATATATATATTTTTTTTTTTTTTTTTTTTTTTTTTTTTTTTAATATATTAGTGCAAATGAACAATAAAAAGTGCTAGAAAGTGCCAAGTGCTGTGCCATCATGCAAAAACGACCAAAGTGCCTATACACTGCATAGAGCGTCGGAACACACATGCCATAATGAGCCAAAAGAGTTTTTATAAACAAAGTAATCGGGGGGCGTGTCCTGGACATGGTGCTGTGAGGCTGCTTTTCACAGAGCTCCCGCACCTGGGCCTAATTTAATAAGGAAAGAGCAGCATTTCCCACAATATTTGCCCACCCAGACATCATGGGCAGGAGAAAGACCACCCTGAAGAGGAGTAAGGGGGGCAGACCAGGCTCCCACAGCCGCTGGATCCGGGACTTTACCGACTTACCTCGTGCGGCTGGGGGCGGCAAGATGGCGGCGCGTGGCGGGTCGTCCTCGGTGGAAAAGAGGACAGATCTGGGGGTGTCGGCCCCCGTGCGCCTGACGGAGCGGAGCTGCGGGACTGGAGGAGCCGCCGCGGATGACAGAGAGGCGGTGAGTGGAGGAGCTCCGTGCGCTGCAGGCGAGGAGACACGCTCGGCTGGTCAGGAGCGTGGAGAAGAGAGGCGGCGCGCTGCCCGCCCGTCACAGGCTGGCGCCCCAGAGGAAAGCAATCGGCCGCGGAGCTCGTCGAGCGGCGCCCGGGCACCGGAGTTGCCGGAGCGGGCCCTCACATCGCGGCCTGCTGATCCGGAGGCGGTGGGGACAGACTGCCCGGGAGGGCATAAAATGGCGGCCAGAGGTGAGCGCGGGACGGGAGCGGGGGGAGGCGATATGGGGACAGAGCTGCCCTCCCCAGAAATGCTTAGAGGGACGGGAGATGCCTGGGCTAGACGCCAGTTGACTGTGGGGTCTCATTCAGGGGAGACCACGATGGCCACATCAGATTCCCCAGCCGGGCCCCAGAATGAAGCCCCCTCACGGAGGAGACAGGCCGCTTCCCCCCCCGCCCAGGATGCTCACATAGCTGGGCCACAGATGAGCCCCAAGCCCGATGCCCCCAAACCCCTGCCAACAAGGGAAGGGACTTTCAAGAACTCCCATAACAGATCCCCAGCGGGTGAGAGGCCCGGAACGGGGCTGGAACGTTTCGCCTACCTGCCCAGACTGGAGGGGGGGCAAAGCAGTGCACACCATCCTGATATCCCAAACAAGGAGAAGACATGTCCCCTGGAGGGCCTGCCGCAGCGACACCCAAGACCCCGCCAGCCAGTCCCCCTAGAACCGAGGGTGATCATTGGCTCCCTGGGGGCTGGCCCGCCTAGCCCGCTGACGTCCCCGTTGCTACCTTCACCGACGATCCCGTGGTCGGGGAACGGCCCAAGCCCGACCGTGATGTCGCCGCCGCAACCATGTTTCTCGCCAGAGCCGGAAGAGGTCCCGTTGACTCCCTGGGTACCACTCTCAGAGACGAGAACACTGAGATCACCATCGGAGACGCGGGGCTCGCTGGGTGCTGCTGACCCTGCGCCCTCCAGCCAGACCAGCATCCACATGGAAACAATCTCGTTACTGCGGGGCTTCCCATCCAAAGCGGACATTGAGGCCCTAATAGCGAAATACGAAGAGGCCCACAGAAAGGAGTTAGGCGAGGTCAAGAACCACATGCGGGTAGTCGAGGAAAGAGTGGCGGGGCTTGAGGCAGAGGCGCCCTCTGTGTCGAATCGTCTGCAAAGGTTGGAAGCGAGGTGCGACATGCAGGAGTCACTGTTGCAATCTCAGATGCTACATATTGACGACATAGAGAACAGAAGTCGTAGAAATAACCTGCGCCTGAGGGGCATCCCAGAATCATCCACGGGAGAAGATCTCGCCCGCATCACCACGATCATCCTGAACACCGTGCTGGAAAGAGACTTGACCACCCCGATAGAATTGGACAGGGTGCACAGAGCCTTAGGGCCGCCTAGCACAGACCCCTCGAGACCTCGGGATGTGGTCTGCAGAATCCACAGATACACCTTGAAGGAAGAGATCACTCGTAAGGCCTGGAGACAAGGCAATGTGGACTTTGATGGCGCAAATGTCCAGATACTTCAAGACCTCTCTAAACGCACTCTCCTGATGAGAAGAGCTCTGAGACCGCTTCTGGAAGTCATCATGCAAAATGGGGGGTCTTATAGGTGGGGATATCCCTTCCACCTAATTGTTCGCAAAGACGGAGGCACCTTCCTGCTTAAAACGCCAAGAGATCTCCCTGATGTGTTCTCCTTTCTTGGCTGCGAACCAATTGACGTGCCGGACTGGTTGGCTGTGAGGTTACCGCCCTCTTTGTTACCCCGGACTGGTGCTCGAGGGGGCCCTGTCGGCTCTAGAGGCCGCGGAAGGCCGCGGCGTGGCCGGCGACAAACCAGACCGTACGATGTAGAAACCTGATCTGGTGAACTCTGCCCTGTTTTCCCCCCTGACGGGTTGCTGGACTGTCACCCCCCTCCCCCCCCCGCCCGAGAGGACACCCTCAGAATTTTCGGGACTGCCCTTTGATGGGCCCCGTAAGCTGCTTGGCGAACAATGCGTTGCATACACCTCGCCCCCTTTCCACTGGGGGTGCTCTCCGCGGGCTGAGGGATCTTGCTTAAGAGGGGTGGCTGACTTCCTGTTGTAATCAAATGCTATTTTGTTATTGTGTACAATGTTCAGGCTGCGCTGCTCTCACAAGCGGGACTTGCTGCTGTTCAACGGCAAGGCTGGTTGTCTCGGCAATTCAGCCTATCTATATAAGGCCTAGTGCGGGAGGGAGAGACTCTGGCTGCATCCCCGTGCCGACAGACACTCTTCCCCCCGATAGGGCCAGCTCGAGGTTCCTTAGGAACCACTGAGCTTTGTTTTCATTCCGTGTAGGATTGTTAGGAATTCTCTAATTTCGTTGCATTCTTGTTCTTTCCCCTCCTTTTTCTTGTTTTTGTTTGTTTTCCTGATCTTAGTAGTTGACACTTTCCGTGTGTTCCTTCCCCACTGTCCCTTTTTCCTCTCCCCTCTCCCAATCCCCAAGGAAAGGGCAGGACTTTTGAGGGTCGTAGGGCTCTATAATCTCCGAAGTGGCCGCTGCTGGGTTTTCTGGAGGGCGTGCTGTCATGGCAGGTACTACAATTGTCTCCCTCAACACCAAAGGAATGAACACTCCTGAAAAAAGGTCACTTGTTCTGAGGAACCTGAAAGGCCTTAAGGCCCAGATAGGTTTCCTGCAGGAGACACATTTTAAAGCATCCAACCCACCCTCCTTAGGGGACAAGTACTTCCCTAGGGCTTATCATAGTTACTCTCCTGACTCTAGATCCCGTGGGGTCAGCATAGTAATCTCTAGGTCCTTGGCCTGGGAATTGGTAGACTACAAAGCAGACGAGGAGGGCAGATGGCTACTGGTGAAGGGGAAAATCGGGTCTGAAGTCTACACTTTGGCCAACATATACGCACCGAATACAGGACAAATTCCCTTTGTAATTGGCGTCCTAGAGACTCTTGCAGACTTTCGGACGGGGGAATTGATACTGGGAGGGGATTTTAATCTGGCCTTAGATCCGCTGCTGGACACATCTAAGGGGGGTCCCCACTTTGCCTATGCCAAACTAAAACACCTTAGGAAGACCCTGACCCTATTCCAGCTGGTAGACCCCTGGAGGATTCAACATCCGAATACAAGGGACTACACCTTTTTTTCCCACCCACACACCTCTTACTCAAGGATAGACCTGTTCCTGGTGCCGCATACTCAACTAGCCAGAGTCATTGACACCAAGATAGGAAACATCACATTATCCGACCATGCTCCTATCACTATCACGGTGGCGGATCCCGCCCCTGTCCCTAGGTCCTGGTCTTGGAAACTGAATGGGTCACTGCTGGAGGACCAAAGTGTCTTGGAGGTGATCCAGAGAGATCTCAAGCATTACTTTGAGACAAATGCTGGTCCAGAGGTTTCTCCAGGTACGCTTTGGGAGGCCCACAAATGCGTCATTAGGGGGTCGTTCATCAGCCAGGGGGCCCGGATCAAAAAAGAAAAAATGGAAGGCATGTTGAAACTTCTTGCAGAAATAGGAAGGCTCGAAGGGACACATAAAAAGTCCCTGTCGGCCGCGCTCCTACCGACACTTACTGCCCTGCGGGAAAAACTGAAGACATTATGCTGTGATAAGCTGAAAGCTCAGGCGGTTAGATGCCGTCAGGCCTTTTTTGAATCTGGCGACAAATGCGGCAAAATGTTGGCCAGGGCCTTGAGAACGGAAAGGGCGAGAACCTATGTCTCCAGGGTGATAGATTCTGGAGGGAAAGTGGTGCAGAGAATAGAAGAGATTGCGGAGGCTTTCCGCAAGTTCTATGGAGACTTATACAACCTGCAGACCTCCCGGGATGGGACCATAGGCCAAAAATGCGCTCAGTATATTGCATAGTAATCTCTAGGTCCTTGGCCTGGGAATTGGTAGACTACAAAGCAGACGAGGAGGGCAGATGGCTACTGGTGAAGGGGAAAATCGGGTCTGAAGTCTACACTTTGGCCAACATATACGCACCGAATACAGGACAAATTCCCTTTGTAATTGGCGTCCTAGAGACTCTTGCAGACTTTCGGACGGGGGAATTGATACTGGGAGGGGATTTTAATCTGGCCTTAGATCCGCTGCTGGACACATCTAAGGGGGGTCCCCACTTTGCCTATGCCAAACTAAAACACCTTAGGAAGACCCTGACCCTATTCCAGCTGGTAGACCCCTGGAGGATTCAACATCCGAATACAAGGGACTACACCTTTTTTTCCCACCCACACACCTCTTACTCAAGGATAGACCTGTTCCTGGTGCCGCATACTCAACTAGCCAGAGTCATTGACACCAAGATAGGAAACATCACATTATCCGACCATGCTCCTATCACTATCACGGTGGCGGATCCCGCCCCTGTCCCTAGGTCCTGGTCTTGGAAACTGAATGGGTCACTGCTGGAGGACCAAAGTGTCTTGGAGGTGATCCAGAGAGATCTCAAGCATTACTTTGAGACAAATGCTGGTCCAGAGGTTTCTCCAGGTACGCTTTGGGAGGCCCACAAATGCGTCATTAGGGGGTCGTTCATCAGCCAGGGGGCCCGGATCAAAAAAGAAAAAATGGAAGGCATGTTGAAACTTCTTGCAGAAATAGGAAGGCTCGAAGGGACACATAAAAAGTCCCTGTCGGCCGCGCTCCTACCGACACTTACTGCCCTGCGGGAAAAACTGAAGACATTATGCTGTGATAAGCTGAAAGCTCAGGCGGTTAGATGCCGTCAGGCCTTTTTTGAATCTGGCGACAAATGCGGCAAAATGTTGGCCAGGGCCTTGAGAACGGAAAGGGCGAGAACCTATGTCTCCAGGGTGATAGATTCTGGAGGGAAAGTGGTGCAGAGAATAGAAGAGATTGCGGAGGCTTTCCGCAAGTTCTATGGAGACTTATACAACCTGCAGACCTCCCGGGATGGGACCATAGGCCAAAAATGCGCTCAGTATATTGCAAATTCGGGCATGCCCAAGCTCCCCGAGGAGGCTGTTCTGGAAATGGAGAACCCAATATCGGTGTTGGAGCTGCAGACCGCTGTGTCCGAGGCGACTCCGGGAAAGGCGCCCGGTCCTGATGGTCTGCATATCCAATACTACAAGAAACTATTTCCCCTCCTGGCCCCCCGGCTCCTCTCCATGATGAACTCTATCTTGAAGGGGTCCCCCCTCCCGGGTGATACATTACGGGCCCACATAGCGGTGATCCCCAAGGAAGGAAAGGATCCCACCTTATGCGCAAACTACAGGCCGATCTCTTTACTCAATACGGATATTAAATTATTCGCTAAAATTCTGGCATCGCGGATTGCTCCGCATCTGCACGCAGTGGTCTCCCCGGACCAGGTGGGTTTCATGCCTCTTAGAGAGGCTAGAGACAATACCACTAAAGTCTTGAACCTGATCCATCTAGCACAGAACCGGGGGACTCCCGCCCTGTTGCTCTCCACCGACGCCGAGAAAGCCTTTGACAGGGTCAATTGGCAGTTTATGAGGACGGTGCTTAGACATATAGGTCTGGGCCCAAACATGCGGCAATGGATTGAGAGTCTTTATGGCTCTCCCTCGGCGTCGGTGAGAGTTAACGGCTGCTCATCGGGTTCCTTTGAGATCTCGAATGGGACAAGACAGGGATGCCCCCTGTCACCTTTGATATTCATACTGGTGCTGGAGCCCTTTCTGTGTGCGGTGCGCAGCAATCCGGATATAAAGGGACTAGGCGACACCTTGGGTCAGTATAAGGTGGCGGCGTACGCCGATGATTTGATTTTCTTTCTTACCGGTCCGGAGGTCTCGGTGCCCAACCTAATGAAAGAACTCCGGGAATATGGGATTCTCTCTGGCTACAAAATTAACCTTCAAAAATCTGAAGCTCTCAATGTAAATATCCCTGAAAGCAGATTTAGGACGATTAAAAACGCCTTTCCATTCCGCTGGGCCAAAGAGAGTATTAAATACTTGGGAACACAGATTAGCGGGGATCTCTCTAAGATATATTCCCTCAACTTCCCCCCATTATTGAGAGACTTTGCGACAGAGACAGCCAGGTGGAATAAGGGGAAGCTTTCCTGGTTTGGGCGATCTAATGCAGTCAAAATGACCCTGCTTCCCCGACTGCTCTATTTACTACAAGCCCTCCCGGTGGCGGTCCCGCGCTCCTATTTTCAGAAGATCCGCGCGATCTTCACTGAGTTCATCTGGGCAGGAAAGAAACCGAGACTCAGAAGAGAGATCCTAACTAGACCGAAGGAGCAAGGAGGGATGGGCCTGCCAGACCCCTTGCTCTACCAGGCTGCAGTACACCTCTGTAGGGTGGTGGACTGGTGTATCCACGGGCACCACAAGCAATGGGTAAGCCTTGAGCAGGGTTTCCTGGAAGTCCCAATCCGGGGGGCTCCGTGGCTGGCAGGTGAGAGTGCCAGTTTGGGTCGACAACACCCCACCATTGGTCCTACGCTTGGGATGTGCAGGTCCATGTTTCAACGGCAGGAGATATCTCCATCCCCCTCCCCAATGTATCCGGTCCTGGGCAACCCGCTCTTTGCCCCAGGTTGCGGAGGACACAAGGTGAAAACCTGGATTGGCACTAAAATGTATAGGGTGGGTCACTTTCTGGTGGAGGGGAACTGGGTGAATCCAAATGAAGTGGCGCAAAGATTGGGAATCCCTAGCTGGTCGGCCTGGCAGTGTATGCAACTTAGACACTTCTTCGCCTCGCTTAAGGAGTACAGAGGGAGCAGACTGGAGTTTACTATTTTTGAAGAGCTATGCCAGAGCACTGAGATAGAAAGACATACGCTCTCAAGGATCTATAAACTGTTGATTGCCCCCCCAGATGCGGAACATCCAAAGTTCCTTGAAAAGTGGGAAAAGGACTTAGATACAACATGGTCCCCCAAGCAGCGCCTGGCAGCTATGATTCTCCCGCACAAGACCTCGATTTGTACGCGGTATCAAGAGTGCGGATACAAAATACTCACAAGGTGGTATAGGGTCCCTACTAGGGATGAGCGAATCGATCCGGACGAACCCGGATTCGATCCGAATTTCAGGAAAAATTCGATTCGGATCGAATCCGAATTTCCCCGCGATTCGATCACTCGAAGTTTTCCTTTAACATCCATTCATTTACATTACAGGCATTCTAAGATGGCGGGCGGGACATGTCTGGACATGTATCCCGCGCCAGTGCAAGCTGGGGCAGTCACATGCAGCCTATCAGCAGCCAGCAAGCCCGGTGACGTCACACAGCGGTATTTAACGGCGGCCATCTTGCTTTTCCTCATTTCTCTATTGCATTCGTGACAGACAGAACGCTGTGTAGCTGAGGCACTTAGACAGGCAGGGACAGACAGGGACAGGCTGGAGACAGGCAGGAGACAGGCAGGAGACAGACAGGAGACAGACAGAAAGCCAGGGAAAGGTAGGAAAAACGGAGGCTGTGACAGGGAGATTTTTTTTTTTTCATCCAGCCTTTGTTAGCGTTTTCAGGCTGCTTATAGTAACTAACTGTGCATATATACTGAACTGATCTTAAGTCTGCTGTGAGGCATCCCATTCTGTGACTAAAGCAGCCTCTATTTAATAGCATAATAAACATTTGCACTTATTCTCATAGAAATCAGGCCTGATAAAGACACTTTTGCTGTGCATGCTCTCTGGTTTTTGTGGCACTGGCATCCCATTCTGTGACTAAAGCAGCCTCTATTTAATAGCATAATAAACATTTGCACTTATTCTCATAGAAATCAGGCCTGATAAAGACACTTTTGCTGTGCATGCTCTCTGGTTTTTGTGGCACTGGCATCCCATTCTGTGACTAAAGCAGCCTCTATTTAATAGCATAATAAACATTTGCACTTATTCTCATAGAAATCAGGCCTGATAAAGACACTTTTGCTGTGCATGCTCTCTGGTTTTTGTGGCACTGGCATCCCATTCTGTGACTAAAGCAGCCTCTATTTAATAGCATAATAAACATTTGCACTTATTCTCATAGAAATCAGGCCTGATAAAGACACTTTTGCTGTGCATGCTCTCTGGTTTTTGTGGCACTGGCATCCCATTCTGTGACTAAAGCAGCCTCTATTTAATAGCATAATAAACATTTGCACTTATTCTCATAGAAATCAGGCCTGATAAAGACACTTTTGCTGTGCATGCTCTCTGGTTTTTGTGGCACTGGCATCCCATTCTGTGACTAAAGCAGCCTCTATTTAATAGCATAATAAACATTTGCACTTATTCTCATAGAAATCAGGCCTGACAAAGACACTTTTGCTGTGCATGCTCTCTGGTTTTTGTGGCACTGGCATCCCATTCTGTGACTAAAGCAGCCTCTATTTAATAGCATAATAACCATTTGCACTTATTCTCATAGAAATCAGGCCTGATAAAGACACTTTTGCTGTGCATGCTCTCTGGTTTTTGTGGCACTGGCATCCCATTCTGTGACTAAAGCAGCCTCTATTTAATAGCATAATAAACATTTGCACTTATTCTCATAGAAATCAGGCCTGATAAAGACACTTTTGCTGTGCATGCTCTCTGGTTTTTGTGGCACTGGCATCCCATTCTGTGACTAAAGCAGCCTCTATTTAATAGCATAATAAACATTTGCACTTATTCTCATAGAAATCAGGCCTGATAAAGACACTTTTGCTGTGCATGCTCTCTGGTTTTTGTGGCACTGGCATCCCATTCTGTGACTAAAGCAGCCTCTATTTAATAGCATAATAAACATTTGCACTTATTCTCATAGAAATCAGGCCTGATAAAGACACTTTTGCTGTGCATGCTCTCTGGTTTTTGTGGCACTGGCATCCCATTCTGTGACTAAAGCAGCCTCTATTTAATAGCATAATAAACATTTGCACTTATTCTCATAGAAATCAGGCCTGATAAAGACACTTTTGCTGTGCATGCTCTCTGGTTTTTGTGGCACTGGCATCCCATTCTGTGACTAAAGCAGCCTCTATTTAATAGCATAATAAACATTTGCACTTATTCTCATAGAAATCAGGCCTGATAAAGACACTTTTGCTGTGCATGCTCTCTGGTTTTTGTGGCACTGGCATCCCATTCTGTGACTAAAGCAGCCTCTATTTAATAGCTTAATAAACATTTGCACTTATTCTCATAGAAATCAGGCCTGACAAAGACACTTTTGCTGTGCATGCTCTCTGGTTTTTGTGGCACTGGCATCCCATTCTGTGACTAAAGCAGCCTCTATTTAATAGCATAATAACCATTTGCACTTATTCTCATAGAAATCAGGCCTGATAAAGACACTTTTGCTGTGCATGCTCTCTGGTTTTTGTGGCACTGGCATCCCATTCTGTGACTAAAGCAGCCTCTATTTAATAGCATAATAAACATTTGCACTTATTCTCATAGAAATCAGGCCTGATAAAGACACTTTTGCTGTGCATGCTCTCTGGTTTTTGTGGCACTGGCATCCCATTCTGTGACTAAAGCAGCCTCTATTTAATAGCATAATAAACATTTGCACTTATTCTCATAGAAATCAGGCCTGATAAAGACACTTTTGCTGTGCATGCTCTCTGGTTTTTGTGGCACTGGCATCCCATTCTGTGACTAAAGCAGCCTCTATTTAATAGCATAATAAACATTTGCACTTATTCTCATAGAAATCAGGCCTGATAAAGACACTTTTGCTGTGCATGCTCTCTGGTTTTTGTGGCACTGGCATCCCATTCTGTGACTAAAGCAGCCTCTATTTAATAGCACAATAAACATTTGCACTTATTCTCATAGAAATCAGGCCTGATAAAGACACTTTTGCTGTGCATGCTCTCTGGTTTTTGTGGCACTGGCATCCCATTCTGTGACTAAAGCAGCCTCTATTTAATAGCATAATAAACATTTGCACTTATTCTCATAGAAATCAGGCCTGATAAAGACACTTTTGCTGTGCATGCTCTCTGGTTTTTGTGGCACTGGCATCCCATTCTGTGACTAAAGCAGCCTCTATTTAATAGCACAATAAACATTTGCACTTATTCTCATAGAAATCAGGCCTGATAAAGACACTTTTGCTGTGCATGCTCTCTGGTTTTTGTGGCACTGGCATCCCATTCTGTGACTAAAGCAGCCTCTATTTAATAGCATAATAAACATTTGCACTTATTCTCATAGAAATCAGGCCTGATAAAGACACTTTTGCTGTGCATGCTCTCTGGTTTTTGTGGCACTGGCATCCCATTCTGTGACTAAAGCAGCCTCTATTTAATAGCATAATAAACATTTGCACTTATTCTCATAGAAATCAGGCCTGATAAAGACACTTTTGCTGTGCATGCTCTCTGGTTTTTGTGGCACTGGCATCCCATTCTGTGACTAAAGCAGCCTCTATTTAATAGCATAATAAACATTTGCACTTATTCTCATAGAAATCAGGCCTGATAAAGACACTTTTGCTGTGCATGCTCTCTGGTTTTTGTGGCACTGGCATCCCATTCTGTGACTAAAGCAGCCTCTATTTAATAGCATAATAAACATTTGCACTTATTCTCATAGAAATCAGGCCTGATAAAGACACTTTTGCTGTGCATGCTCTCTGGTTTTTGTGGCACTGGCATCCCATTCTGTGACTAAAGCAGCCTCTATTTAATAGCATAATAAACATTTGCACTTATTCTCATAGAAATCAGGCCTGATAAAGACACTTTTGCTGTGCATGCTCTCTGGTTTTTGTGGCACTGGCATCCCATTCTGTGACTAAAGCAGCCTCTATTTAATAGCATAATAACCATTTGCACTTATTCTCATAGAAATCAGGCCTGATAAAGACACTTTTGCTGTGCATGCTCTCTGGTTTTTGTGGCACTGGCATCCCATTCTGTGACTAAAGCAGCCTCTATTTAATAGCATAATAAACATTTGCACTTATTCTCATAGAAATCAGGCCTGACAAAGACACTTTTGCTGTGCATGCTCTCTGGTTTTTGTGGCACTGGCATCCCATTCTGTGACTAAAGCAGCCTCTATTTAATAGCATAATAAACATTTGCACTTATTCTCATAGAAATCAGGCCTGATAAAGACACTTTTGCTGTGCATGCTCTCTGGTTTTTGTGGCACTGGCATCCCATTCTGTGACTAAAGCAGCCTCTATTTAATAGCATAATAAACATTTGCACTTATTCTCATAGAAATCAGGCCTGATAAAGACACTTTTGCTGTGCATGCTCTCTGGTTTTTGTGGCACTGGCATCCCATTCTGTGACTAAAGCAGCCTCTATTTAATAGCATAATAAACATTTGCACTTATTCTCATAGAAATCAGGCCTGATAAAGACACTTTTGCTGTGCATGCTCTCTGGTTTTTGTGGCACTGGCATCCCATTCTGTGACTAAAGCAGCCTCTATTTAATAGCATAATAAACATTTGCACTTATTCTCATAGAAATCAGGCCTGATAAAGACACTTTTGCTGTGCATGCTCTCTGGTTTTTGTGGCACTGGCATCCCATTCTGTGACTAAAGCAGCCTCTATTTAATAGCATAATAAACATTTGCACTTATTCTCATAGAAATCAGGCCTGATAAAGACACTTTTGCTGTGCATGCTCTCTGGTTTTTGTGGCACTGGCATCCCATTCTGTGACTAAAGCAGCCTCTATTTAATAGCATAATAAACATTTGCACTTATTCTCATAGAAATCAGGCCTGACAAAGACACTTTTGCTGTGCATGCTCTCTGGTTTTTGTGGCACTGGCATCCCATTCTGTGACTAAAGCAGCCTCTATTTAATAGCATAATAACCATTTGCACTTATTCTCATAGAAATCAGGCCTGATAAAGACACTTTTGCTGTGCATGCTCTCTGGTTTTTGTGGCACTGGCATCCCATTCTGTGACTAAAGCAGCCTCTATTTAATAGCATAATAAACATTTGCACTTATTCTCATAGAAATCAGGCCTGATAAAGACACTTTTGCTGTGCATGCTCTCTGGTTTTTGTGGCACTGGCATCCCATTCTGTGACTAAAGCAGCCTCTATTTAATAGCATAATAAACATTTGCACTTATTCTCATAGAAATCAGGCCTGATAAAGACACTTTTGCTGTGCATGCTCTCTGGTTTTTGTGGCACTGGCATCCCATTCTGTGACTAAAGCAGCCTCTATTTAATAGCATAATAAACATTTGCACTTATTCTCATAGAAATCAGGCCTGATAAAGACACTTTTGCTGTGCATGCTCTCTGGTTTTTGTGGCACTGGCATCCCATTCTGTGACTAAAGCAGCCTCTATTTAATAGCACAATAAACATTTGCACTTATTCTCATAGAAATCAGGCCTGATAAAGACACTTTTGCTGTGCATGCTCTCTGGTTTTTGTGGCACTGGCATCCCATTCTGTGACTAAAGCAGCCTCTATTTAATAGCATAATAAACATTTGCACTTATTCTCATAGAAATCAGGCCTGACAAAGACACTTTTGCTGTGCATGCTCTCTGGTTTTTGTGGCACTGGCATCCCATTCTGTGACTAAAGCAGCCTCTATTTAATAGCATAATAACCATTTGCACTTATTCTCATAGAAATCAGGCCTGATAAAGACACTTTTGCTGTGCATGCTCTCTGGTTTTTGTGGCACTGGCATCCCATTCTGTGACTAAAGCAGCCTCTATTTAATAGCATAATAACCATTTGCACTTATTCTCATAGAAATCAGGCCTGATAAAGACACTTTTGCTGTGCATGCTCTCTGGTTTTTGTGGCACTGGCATCCCATTCTGTGACTAAAGCAGCCTCTATTTAATAGCATAATAAACATTTGCACTTATTCTCATAGAAATCAGGCCTGATAAAGACACTTTTGCTGTGCATGCTCTCTGGTTTTTGTGGCACTGGCATCCCATTCTGTGACTAAAGCAGCCTCTATTTAATAGCATAATAAACATTTGCACTTATTCTCATAGAAATCAGGCCTGATAAAGACACTTTTGCTGTGCATGCTCTCTGGTTTTTGTGGCACTGGCATCCCATTCTGTGACTAAAGCAGCCTCTATTTAATAGCATAATAAACATTTGCACTTATTCTCATAGAAATCAGGCCTGACAAAGACACTTTTGCTGTGCATGCTCTCTGGTTTTTGTGGCACTGGCATCCCATTCTGTGACTAAAGCAGCCTCTATTTAATAGCATAATAACCATTTGCACTTATTCTCATAGAAATCAGGCCTGATAAAGACACTTTTGCTGTGCATGCTCTCTGGTTTTTGTGGCACTGGCATCCCATTCTGTGACTAAAGCAGCCTCTATTTAATAGCATAATAAACATTTGCACTTATTCTCATAGAAATCAGGCCTGATAAAGACACTTTTGCTGTGCATGCTCTCTGGTTTTTGTGGCACTGGCATCCCATTCTGTGACTAAAGCAGCCTCTATTTAATAGCATAATAAACATTTGCACTTATTCTCATAGAAATCAGGCCTGATAAAGACACTTTTGCTGTGCATGCTCTCTGGTTTTTGTGGCACTGGCATCCCATTCTGTGACTAAAGCAGCCTCTATTTAATAGCATAATAAACATTTGCACTTATTCTCATAGAAATCAGGCCTGATAAAGACACTTTTGCTGTGCATGCTCTCTGGTTTTTGTGGCACTGGCATCCCATTCTGTGACTAAAGCAGCCTCTATTTAATAGCACAATAAACATTTGCACTTATTCTCATAGAAATCAGGCCTGATAAAGACACTTTTGCTGTGCATGCTCTCTGGTTTTTGTGGCACTGGCATCCCATTCTGTGACTAAAGCAGCCTCTATTTAATAGCATAATAAACATTTGCACTTATTCTCATAGAAATCAGGCCTGACAAAGACACTTTTGCTGTGCATGCTCTCTGGTTTTTGTGGCACTGGCATCCCATTCTGTGACTAAAGCAGCCTCTATTTAATAGCATAATAACCATTTGCACTTATTCTCATAGAAATCAGGCCTGATAAAGACACTTTTGCTGTGCATGCTCTCTGGTTTTTGTGGCACTGGCATCCCATTCTGTGACTAAAGCAGCCTCTATTTAATAGCATAATAACCATTTGCACTTATTCTCATAGAAATCAGGCCTGATAAAGACACTTTTGCTGTGCATGCTCTCTGGTTTTTGTGGCACTGGCATCCCATTCTGTGACTAAAGCAGCCTCTATTTAATAGCATAATAAACATTTGCACTTATTCTCATAGAAATCAGGCCTGATAAAGACACTTTTGCTGTGCATGCTCTCTGGTTTTTGTGGCACTGGCATCCCATTCTGTGACTAAAGCAGCCTCTATTTAATAGCATAATAAACATTTGCACTTATTCTCATAGAAATCAGGCCTGATAAAGACACTTTTGCTGTGCATGCTCTCTGGTTTTTGTGGCACTGGCATCCCATTCTGTGACTAAAGCAGCCTCTATTTAATAGCATAATAAACATTTGCACTTATTCTCATAGAAATCAGGCCTGACAAAGACACTTTTGCTGTGCATGCTCTCTGGTTTTTGTGGCACTGGCATCCCATTCTGTGACTAAAGCAGCCTCTATTTAATAGCATAATAACCATTTGCACTTATTCTCATAGAAATCAGGCCTGATAAAGACACTTTTGCTGTGCATGCTCTCTGGTTTTTGTGGCACTGGCATCCCATTCTGTGACTAAAGCAGCCTCTATTTAATAGCATAATAAACATTTGCACTTATTCTCATAGAAATCAGGCCTGATAAAGACACTTTTGCTGTGCATGCTCTCTGGTTTTTGTGGCACTGGCATCCCATTCTGTGACTAAAGCAGCCTCTATTTAATAGCATAATAAACATTTGCACTTATTCTCATAGAAATCAGGCCTGATAAAGACACTTTTGCTGGCCAAAGCCCTACTGGACCCTGCCAGGTCGATTCCTGCCCGGGGCATCCCATTCTGTGACTACAGCAGCCTCTGTTTAAGACCATATAAGCATTTGCTCTTATCATATTTGAAATTAGCCTGATAAAGACACTTTTGCTGGCCAAAGCCCTACTGGACCCTGCCAGGTCCATTCCTGCCCAGGGCATCCCATTCTGTGACTAAAGCAGCCTCTGTTTAAGACCATATAAGCATTTGCTCTTATTATATTTATATTATAAGACACTTTTGCTGGGCATAGGCTTACTGCTGCCTGCCAGGTGCACTTCTGTTGAGGCATCCCATTCTGTAACATAGCATACCCCTCTTTATTTACACTAAGCAGCTCTCTTATTTACACTAAGCAGGCCTGTTGGAGGCTGAGTGTTACTGCTCACTTTTGGTGTGCATTATATTCTGTTTTATATAGACCCACTGCTGCCTGGGGGTTCTTAAAATATCACCTACTACCACGCCAGTTAGACTATGTCGGGCAGACAAGTGCCTGGAAGTGAAAAGAGGAGTGGCAGAGGCCAAGATTCCGCAGGCAGAGCTCGCATCAGACTGGGAGCCAGTAGCAGCAGGAGTCACGCTGAGAGACCTAATCTGCCAGTATCTGCTAGCGGTCGGGTCTCCACCAGTAACGCATCTGCCGTGGTAGATTGGCTGACGCGCTCATCAACAACATCATCACAACTTACATCTGAGACCCCCAGTCTAGGGTCGGTAGGTTCCTCTGACACAACCCTGAGTTGGCATGCCCCGAGAGCAGTCCCTGTCCTCCCATTGCCTCTGTCCTACGCCGTTCCCTCCCCCAGCGACGTATCCTATGCTTTGGGTTCAGCTCCACTCTTTAGTGAGGAGGACGATCAGATACAGGAGGACAGTCAGCAGCTACTGCCCAGCCAAGAAATGGAGGTGGCTTCTTTAGCTAGGCAGACAAATAGTGATGTGGACAGTGTCGTGGGTGCTGCGAGCGTTCCAGCTCCTGCGCCAGACACTGTTGACGAATCCACGAACATCAGTGACGTACAGCCACAACCCGGTGATGATGATGACGATGAAGCCGATCGCACTTGGGAGCCGGGTGATGAAGGGGCTTCATCGTCATCATCAGGAGAAGAGGGGCGCAGGTTGCCCCGGAGTCAGCAGCTGAGGCAGCAAGGTGGTAGCAGTCAGCATGGGGGCACAATTCCAAAGGCTGGAGCCGGCCGGGGCCGGGGCCGGGGTAGAGCACCTGCTGTGCGGCAGTCTACCTTATCGGGAGGTAGTGGAGCAGGGGTTCCTGGAGTTGGCAACAGCAGCAGTGAATCAGTGAGGCCAGGGGGTGGGAAAAGTAGCTACTCGGCAGTGTGGCAGTTTTTCCTGAGGCATCCGCAGGAGGGTAACATGGCCACATGCAAGATATGTAGGCAAAAGGTGAAGCGTGGCCAGGGTCCAAATGTTGGCACCACGGCCCTGCGTCAACATATGATGCGTCACCATAAAACGACCTGGGAGAACCGAGGCTCCCAAGGGGTGGTCCAGTCTGCTTCCTCACCAAGTGAGCTCCCAATTTCTGCCAGCCAAGGCTCCAGCACCTCAGCCGAAGGCAGCTGTGCGTCACACCCATCCTCTGTCGCTCCTGCTCCTCCTCCTCCTCCTCCAAGTCATGCATCCCGCCAGCAATCCATCAGCGAAGCCATGTCCAAGAGACAGCAGTATGCGCCCACTCATCCTACGGCGCAGAAGCTGAATGTGCTCCTGTCCAAGTTGCTGGTGCTGCAGTCGCTCCCTTTTCAGGTGGTGGAATCTGCACCTTTCAGAGAACTGATGGCTTGTGCCGAGCCGAGGTGGAGAGTCCCAAGCCGTCATTTCTTTGCCAAGAAGGCAGTACCAGCGCTGCACACTTTTGTTGAACAGAAGGTGGGCCAGTCCTTGAGCCTGTCGGTGTGTAGCAAAATACATGGCAGCGCCGACATCTGGAGCTGTAACTACGGTCAGGGGCAGTACATGTCGTTTACGGCCCACTGGGTGAATGTGGTCCCTTTGCAGCAGCAACTTGGACAGGTCACGCCGCTTCGGCCTCCGCGCTCTCTGCCCATTGGGCCTGTGACACCGTGCGACTCGGCCTCCTCATCCTCCGCCATCTCCTCACCCTCCACTGTAGGCTCAAGTCTCAGTGCCCCTCCAGTCTACCATGTGTGCAGGGCACGGAGGTGTCACGCAGTGCTTCACATGGTTTGTCTTGGCGAACGGAGTCACACAGGGGAGGAACTGCTTAAATGTATTCATCAGGAAATCCAAACATGGCTTACTCCGAGAAAACTTAAAATGGGAATCATGGTTACCGACAATGGGAAGAACATTTTGTCTGCGCTGCGCCAAGGAAGCCTGACCCATGCCCCCTGCATGGCTCACGTCTTCAATCTGGTTGTCAAGCGGTTTCTGAAGTGTTCCCCCCATCTGCAGGACATCCTAACAACTTCACGGAAACTTTGCATGCACTTCAGCCACTCCTACACCGCCAAACACACCCTTCTTGAGCTACAGCGTCAGAATGGTATCCCCCAACATAGTCTGATTTGCGATGTTTCCACCCGTTGGAATTCCACCCTTCACATGTTGGACCGATTATATGAACAGAGAAAAGCCATCACGGATTTCCTGATGATCCAAGCAGATAGGGGGACTCCCCTGTGTAACTTCAATGTCAACCAGTGGCAGCTCATACGTGACACCTGCCGTTTGCTCAGGCCCTTTGAGGAAGCCACTTTATTTGTCAGTCGGCAGGATTACGGGATGAACGACGTGATTCCACTGCTTCATGTACTACAGCACATGTTGGAAACCATGGCTGGTCAGGGCACTGGAGACATGGCGTTTACATCTTACGGCCACATGAACCCCGTTGGAGCTGAACTGGAGGAGGAGGAGGAGGAAGAGGAGGAGGAGGAGTTGCCCAGCGAAACACAGTTTAGGCTTGGCGAAATGGCTGGTTTATCTAGTCAGCGGACAGGAGAGGAGGAGCAGGAGCAGCCAGAGGAGCTAGAGGTTTTTGAGGAAGGAGAGACAGAGGACCCGGGCACACCGTGGCAGTATGCAGTGGAGATGGAGACAGGTAGTCCATCCGAGTCACTTGCGCAAATGGCACGAAGCATGCTCACATGCTTGCGTAGTGACCCCAGAATTGTTTCCATCTGTCGGCGGGATGACTTCTGGCTGTCCACCTTATTGGACCCTCGCTTCCGGCACAAAATGGGGGCATTTTTTAAACCCACCGAGAGGGAGGACAAACTCAACTACTACAAAGACATTCTACGTAGGCAGTTGGCCGATGCCTATCTGCGCCATGGTCCATACTCTCGCAGGTCTGACTCGAGGGGACCTCTGCGCTCACCTTCCACTGCCATGGCCGCTGGGGGGGTTGGCAGCAGCAGCAGCAGAAGCTCCATCAGCAGCAGCAGCCTCAGTCTTCAGTCGCTAATGAGTAGCTTTCTACACCCGCATAGTGAGGCTACTCATGAGCAGCAGGAAGACCTGGAGCAGGACCTGAACCAGCAGGTCATGTCATACTTTGACATGACCATGCCAACACACCTTGAGGATCCGCTGGACTTCTGGGCAGCCAAACTTGATTTGTGGCCGCAACTAGCAGAGTTTGCCCTGGAAAAGCTGTCCTGCCCGGCAAGTAGCGTGCCATCTGAGCGGGTGTTTAGTGCGGCGGGGGCCATAGTTACGGCGAGGAGAACTCGTCTGTCAACTAAAAATGTGGAGAGACTCACCTTTGTCAAAATGAATCAGGGATGGATCAGCCAGGATTTCCACCCACCAATGCCTGATGCATGCGACTAGATTCAGCATGGTGCCACGTTTTACACTTTACAAATGGTGCAAAACATATTTATGTCTTTAGGCCATTTTTTGGGCTCCTGCTGCTGCTACTGCCAACTTCTGCCAACTCCAGGGTGTGATTCATCCAATTTTTGGGCTCCTGAAGCCAACTCCAGTGTATATTTGGGCTCCTGCTGCTACTACTGTCAACTCCTGCCAACTCCAGGGTGTGATTCATCCAATTTTTGGGCTCCTGAGGCCAACTCCAGTGTATATTTGGGCTCCTGCTGCTGCTACTGTCAACTCCTGCCAACTCCAGGGTGTGATTCATCCAATTTTTGGGCTCCTGAAGCCAACTCCAGTGTATATTTGGGCTCCTGCTGCTGCTACTGTCAACTCCTGCCAACTCCAGGGTGTGATTCATCCAATTTTTGGGCTCCTGAGGCCAACTCCAGTGTATATTTGGGCTCCTGCTGCTGCTACTGTCAACTCCTGCCAACTCCAGGGTGTGATTCATCCAATTTTTGGGCTCCTGAAGCCAACTCCAGTGTATATTTGGGCTCCTGCTGCTGCTACTGTCAACTCCTGCCAACTCCAGGGTGTGATTCATCCAATTTTTGGGCTCCTGAAGCCAACTCCAGTGTATATTTGGGCTCCTGCTGCTGCTACTGTCAACTCCTGCCAACTCCAGGGTGTGATTCATCCAATTTTTGGGCTCCTGAGGCCAACTCCAGTGTATATTTGGGCTCCTGCTGCTGCTACTGCCAACTTCTGCCAACTCCAGGGTGTGATTCATCCAATTTTTGGGCTCCTGAAGCCAACTCCAGTGTATATTTGGGCTCCTGCTGCTACTACTGCCAACTTCTGCCAACTCCAGGGTGTGATTCATCCAATTTTTGGGCTCCTGAGGCCAACTCCAGTGTATATTTGGGCTCCTGCTGCTGCTGCTGCCAACTTCTGCCAACTCCAGGGTGTGATTCATCCAATTTTTGGGCTCCTGAAGCCAACTCCAGTGTATATTTGGGCTCCTGCTGCTGCTACTGTCAACTCCTGCCAACTCCAGGGTGTGATTCATCCAATTTTTGGGCTCCTGAGGCCAACTCCAGTGTATATTTGGGCTCCTGCTGCTGCTACTGCCAACTTCTGCCAACTCCAGGGTGTGATTCATCCAATTTTTGGGCTCCTGAAGCCAACTCCAGTGTATATTTGGGCTCCTGCTGCTACTACTGCCAACTTCTGCCAACTCCAGGGTGTGATTCATCCAATTTTTGGGCTCCTGAGGCCAACTCCAGTGTATATTTGGGCTCCTGCTGCTGCTACTGTCAACTCCTGCCAACTCCAGGGTGTGATTCATCCAATTTTTGGGCTCCTGAAGCCAACTCCAGTGTATATTTGGGCTCCTGCTGCTGCTGCTGCCAACTTCTGCCAACTCCAGGGTGTGATTCATCCAATTTTTGGGCTCCTGAAGCCAACTCCAGTGTATATTTGGGCTCCTGCTGCTGCTACTGTCAACTCCTGCCAACTCCAGGGTGTGATTCATCCAATTTTTGGGCTCCTGAGGCCAACTCCAGTGTATATTTGGGCTCCTGCTGCTGCTACTGCCAACTTCTGCCAACTCCAGGGTGTGATTCATCCAATTTTTGGGCTCCTGAAGCCAACTCCAGTGTATATTTGGGCTCCTGCTGCTACTACTGCCAACTTCTGCCAACTCCAGGGTGTGATTCATCCAATTTTTGGGCTCCTGAGGCCAACTCCAGTGTATATTTGGGCTCCTGCTGCTGCTGCTGCCAACTTCTGCCAACTCCAGGGTGTGATTCATCCAATTTTTGGGCTCCTGAAGCCAACTCCAGTGTATATTTGGGCTCCTGCTGCTACTACTGTCAACTCCTGCCAACTCCAGGGTGTGATTCATCCAATTTTTGGGCTCCTGAGGCCAACTCCAGTGTATATTTGGGCTCCTGCTGCTGCTGCTGCCAACTTCTGCCAACTCCAGGGTGTGATTCATCCAATTTTTGGGCTCCTGAAGCCAACTCCAGTGTATATTTGGGCTCCTGCTGCTACTACTGCCAACTTCTGCCAACTCCAGGGTGTGATTCATCCAATTTTTGGGCTCCTGAGGCCAACTCCAGTGTATATTTGGGCTCCTGCTGCTGCTGCTGCCAACTTCTGCCAACTCCAGGGTGTGATTCATCCAATTTTTGGGCTCCTGAAGCCAACTCCAGTGTATATTTGGGCTCCTGCTGCTGCTACTGCCAACTTCTGCCAACTCCAGGGTGTGATTCATCCAATTTTTGGGCTCCTGAAGCCAACTCCAGTGTATATTTGGGCTCCTGCTGCTACTACTGCCAACTTCTGCCAACTCCAGGGTGTGATTCATCCAATTTTTGGGCTCCTGAGGCCAACTCCAGTGTATATTTGGGCTCCTGCTGCTGCTGCTGCCAACTTCTGCCAACTCCAGGGTGTGATTCATCCAATTTTTGGGCTCCTGAAGCCAACTCCAGTGTATATTTGGGCTCCTGCTGCTACTACTGCCAACTTCTGCCAACTCCAGGGTGTGATTCATCCAATTTTTGGGCTCCTGAGGCCAACTCCAGTGTATATTTGGGCTCCTGCTGCTGCTGCTGCCAACTTCTGCCAACTCCAGGGTGTGATTCATCCAATTTTTGGGCTCCTGAAGCCAACTCCAGTGTATATTTGGGCTCCTGCTGCTGCTACTGCCAACTTCTGCCAACTCCAGGGTGTGATTCATCCAATTTTTGGGCTCCTGAAGCCAACTCCAGTGTATATTTGGGCTCCTGCTGCTACTACTGCCAACTTCTGCCAACTCCAGGGTGTGATTCATCCAATTTTTGGGCTCCTGAGGCCAACTCCAGTGTATATTTGGGCTCCTGCTGCTACTACTGCCAACTTCTGCCAACTCCAGGGTGTGATTCATCCAATTTTTGGGCTCCTGAGGCCAACTCCAGTGTATATTTGGGCTCCTGCTGCTGCTGCTGTCAACTCCTGCCAACTCCAGGGTGTGATTCATCCAATTTTTGGGCTCCTGAAGCCAACTCCAGTGTATATTTGGGCTCCTGCTGCTGCTACTGTCAACTCCTGCCAACTCCAGGGTGTGATTCATCCAATTTTTGGGCTCCTGAAGCCAACTCCAGTGTATATTTGGGCTCCTGCTGCTGCTGCTGCCAACTTCTGCCAACTCCAGGGTGTGATTCATCCAATTTTTGGGCTCCTGAAGCCAACTCCAGTGTATATTTGGGCTCCTGCTGCTACTACTGTCAACTCCTGCCAACTCCAGGGTGTGATTCATCCAATTTTTGGGCTCCTGAGGCCAACTCCAGTGTATATTTGGGCTCCTGCTGCTGCTGCTGCCAACTTCTGCCAACTCCAGGGTGTGATTCATCCAATTTTTGGGCTCCTGAGGCCAACTCCAGTGTATATTTGGGCTCCTGCTCCTGCTGCTGCCAACTTCTGCCAACTCCAGGGTGTGATTCATCCAATTTTTGGGCTCCTGAAGCCAACTCCAGTGTATATTTGGGCTCCTGCTGCTGCTGCCAACTTCTGCCAACTCCAGGGTGTGATTCATCCAATTTTTGGGCTCCTGAGGCCAACTCCAGTGTATATTTGGGCTCCTTCTGCCCCTCATAGTGATGCCACTTCAACTCTCTGCAATTGTGCCGCTCTGCGATTCTATTAGCGATGCCTCTGATCTGCATGTGATATTTCTTCAAAGTATTATTTAACAAACCCAGCACGCATCCTGTGCGTGTTACAGCAAGGCTGAATGGTTTACAACCCTATTGAGGCTGTAGGAGGCTCAGAAATAGCCGTTTTTAATAGCGATTCGTCGCGAATTTATTCGGGTCGAAACGATTTTTGTCGGAAAATTCGGCGAATCAGTCGAATCGAATTTTTCAAAAGTTCGCTCATCTCTAGTCCCTACAGAACTCCATAAATGGTTCCCGGCCGTCTCACCTAACTGCTGGAGGTGTGGGGAGGAAAGAGGAGACCTATTACACGTCTTCTGGTCCTGCAGCAAGCTAAAACACTATTGGGGTTTGGTGAGACAGATCACGGAAAAGGTGTCCGGCATCCCGATCCCGGACGACCCGGCCCTCTGCCTTCTCCACGTATCGGAAATGCCTGTGAAACGGTACCGTAAATCCATGATCCGTCATCTGCTCAATGCAGCCAAGGCCGGCATTCCCCAGATGTGGAAAAAGGAGGAGCCCCCATCGATTGCAGGCTGGTGTCAGAGGGTAAATGACATTATGCGATTTGAAAACGTAGTGTCCTCCAGAGATGGTACATACGAGAAATGTATGACTACTTGGTATGGCTGGATGGCCTTCACTGAGTCACCGGAGGGCAGGGATGTGCTGGCGATGCTGTGAGCCCACTCCCTCCCCCCGCTAGCCCTTACCAACTCCCCCCCCGCCCCCCCCTCTTTTCTTTTCCCCAATTTTTCCATCCCCCCCTCTTTCCTGTTCGTGTTCTGTCTTTAGGTTCGTACCCTCGGTTAGAACTGTCAGTATCTGTTATTTGTTGACATGTTTTAGCATAAGAAGGAATTGGAGAGTTGGGGCCTCTACTAATTTAACCGCTCATGAGACAAGAAACAACAACGAGTGGCACTCCAAATTCTCCATTTTATTGTGACATTCTTGCTGAGAATACTGACAAGTATTTTTTCATACCAGTTGATGACTAGATATATGTTAAAATTCATGTTCTTTTGTCTATTGAAAACTTGAATAAATAAAGAGTTTATATAAACAAAGTAATCAGCCTAAATGTCATTCGTCCATACGTCCTCCCCACTTACCTTCTCACCTACGCGCTGCGTGGTTATCAACCACTTCACCTGGGTGCCCACCTGGGGGTTTTTTTAATATATGTTTTTTATCATGGTATATGTTGTTTTGTCTTGTATATGATCAGTGTATATATAATTTTTTTTGATTTAATAAATATTTGAAATTTATGCTTGGTGTGCAGCCTAATTAGTAGGAATATTGAGGTGGGGTAGCCCTGGAATCCCACCTATATAAGTGTGTTATGTGAGTTTTGGACGGTTCCCCGCTGTGTGAAACTCCCCAGGTCGCCCGACCAACTCACCTCTTCCCCAATCCTACGAGGCATATGCAGCCGTTCGAGCCCCTTTGTCCAGGGGCTCGGCTAATACGAGTGGATCTGAGAGTGCTGGCGGTCACATCGCCTGCTACCCTCTAACAGGGAGCGTGTCCACTCAATGCTAGTGGGATAGCAGGGATGCAGCAGTTGCTCGCGCATGCGCCGTTGGACTGGAAAAGAAGGTGAATTTATGGCCGGCCTGGGAGGTTCCACACAGCGGGACATCCCATAAGGATGCCTTGGGGGGAGGGAATCAATTATAGATTCCTGGGCCGATATCCGTGGGTTTTGGTTCACTTTAAATAAAATTAAAGACTGATTTGTATTCCTCTCCACTTAGGGAGGAACATAATCTGGGATTTTCACTCTCCAGGGTTTTGTTCCTCATCCTAGGGGCATCCAACCCCCAGAAACTTTCACTATGCTTACCTCTCAAGCGATCCCGCAGCTCATGTGAGGAATCTCCTCTTATCAGTGTTCTAAGTTGCGCATATTAATGAGTGGCATAGAAAGCTGAATAACGGGGGAGCGTGCAGGGATGCAGCAGCGGCCTGCACATGTGCCGTGGGATCCCTGGAAAGATACATTTAACAGCAATCTTGGGCGTTTCAGACACTGATGTGCTGCAGGTCCAGCTTACCAAGTGTGATAAAACATAACATTTAATGTAACATTTTTAAATATAGCATGACCTGTGTGGAGTGAATATCCTGGGCTCCCCATTCAAAGGTAACGCGTTTCGGGGTTACCTCACCCCTTAATCCTACGTTTCAGACACTGAACCATCCCTAGTTGCCATGCCCCGCGAAGAGGAAGACAGCTGGTCCTAGAGACTTATCGACTCTAGGTCAGTGGTTGTTCCTCGTTAAAGACCCCTAATAAGCCCATAGCTGTGCATTATTCCTCATCCTTTGGTGTTCTTGGGTTGGGGCAGCTATGGGGATTATTTAAGAAGGGATAGCGCCAGGTAGAGACTCGTAGCGGCTGGCAGCGTCATGTGAATGCCGGGAGCTGTACAGGAAACATTTATGAAAGTGACTCTGGTGAGCGCCTTTAAGAGCGCCATGTAGCGTCACATGTATTACAGGGGCGGCTCAGTGTACAGTGCCGGCGCTCTAGGTTCAGGAGCGCCAGGTATTACCTTTCGCTCAGTGTCGCTCTCCCATATATTTCAATGGCTGTTCCTTTGCTTGTGTTTAAACAGCGTGTTTGACATTTTTTTTTTTTTTTGCTCCAATCATTGTGTGACCTCTCCTGGCTGCAAACACCTTTTGACCTTTTTATATTTTTATGCAGAATTGTCATTACAGGTCTGGCACTAAAGTGTTAATGTCACAATGTTATACAATGTCATTCCATGTGTTTTCTCTTTGTTACTGGTGGATATGTTTTCAAAAACAGACTTTAATCACACAGCATCTGGCGCTCTATGCGATAGCGACCAGCTTTAGAGCGCCGATGCTGTGTGTGTGCAGTATGGTGTGGAACGCTGAGAGTCGGTCGCACTGAGCTGGCGCTACCTCTCGCTGTACTGGTGTTAGAGCACCCAACATACATCACATTCATCAATGTGGGCCAGGTTACTACAGCGACTGAGGCGCTCTGTTACAGCGCCCGATACCCGCTTACAGCGTCTACTAGCGGCCGCTCTAAGCACCGCTATACAGGCGTTAGTAATGTATCAGCCTCTATATCAGTGATCTGACCGATCCTGTCCTCGGGTGGGCGTGCATGCAGCGTGCTTTCCCACTGGCAGTCAAGTGGGGTGCAGGAGTACAGAATCCTGTGTACATTTTTCAGGGATCTTTAACCAAAGGGTACCCCAAATCAGGAAGTGGGTTAAAAGGGACCTAAAGTCATTTTTCACTTTAGCTTTGCTATAATGCCAGAGAGATTTCATCCTGAATTCAAATTTCTTTGACTTATCACTATAAGGAAGATCTGAGCCAATGGTGCAAGGCCAAGATCTGGTTTACACGTGCAAATAAAAAATATAACATTATTATATTATATATTATATATATTATATATATATTATATAATATCTATACAGAGTAATACCGCGCTGCTCAAGAAATATAATAAATAGCTCAACGTGTAATTAAGGGGATCCCTCACCCCATAAGAATACAACTAAAAACACATATAAGATACACAGAGCTAATAAATGTCCAAGGTGATGAAAGTTAATACACACGTAATCTCCACCAAGTGAGTGATCACTCACTTGGTGGAGATTACGTGTGGATTAACTTTCATCACCTTGGACATTTATTAGCGCTGTGTATCTTATATATTATATAATATATAATATTTTTTTTTAAATATGGCTTGACATTTTTGTTACAATCCTACCATGATAAAACTGTACATTAGTTGGGGAGTGTCCAGGCATCTGTCAGCTCTCGTCCCCATGATGGCAGATGGTTGCACCACCAGAGAGCTGGCAGGCGGCCATGTAACCTACTTCATGAAGAGTGTCAGCCAAAGAAAACGATCAGTCTCCTTCTTAGCTCAGGTCTCCTGGCCGATTGCCGACTTTCTGGTCATGTTAACGCTGGGCCTTGGGGGAGATACACTGACGACTCCAGGCTTTGGGCTTCTTAGATCTATCTGATACCTATTTCTAATGTCAATGCTGTCAGACGCGCTGAATAATCAAAACCAAATAAACACGCACAATTCTGTAGCCATCAGATTAGGACATAGAATCTACCTCCATTATAAGCACAATCCATGCAGCCATAGCCACACTCTTGATAGTCACCAAACCAATGGCCTCCATCATTCTTCAGAAGATGTTTCCATTGAATCCAGTGGTGGATGCTTTATAACATTCCAACTAAGAATCTAAGGTTTCTATGCAGCCGAATGACAACAGAAACCTTGTTCATGCCCGACAATGATGAATAGTTCCTGTACAGAAGCTACCTGCAGATACTGGATGGATCAGTATGGAACTAAAAGGTTCTGATTGCCTAATGTCTCGTCATTTTAACACAGGGCTGTGAGGGACAGACTCTGATGATTCCAAACAGTTGGCTTCCTAGTTATACTCAACACCTAAACCATCCATGCTCACAATGTGCTGAACAATAAGCACGAGGTACATACACACTATTCTCTAGTCACTAGATACTGGAAGAGGGAGACAGTACTCCACTGCAATTATGAGGCCCAACTATGAAACCTCAATCATTATTTCTCCACCACCAGATTTCACCAGGAATGGTACCAGGCATCCCTTTGTTTAAATAGCATATTTTAGACATTTTATTGGGTTAAGCCTTTGACTAACCTTCAGATAGGCAAGTAGATACTTGTACCTTCAGGCTACAGTGGTACCAGGAAAGAGTAGAAGGCTGCTTACGCCTCAACTACAGAAAAGGCATTAGTGGCCAATTACCATTCAAAACACATTTGGCATTCCTGGTCAAAGCGTTTCTTCAGTTCAATACCCTAACCTAGAAATTGTAATGGGTTAGCTGGCCCTCCAGGTAACCACAAGGACTTATTCTACCAGGGTACAATGGTACCAGGGATAAGCATAGGGCTGCTTATAGCTCCCAACACAAATTGGACATTATTAGTCAAGGCTTTTCTTTAGTTCAAATCCCTAACCTAGATATTGTAACTGGTTAGCCAACCCTCACAGTAGCCACAAGGACTATTTATATAGGGCAATAGATACTTTTTCTACCAGGGCACAGTGGTAACAGGAATAAGCATAGGGCTGTTTATACCTCCCAACACAATTTGGACATACTGGTCAAGTTTTTCTTTTAGTCCAATACCCTAATACCCTAACCTAGAGATTGTAATGGGTAAGATGACACTCAAGGAAGCCACAAGGCTTAACCTTTAAATAAGCCAATAGACACTTCTACTTCCAGACTATACACACATAAGAACTTTTTACTATTTGCGTTTTGAAAGAATGCTGTTTGAAGGCGAGTCATTATTGCGTACAACAAATGAGTGTAGCCATCCGAAACACTGTAATCCTTCTAAAGAACAAATTTTATCTGTTAATAGTAATCTCAAGAAGCAAATGAGAGAGGAGCTGATGCTCTTCCAAAAAATGAAAAATGAAAAAAAAAATCATAATTACTGCGATAGTTTATATGTTCAATCTAATCAGCTCCGTGTTTCATTCATCACCAGGCGTGCCCAGAAAGACGCTCACTCACAGCTCACTCTTGTTTGACTTGTCCGTCCACCGCCCATTAGCATGTCATTCTTCTTCATTTATATTGAATGGTGATCCTTCAATCTTGAAACAGTGAGTAGAACTATATGGGGGGGGGGGGGAGTTTATTAATAGCGGAAATTTCGGTGCTTGTTTAATTAGAGCAACTAATACGAGTTTGCTTTTAAAGCAGAAAGATAGCTGAGCATTTACAATGATAACAGATTTACTGCATGAACTGAATCGCTTCTAATTCCGCTGGAGATTTGTCACATTTGATCACGTGCCAGGCTGCTGTATATTCTCCTCTACAAACTGATGCATGGCGGCATTTATTACAGCCGCTTTAATTATGATAGAGTCAAATCTTCAAGAAAACTTTTTATAATGCCAGAAGGATACAATAAACAAACTGCCGATACTGACCTTAGCCTGAAACAACTGGATGCCCTAACGGGTAAATGCCACGCGGTACAAGATTTCAGAATAGTGCCCCCAAACACACACACACATCCATTTACACCCCAAGGAAAAAAGATGGAGAGAATGTAGAAAACAGAGAGGAACATAGAAAAGTGTAAGACAGATCGATGAATGTCATAAGGAAAAGAAATAGGAAAATTAAGAGGCTGATTCATTAATAGCGGCAGGTAGCGACAGTTGAGCGACTGTAGCGGTATTTTCAGAGCGCCCGCTAGTAGTCGCTGTGCTTGGCCATTGTTCGGTTGTTGATAGCGACTCAGTCGGTTTGCAGTAATGTTGAATACGGGGTGAGGAGTCGCTATTTGACAGGTTCCGCGATGTATGGGTGCGCATGATAGCGACTTGTCAGAGCGACCGGCTTCCACCACATTCATCAAAAAATCACGCTCAAAAAATTCTCGCGCTGTGAAATGCATGTTTAAACCCCAGAGCGCTGGCGGCGATGTGTTAAAAGTAGTTTTTTAACCCCCAAACCACCATATTTTTGGAAACCAAAAAAAAAAAAATTTGGAAAGAATTTAGTAATATGAATACATTATCAGACCTGTAATATCAATTCTGCACAATTTTTTTTTTTTTTTTTACCTTACAAAAATTAAATAACATGGCAGAAGTGGTCACAGAATTTTTCACATTTAAAAAAAAAAAAAAAAAACATTAATAACAATTAATTATTAATATTTAAAGATTGTTCCATTGAAATGCATTGGAGAGCGCCAGGTAGCAAGAGGTCATACCTGTCGCTGTTCAAGGTCCGACGCTGGCGCTGTGGGCTGAGGCTGGAATAATGATGAATGAGTGGCTATATGGCGCTATCTCAGTCGCTAAGCAGGATTGGCTTGATAAATGTGTGATTGTGGTGGGGAGCCGGCATTCTCGTGGCGGGGCCCGTCATTACCGGCCGCTCACCAGTCGCTACCTGACGCTATTCCTTCATAAATAAGGGCCTAAGCAATAAAAGTAGAGTGGAAAAGGGAAAACAATGGAATGTGGAAAAGAGAGAGAGAGAACATAAAAAGGGAAAGTTGTAGGGCCCGACAACACGCTGCCTAGCAGGAGGCACCCACTGAGTCCCCGAGTTGGATACAGCCACTGAACCGCAGTAAGTAAAATGTAATCGGATAACTCTTCTGATTCTGTTGGTATAGTTACTTTATGGGAAGCCCATTGATGAGCCTGCTTGGTGTGCATTTTTTATTATTTTAGATGGGATACTGAATTATGACGTCATACACGTTCCTTTTGTTCTTGGCATTCAGTCACCATCCAATGATTATATGTAGAGATGAGCGAACTTCTTGAAAGTTCGATTCGGGCGATTCGCCGAATTTCCCCAAGAAATTCGGGTTCGCCCGAATCGAACTTTCACGAATCGCTCATCTGAAAAAAAAAATGCCGGCATGGTGGGAGCGAGCAGGCCGGCTACGCTGTCAGCGGGCGGCGGAAGCCAGCCCGCTGACAGCGCAGCCGGCCTGCCCGCTCCCACCATGCCGGCATTTTTTTTAAAAGCAAACACTTACCTGCATGGTCGGAGCGTGGAGGCCGGCGCCGCTCTCAGCTGTCATCAGAGGACGCGTCATCAGAGGGTGCCTGAGAGCGGCGCCGGCCTCCACGCTCCGACCATGCAGGTAAAGTGTTTGCTTTTAAAAAAAATGCCGGCATGGTGGGAGCGGGCAGGCCGGCTGCGCTGTCAGCGGGCCGGCTTCCGCCGCCCGCTGACAGCGTAGCCGGCCTGCCCGCTCCCACCATGCCGGCATTTTTATTTTTTTATTTCAGGGAAAATTCAACCGTCACGAACCAAAAAAAAATTCGGGTTCGTGACAAATCGAATTTTCCCCAAAATTCGGAGCGAATTCCGGTTGTCCGAACCGGTTCGCTCATCCCTAATTATATGCAGATTTCAGGTACTTTTGTGTGTCCCTACCTGCATCTATGACTAAGAATGTGGATGTTATGATTGTTATATTGAATTGTTTCCTTTTTGTGTACCCTTTCTTCTTTTTTTTTTTCACTTATGCAATGTATAGGCTGAAATTACATTGGCAACAGCTGAATGATTTTCACAAGATGAAAAGAGGTGCAGAAGAAGCCCTAAATAGGGCGAAACTAGTTCACCTTCACCACTAAGTAAACTTGTTTTCCAAGTGTTGTATTTCTCTAAAGTGTCTTGGCCGTATATGAAGTGTTACATTTTCCCATGTATCAATTTATAGATTACGTTTACCTATTGTAAGAGCCTGGATCGCTACACCAAAAATCATGTAAATAATATTTTTAAATTGGAGATGATTTATTCTCATGAAGGAGGGGAGGAATGAATTTACCACCTCCCTCCTCTTTTTATATTCAGATCAAATAAAGTCTGTATATTTTTTCAAATGTGTTAGCATAAGCGAATTTCTTACAGCGTGGTCACACTTGGAGGTCTTAAAAACCTGGGGTTGACCTATACCCAGAAATATACTGTTGTTATTATAAAGTTGTAGGGAAGGTGAAAAGATGGGGAGAAGGAAGCAATGTCATGAGAGAAATAGAGGGAACCAGGCTTACACTGGCCTACCAGGACACAAGGAAATCCACCAGTGGGCCGCTGAACCCACCATAGAAGTCTCATGCCTCAGTGTCCATGTCTACATGGTGCTAATAGCCCCATACTTTGGCCTAGGTCTATGTACATAAGACCTAAAAATAACCTTTCGTATCTGTATGGTGGGCGCCCGGAGTCAGTTCTAGTGGCCCCACGACACCCCCAGTCCGACACTGGAGGGAATATGAGAAAAGGTGCACAGAAAAGAATGAGAAAGAGAGATGAGAGATGAATGGAGCAAGAGAGACAGAGGGTAAAAGAATGTGAAAGAAAGAAAAGAAAAGTAGAGAAGACCGAGAAGAGAGCAAGAAATAAAGAAAGAATGTGAAAAGGGGATGGAAGGGAAATAAAAAGTGGGGAGGACTGTTGAAATAAAGAAGGGAATGTGAAAAAGAAAAGGAGGGATCACCTACAAGAATAATGAAAAAGTTAGAAATAAAAATCTGAAGCTAGAAAAATTCAAAGAGAATAAAGGGCAAAATTTGGAAAAGAAGGTGACACCCTAGTGAGAGGAACCATAGTAACATAATATGTAAGGCTGAATAAAGACTTTAGTCCATCCAGTTCAGCCTGTTTAATTCCCTCCAGTGGTCTAGTAGCCATAGCTGGAAATGTCATTACATGCCAGGAAGGCATCAAGGCCACGTTTGAACGTTTTTACTGTATCCATCATTACTACCTCCTCTGGCAGCGAGTTCCATAGTCTCACTGCTCTTACAGAGAAGAATCCCCTCCTATGTCGGTGGAGAAAGCACCTTTCCTCTAACCTTAGTGGATGCCCCCGGGTTATGGTTACACTCCGGGGTATAAATAGATTGTGGGACAGATCCTTGTATTGACCCCGAATATATTTATACATAGTTATTAGATCACCCCTCAATCGTCTTTTTTCTAGACTAAATAAACCTAACTTGGACAATCTTTCCGGGTACTCTAGCCCCCGCACTCCTTTTATTAACTTTGTTGCCCTTCTTTGAACGCGCTCCAGTTCTGATATGTCATTCTTAACCAGACATAATGATAATATGCGAAAGACTTCAGAACCGGCCTCCCCCCAGGGGCATTCTGATTAGGGAAGCCCCACTGTGTGAACCCCACTCACTCGTTTGTCATAAGGAAAAGAAATAGGAAAATTGAGCAAGAAAGGCAGAAAAATAAGAAAGACCAATGTTGAAAACAGGGAAAACAATGGAATGTGGAAAAGAGAGAGAGAAGGTAAAAGACGAAGTTGTAGCGAAGTGAAAAGATGGGGAGAAGGAAGAAATGTTATGAGAGAAATAGAGGAAACCAGGCTAAGACGGGGATACACCAGGATACAAGGAAATCCACCGGTAGGCCGCTTAAAGTGGACCAACACCCAGATCCCTCCCCGCGGGGCATCCGAAATCGGGATGTCCCGCGGGGTGAAACCCTCCAGGACGCCCAGAAACCTTACCTTAACCCCGTTCCAACGGCGCATGCGCGGGCTGCGGTCGCGTCTCGCGCTTTCCCCTAGCAGGGCGCGCACCCGCGCCGGCCGTTTGTGAATGGCCGGGCGGGCGCGCTCCCTGTTAGAGGGAAGCACGAGACGCAGCCTCCAGCGCTCAGAGCCGCTGTGGTTGGACGCCGCTTGTACGTGCATACCACAGCGGCTCTGATCGCTCTGATTGGACGAGCGCCTGCGTAGGAGCGTGGTGAGGTGAGTGTTTCCGGGCGTTCTGGGGGGGTTTCACACAGCGGGGCACCCCCGATCGGGGTGCCCCACCGAAGTGGACCAAAACCCAGGATAGTCAAAATCCTGGGTGTTGGTCCACTTTAATTCACCCTAGAAGTCTCTTGCGGTCACCTGTGCAGCCATAGGTCTAACACACCCCACCCCAGAAGCCAGCCATGGATCCAGCACTGAGCTAACTGCAAATTAACTGGACCTTCACCCTAAATAGAATCTTATAGATTCGCGGGGCCGATCCAGCTGGTTGTTGGTCCACTTTAAAGCGGACCAAAACCCACATTTTTAACTAACATCCCCTGAATTCTTCCCCCCCATGAAGAGTACCTTGTGCCAATTTTCATTGCTCCTGTTTCGCTCTAATCCCAGATAAGTTTTAGTTGTAAAGCTCCGTCTCCTCCATTCACTGTCACTGCTGTGTGTGGCAATGATGTCATAGCAGCACCTAAGCAATGACTGATCACCTGCCATCTTACAGAGAGGAACAGCAAAAAAAAAAGTGTTCGGAAGTAAAAGAAAATAGACTTTCAGTCCACTTTAAGTTAGGTGCTTTAGATCTCTGTGAGTTTATATACACACACACACGTGTTCCTAGGGAGATTATTTATCAAATTGTAGAGATTTTCTCATTTTCGCTTAAAAATTCCTGCCCCTCTCCTGGAAAAAGTGACATGTTTCCCACACAAAATAATAATATCTAATATTATGTAAGAGATTTTAAAAGCTAAGTTTCTTACCTATGAGTCAGGCTTTGCAAAGAATATGTCCAACCTCTTATGCCCACAAGATGTGTCTCCGGAAACATCCAGTGCTCACAGCAAGAAAAAAACATTCTCATGGCAGAACCTGGCAACCTATTAACAAAGGAATAAATAAAGTTCTAACCTTAAAGTGGACCAAACCCCAGGATAGTCAAAAGTTTTGACTATCCTGGGTTTTGCTCCTTTCCCCGGTCGGGGTGCCCAACTGTGTGAAACCCCCCAGGACACCCGAACGGACTCACCTCTTCCCGGTCCCATGGCGCGTCTAAGAGCAGCGGCTCTGACCGCCGCATCTTCCGCTTCCCTCTAACAGGAGCGTGCCCGCCGCGGCCATTCACTAATGCTTGGCACGCGTACTGCTAAAGGGAGACGGAAGATGCGGTGGTCAGAGCTGCTGCTCTTAGACGCGCCATGGGACCGGGAAGAGGTGAGTCCGTTGGGCGTCTTGGGGGGTTTCACACAGCGGGGCACCCCGACCGGGGAAAGGACCAAAACCCAGGATAGTCAAAATCCTGGGTTTTGGTCCACTTTAACATCATTGCCACAAAACGCTGCATATAATTTATTTGATTCTGATACAAAACAGGGAAAACACCCTAAAAACCCATTGGTCACAGAAGGGCCATAACCCAGCATACCCAGGCATTCTCCAGGAACCCTGAAGTCTTCAGGGACCATTTTAACCGGACCTTCACCCTGAATAAGAGCATATTTTATATGTTCCCCCCGTACATACAGATTGCTCACATTAATCCGGACCTTCACCCTGAATAAGAGCCTATCTTATATGTTTCCCCCCCTGCACATACAGATTGCCCACATTAATCCAGACCCTCACCCTGAATAAGAGCCTATCTTATATGTTTCCCACACCCTGTACATACAGATTGCTCACATTAATCCAGACCTTCACCCTGAATAAGAGCCTATCTTGTATGTTTCCCCCACCCTGTACATACAGATTGCCCACATTAATCCAGACCCTCACCCTAAATAAGAGCCTATCTTATATGTTTCCCCCTCTGTACATACAGATTGCTCACATTAATCCGGACCTCCACACTGAATAAGAGCCTATCTTATACGTTTCCCCCCTGTACATACAGATTGCCCGCATTAATCCGGACCTTCACCCTGAATAAGAGCCTATCTTGTATGTTTCCCACACCCTGTACATACAGATTGCCCACATTAATCCGGACCCTCACCCTGAATAAGAGCCTATCTTATATGTTCCCCCCCACTGCACATACAGATTGCCCACATTAATCCAGACCCTCACCCTGAATAAGAGCCTATCTTGTATGTTTCCCCCACCCTTTACATACAGATTGCCCACATTAATCCAGACCCTCACCCTAAATAAGAGCCTATCTTATATGTTTCCCCCTCTGTACATACAGATTGCTCACATTAATCCGGACCCCCACCCTGAATAAGAGCCTATCTTATATGTTCCCCCACCCTGTACATACAGATTGCTCACATTAATCCGGACCCCCACCCTGAATAAGAGCCTATCTTATATGTTCCCCCACCCTGTACATACAGATTGCTCACATTAATCCGGACCCTCACACTGAATAAAAGCCTATCTTATATGTTTCCCACACCCTGTCTACATTAAAAATCATCCTACCTCCATCTACTGCATGTTATGAGCCTTTAAACATCCAAGAGTCTCAGGCTGCCTGCAAGCAGGAAGTGTCTTCTGACTGTGCCGCTATGCATTCTGGGATTGCTGACCTTTTCCTGACCCCAGCTCTGCTCTGTCTGTACAAAGCACAGCTATAACCTGCCCCCTGCACTTTTGTCCCCGCTCTCCTCTCCTCAGTATGTGATGCTTCTGAGGCAAGATGGCGGCCGCCCTATATCTGTACAGGAGAGTTGCCGCCTGACACATCACTTCCGGTTTGGGCAGAAGTGTCTGGGCGGCGGATGTGCACCATCCGGCTCTGTTGCGGAGATGCGACGTGTGAACATGGGGTGAGTATATAAGGCAGGGGGTGGAAAGGCAGTGTCATGCCCCGTGGGACACCCGCCTTTAAGGTAAGCCCACAACCCCCAATCTCTGCTGCTAGCTTTACCATTGTTCAAGCCCCCGTTTGCCGGGACGCTATACACGCCTAGCTGGACACGGTTGCCCCCAGGACTTAGTAGCACAAAGGATGTGAGCTTACAGGGGGTTAAGGCAGGTGAACCAAAGGCCAGACTGGGCAATGTCGAGAAGCCGGGGTCATACACGAGTAGTCGATCCTTATATATCGCGGCACCAAGGGAGAGACAATAGATGAGTCGAGGTCAAGCTAAAGGTCAATCCGGGAGGTCACGGGTTCGCGGTACAAGGGGTAAGGCAGAAGCGTGGTCAGGGTACAAGCAGGGGTCGGTCCAGGTGGCAATCACAGAATGGTCAAACTAAGCAAGGTCGGCAATGGGATCAAACAGGAATATAGAAGATCAAAGACACACCCACCCAGCTAAACGCTATCACGGGCACTGATGCACTGGAGGAGTAAAACCTTTATAGGGCTGAGCACTACAGGATAGGACAAGGGACAAGGGACAAAGGTGTGTAGTGATTGGTGTACATTCAACTCACTGGGCTGGATGCCCAAAAGAACTTGAGGGACATTACACCCAGGACATAATTAAAAGGGATTGGTCCCTTTAACTCAGCCTCCGGTGGGTACGCTGTGTGCAGCGCCGCCGGGGGGCATAACAGGTACGTTACACAATCACAGGAACCGGGGATGCAGCGGTGAGGAGGGGAGGTGGCTGTGCTCGGTGCTGCTCGAGCCGCCACTGCCCGAGACCCGGCCAGCCGCCCGGAGACAGCGCGGGACCAGAGACGAGGTGAGTCTACCGTGACAGACAGCACTCAGCCTCACCCAGCAGAAGAGGCATGGGAAGCCGCGTGCGCTGGTGGTGCATCTGAGCGGTCCCTTTCCCTCCCCTCTCACTTTGGACATGTGATTGCCGGCCTTTGCTATCTCCTTGGTGGCATCATTTTTGTTACATTGTTTCTCCTTTCTGCTTGTTACCATTTGTATCCATGATTCACACTTTATGGGGCTGTTTACTATTATAAGGCAGAGTGCTGTGGAGATTGTTCTTCTTTATGGGAATCTGATATATGCAATTCACTTTGGGGTTTACTCATCAAGGGATAGCGCCAGGTAGTGCCTTGTAAGCGGCAGGCAGCGTCTGGTGAACAATGGGCGCTGTACGCAAAACCACATTTATGAAGCCGATTCTGGTGAGCGACTCTAACAGCGCCATGTAGTGTACGATTCATCATTACCCAAGACTCAGCGTATAGCGCCAGCGCTCAAGCTTCCGTTCGTTTTTTTTTTACTCTCAAATATTTCTGACATGCAAATATAAAGTATATTCCGCACCATCAATAGATATCAATAGATAAATAAAGATCACTATCTTATATTGCCAGTGGCCGTGCTTGCGGCTGGGAGCTATCGCATCTAAATAGCACAAATAATGTGCTATGTGCAAAATGTGCAAAGTGCTGTGCTAAATACATAAAGTGCAATTTTAAATTTCATATAATATCTCAGGATAATAGATTATATGAAATTGTACTTTATGTATTTAGCACAGCACTTTGCACATTTTGCACCTTATAATTAAGGTACTTATTAGATTAATTATTGGTGGATTAATTGGATATTATTTTGATTATTTGTTGGGCTTTGTATTTAGATGACACTGAGATTATGGACCCATTCGGGATATCCCTTATAATGAATTGTCTGGGAATGTATGTTTTTTAAAATGTCTTTATGTGATTTTTAATGGGTAAATACAATAAAGATGAATGAGATTTTGAGTTGATGAATTGCTGTGGAGAGGGTGCTGCGATCTGGGGATAATTGGGTGGTTGCTGGAACCACAACAGGATATTATTTGAAATATTTCTGACATCTCTCCTGGCCTTGAATAAACTATATTTGATTTCTTTTTTTTTTTTTTTTTTTTTTTTAGCATTTTATGCAGAATTGATCTTACAGGTCTGGCACAGGTCTATTAATGTCACAGTACTCCAACAATGTCATTCCATGTGTTTTTGCTTTGTTACTGGTGGGAATGTGTTCAAAAAATCACTTTAATCACACAGCGTCTGGCGCTATAATATAGCGAACCAATTTTGAATGCCAACGCTGTGTGAGGGTGATTTTTTGATGAATACGGTGTGAGTCGCTGAGAGTCGGTCACTCTGAGCAGTCGCTACCTTTCGCTTATTATAGCGTAATACTGGTGTTACAGCGACCAATGTACATCTCATTCATGAATGCCGGCCAGCGTACTACAGCGACTGAGGTGCTCAGTTACAGCGCCCGAGATCCGCTTACAGCGTCTACTAGCGGTCACTCTAAGCGCCGCACTACAGACGCTCATCCGTCAATACCTGCCGTTAGTAATCAATCAGCCTGCAGTTAACTATATTGATCTAGTTATTTTTTGTGCTATCACAGTCATAACATTTTTTGCTATTTTTGAATTTTCCTTTACTTCATTGATTCACTTTAATAATATTATTTATTTATATTTATAATGTTTATTTATTTAAGCACATGCCACTTTGTGGGTTTACATATCTAGTTAGAGTTTGCATTATTAAGGGAGTGCCCCATTTTTGAGCCGACACAAAATAACCTCTGGGCCCAGTAATCTATTCATTTATTTTTTTATATTTTTGGAGCCCCCCATCCTTATATGCATTTATTTATTTACAGATAAGAAATTTGAGGGGAAGGGCCAGCTTGGTTTGTAATGTGTGCTTTTGTCTTATGTGTTCTGTTTATAATGGTGCATTAATGCATGTTTCAATAAAAAATACAATTCTGTGAGTACTCACCTGTAGAATTATTTTGTAGTATACAGCACGTCCTGTTTCACTTATTCCTTACGCCTGGGTTATCCGCCACAAGGTGGCGCTGTGGACTGCAGAAAGACTTGTGGCATCTCCCGGCCCTATAAAAAGCCAGGAACCTCTCACAAATTCCCAGTGTTACAAAGCAGTTAGACAAGAACCCGGGATAACAATAATGAAGGAAATCCCAAAAAGAGCATTTGAACAAATCACCATACAGAGGTGACCAAGAGCAATAATAACAAGGGAGGGATGAAACAGGACGTGCTGTATACTACAAAAACAATTCTACAGGCGAGTACTCACAGAATTGTATTTTTCCAAGTATACAGCACGTCCTGTTTCACTTATTCCTTACGTCTGGGACATCCAAAAGCAGTGTCCGTAAGGTAGGGTGGGATCCCCAAAAAGCAACGGCGGCCAACTCACACCACTGCCGCCTGAAGAACCTTGCAGCCGAAAGCAGCATCGGCTGAGGCCCTAACATCAACCTTGTAAAGCTTGGAAAAAGTATGAACAGAAGACCAAGTAGCGGCCTTACAAACTTGTTCAACAGAAGCTTGGTGCTGAAAGGCTCAAGAGGCACCAATATCACGAGTGGAATGAGCAGTAAGACAGAAGGGAGGCTCCTTCCCCTTAGCGGAATAGGCTTGCACCACCGCCTGACGGATCCACTTGCTGATAGTGGATTTAGCCGGAGACAAGCCCTTCCTAGGTCCAGAAGGGAGAACAAAAAGCGCATCAGTCTTCCTGAAAGATTCAGTAGCAACCAAATAAAACTTCAAAGCCCTGACCACATCCAAGGAATGCAAGGTCCGCTCCTTAGGATTATTAGGATTAGGGCACAAAGAAGGCAAAACAATGTCCTGGTTGAGATGAAGGGCAGACACAACCTTAGGCACGAAATCTGGCTTAAACCGAAACACCACCTTATCCTGGTGTCGCTCAAAATAAGGAGGTTGGATAGAAAGTGCCGCCAACTCAGAAACACGCCTGACAGAAGTGTTAGCCACCAAAAAGGCTACCTTAAGAGTCAGAATGGACAAGGCGGCCCCCCGTAGAGGCTCAAAGGGAGGACCCTGCAGAGCAGACAACACCAGATTCAGATCCCAAACTGGTAACATAGGCTTACGTGGCGGACGCACGTGAGTAACCCCCTGGAAAAAGGTCTTAACCAACCGGTGATTGGCAAAGGATCTCTGGAAAAAAATTGCCAGAGCTGAAACATGACCTTTGAGGGTACTAAGTTGAAGGCCCGAATCCAAACCATGTTGCAAGAATTCCAGAATCCTAGTAATAGAAAACACCCTACAGGGAAGAGACTTGGACTCACACCAGGCAATGTAAGCATGCCAGATCCTGTAGTAGATAAAGGACGAGGACTTCTTCCTAGCCTGAATCATAGTAGCCACAACAGAAGCCGGCAACCCCTTACCCATCAAGATGGAGGTTTCAGCAGCCAAGCTGTCAAAGCCAGCTTTTGTAAATTGGGATGGCACAGCCGTCCCTGAGTGAGCAGGTCTGGATCCTTGGGCAGGACGTATTGATCTACTGCCAACTACACTATGTCTGCGAACCACACCCTTCTTGGCCAACAGGGGGCCAACAGAATGGTTGGCACCCCTTCCTGGGCTATCTTGCGCAGCACCCTGCCCAGCAGAGGAAATGGAGGGAACACATAGAGAAACCGAAACCCCGTCCAAGGCATCGCTAGCGCATCCGTGGCGAGAGCCAGAGGGTCCTGTGACAGAGAGACAAAGAATGGAAGCTGTGATTGTGACGGGCCGCAAACAGGTCCACATCTGGCAGACTCCAGCAGTGGCACAGGGAGCGAAATACCCTGTTGCTGAGGGACCATTCCCCCAGCCAAGACATCCCCCTGCTCAAGGAGTCTGCCTCCAGGTTTTCCACTCCCGAGATGTAAAATGCTGAGATGAAGGGGACATTCAGGGGAGGGGACATTCTCTTCCACCCAGGACAGTATCAGGGACACTTCCTAGAGGGCTCGCTTGTTCCGAGTCTCTCCCTGATGATTGATGTCTGGTTGTCCGAGCGGATCTGAACAGCCCGACCCCGAAGGTGCGGGGTCAACTGGGAGAGAACCGACCTTATCGCCCGCAGTTCTAGAATGTTGATGGGAGTATGGGCCTCCTGGGGGCTCCACCGACCCTGGAATTTCAGAGACTTCCAAAAGCCCCCCAACCTGACAGACTGGCATCTGTGGTGACAGTCTCCCAACACTGGGGCAGTCTGTCCACTAGAAGGTTCCTTGAGTCCAGCCACCACGAGAGGGACTGTCTGGCCAGAGGGCACAGAGCAAATTCCCGATCCAGGGACACAGGGTCCTGATCCCACACTGACAAGAGGTGCAACTGAAGAGATCTCATGTGAAACTGAGCATAGGGGACCGCCTCGAAGCAGGATACCATCAGGCCCACTAACTGCATCCCCTGCCGAATGGAGGGATGAGGACAAAGAAAGTAGAAACCGTGCCTGCGCCTGCAGGCTCTCCACCTGCGGAAGGACTTGAGTGTGGAAACCACCACCTGGGTATCTAGCTCGGCTTGATGGAAGGACTGAGACAAATCAGAATATCGTCCAGATAAGGGAGGATGCGTATGCCCTGAGACCTCAACAGAGCCATCACACCCGCCAGCACCTTGGTGAACACCCGAGGAGCCGAGGTGATACCGAACGGTAAGGCCACAAATTGGTAGTGCTGATCATCCAGAGCGAACCTGAGAAATCTCTGATGACCTGGAAAGATTGGTACATGAAGGTAAGCATCTTTGATGTCCACTAAAGTCATGAAGTCGCCCGGGCTCAGGGTACTGACCGCCGACCGCAGAGTCTCCCTGCGAAAATGCTTGAACCTGACAAACTTGCTGAGGCGTTTCAAATCAGGATGGGTCTCAAGGATCCATCTTTTTTGGGGACCGTGAACAGATTGGAGTAGAACCCTCGACCCCTTTCCTGGGAAGGCACCGGGCAGATGACTCCTGATTCCAGCAGACATTGAAACGCAAGGCGCAAACCCTGAACTGACAGAGGGTTCTGAGACTTCCGGGATCTGATGAATCTTGGGGGGGGGGGGGGGGGGGGGCAGGCTGCAAACTCTATCTTGTACCCGGAGGACACCACCCCCTGAATCCATCGATCTGAGACGCGCAGCCTCCAGACGTGAGCAAAAAGCTAAAGCCGTCCCCCTCATGCCTGGCTTAGGTGAAGGTTTGGACTTGGGACCCCATGAAAGATCGGGACGTCCACGGCCTCTACCCTGGCCCCAAGAGTCTCTACGTGTCCCCGCAAACGGTGTAACCGGCCATCCCTGGAAGCACGGAAGGAGGGGAGAGAAGGACCGGCCCCCTGAAAGGGCCACGGCTGCCTCCTTCGTTGAGGCAGCCTGCCATCCCAGGAAAACAGATCCAGACACTCACCGAAAAGCCGCAGCCCCGTAAAACGGAACCCAGTGAGAGCCTTCTTAGCTGCATTACCAGCCGCCCACTGACGCAGCCAAACGGAGCAGCGTATAGCCACCAAAAGGGCAGAAGTCCTACCACACATCCTGACCGCTTCATCCATAGCAGAAAGAATAAATGCAACAAAATAATAGCAAAGCAGGAGGGATCTATAATCCTTCCCCCTATTGGCAGCCGTGGCATCATCCAGAAGACACTCGAGCAGCCCTTTAACAGCAACAGCCGTAATGGCAGCAGCGCACACCGGGTGCAGCGCAGTCCCTGCACAAGCAAATGCGTGACAGGCCAGCTGATCCACACACCGGTCCTCACCATCCCTCAGGGTAGAAGTATCAGGGGAATGCACGACCGAGGTATTGGATGGCGTCGGAGCGGTCCTTGAGGGGCGTGCCGCTGCGGTATGATGCGGAACCCGTCATCCGCGGGCCCCGCCCCCCAATAGAGTGCGAATCGCGTTCACGTGACACGCCAGCGCCATGACAGATCAGGAAAAAAGGGCACCACAGAAAATAGCGCCGCACAAGGCGGCGCGGCGGCAATACACGGACCCCCAGGGTACCCCCACCAGCCGCCCATCTCCCCCCCCCCTCCCCGAGATCACCCAGGGAGAGAGCGAGGGGACAAGGAGCAGGAGCCCACCCAAGGAAGGTTAGAAGGGAGGGGGGTGGGGGGGCCACTTATCAGATAGGCTGACGGCTAGGACCCCAGCATCCCACAAAGGCTCACCATAAAGCCTGAACTGACTACTCTTGTGAAACAGGGTTTGCTGACCCTGGCGCCGTCCTACCTAAACCCGAACCGTCAGCCAAGGCTGGGAGGCAGTGGGTCCAGAACAGGTGGAAATAGTCCTGCAGGGCCGCAGGCTGGTAAGCCCCGCTCGCCTGTGCATATAGAAAGCCATCTTCGCAGTCCAACTGCAGAAGGAAAACTGGGAATTTGTGGGAGGTTCCTGGCTTTTTATAGGGCCGGGAGACGCCACCAGTCTTTCTGCAGTCCACAGCGCCACCTTGTGGCGGATAACCCAGACGTAAGGATTAAGTGAAACAGGAAGTGCTATACACTGGATCTTCAGCATCATTTAATGAAAAGCTCAAACCCGTAAAAAACTATTCCTCAGCATCTAAAATTAATATATTTTAAGTTTTTAGTCACTTACTTATTATTCTTTCCCGCACCGGGCTGCAACTCTGTTCAGGACTTTAGGATACGGGTGCCGCCATCTTGACTCAGAAGCATCACACTTACTAGGGAGAGGAGAGTGGTATAAAGTACAGGGGTGCGGGTTATAGCTGTGCTTTGCTCAGACAGAGCAGAGCTGGGGTCAGGAAAAGGACAGCAATCCCAGAATGCAGAGCAGCACAGTCAGAGAACACTTCCTGTCTGTAGGCAGCCTGAGATTCCATGTGCCACCATCTTGAATGTTTAAAGGCTCAGAAAATGCAGTAGATGCGGGTAGGGTGATTTTTAATGTGGACAATCTGTATGTACAGGGTGGGGGAAACATATAAGATATGCTCTTATTCAGGGTGAAGATCCGGTTGAATTCTGGCATGAGATCTTATGGGTGAGGTACCAGCCCAGCCGCCCCCAAAGATGTCGGCCCATCAGGAATTCTCCTTGTGCTCCCTTTGGCCTGATCACATTGCTCCCCATAAAGTCGCTCACTTTGGCATACAGGTGATAGGAGCTGTGAGCGATAAAAAGAAATTAAAAGGTGGAAGGCGCTGCTAAATAGTTAGAAAATCCGCGGCAATTACGGTTTTATGAATTAGGGACTATTTGACTTGCTGCTAATGGTCCTGATACTGGTACTGAACCATAACTAATGTTGCAAAATTACAAGAGGAACATCATCTAAAATACCATCTAAAATATCATTGTGTCCTAATTCCAAGGTCATTTGACAATTATATGGGTCTCCTCTTAACTCACATAATTTGAGAAGAAATGAAGAATAGTTCAGCATTAAGCATGTACTATTACATATGATGGTATAAAATAAAGGCCCCATAAATAGCCGTCTGAAGTGCCTGGATACATTTCCATATTTTTGTAGTGAAGTCTCGGAAAATCACGCCATTAAGATAGAGGAAGAAAAAGTCACCACGTCCTGGAGCATTGATGTATTGTAGTTGGGAAACGGGAATCCTCAGGTCAGGATAAAATATTTACTATGTGCTGCTCTCTGGTCATTAAAGAGGAACATTGAAGGCATTGGAGTCTAAAAGACTCCAGGGCCTCCCTAGTTCTAGTTCTCTAGTCCTAACTCGGGATGCCCCGCTGTGTGAAATCCCCCCGGAACACTCACCCGCTCCCTGAGCCCTCGCTGCATCTGTGCGTTCCGGCCGCTCACCCCTAGCCGTGGGCGCACCGACCTTCCTGAATGGGCGGCACCGTCACTCCACGGCTGCCAGGTGGGTGGTGGATGCAGCTGGCGGCACCTTCAGCGAGCCGCTCAGCCATTCAGTGCACTTGTTCTCACCCAAGTCTGTGCAGTGGGAGCGATAAAATATTCACAGGATTAAATATTCACTATGTGCTGCTCTCTGGTCATTAAAGAGGAACATCGAAGGCCCTGGGGTCTAAATGACTCCAGGGCCTCCCGAGTTCCAGTCCTTGGGGCATCCCGAATTAGGATGCCCTGCTGTGTGAAACCCCCAAGAAGACTCACCCGCTCCCAGAGCCTTCGCCGCGTCTGTGCGTTCCGGTCACATCCCCACTCACCCCTAGCCGTGTGTGCCCCCGACCTTCCTGAATGGGCGAAGCGGTCATGCCACGGCTGCCAGGTGGGTGGGGGATGCGGCTCGGCTCCACTCGGCTGAAGAGAGCCGCTCAGCCAATCAGCACACTCTCTCTCGCCCGAGTCTGTGCCATGGGATTGGAAGGAAGATGAGTGAAACGGGGCGACCTGGGGGGTACACATAGTATTCAAGATGCCGCTGCAGAGAGGGACAACACACAGGAAAGTCAAATTCATGTGTTTTGTTCCCAGGGGCCTCCGCCACACTTAATCTGGCCCTGATGGTGACAGTGTTGCATGGGATTGGGTGGCTGAATAAGGCTTAGCACAGGGGGATGGAGGGTTGGGTGGCATGATATAAAACGCTTGAACTTCTTCTTTAAAGTGGAACATTAAAGTGGACCAACACCCACGGGTGATCCCCGGGCCGATCACCCCCCACCCCGCGGGACATCCGAGATCGGGATGTCCCGCGGGGTGAAGCCCCCCCAAACACCCCAACTCACCTACCTTATCTTCGGCGGCGGCCGGCCGCCGCCGCCTCCCTCGCGCCCCTGTAGGCGTGCGCGCCTCCGCGCCGGCCGTCTGCGAATGGCCGGCGCGGGCGCGCGCCCGTCAAAAGTGACGCGAGGGAGGCGGCGGCGGCGGCCGCCGCTTAGACGTTCCAGATCTTCCCTTGTACGTCGGCGCTGGGAGCGGGGAGAGGTGAGTTTTTCGGGGGGTTAGGGGGGGTTTCACACAGCGGGGCACCCCGATCGGGGGTGCCCCACCGAAGTGGACCAAGACCCAGGATAGTCAAAATCCTGGGTGTTGGTCCACTTTAAACAGTCTGGGGAGTACTCAAAAACTCCTCCAACTTCGACATCTGTTCCCTTTAGACCTCTGATCTAACAACTGGAAAATAAAACGTATCTGTCTTCTGTCCTTCTTTCCGCGCTCGTTCGTTCTACTTCGGATGTCAGAGTAGGGCAGCGCCATCTTACCCCCCCAGGATGCCCTGGGCCAACCTCTGGAATCTCGCGCCCTTGCAGTGTATTGTCTGCGCCACTTATCTCGGTCCCGGGAAAAGCAGTGAGAGTAGCTGGCAAAGTGGGACGGGGGGAGGAGGACACAGTGGAGTGGCACAGCTAAGCCCTGCGATGTCAGTCTTAGTCGGCTAAGACACCAGGGCCTTTGGAAAAGAAGCAGAACATTGGCAATCCTGGCAACACCCAAAAGGTAAGCAGAGCTGGGGAGGGGTGTAATAGAATCTGGTCAGATAGAGGACCAGCCTGAGGCCTCGCCGATCTGCTCCCCAGCTCCGGTGTTACCTTTGGGGATTATTTACTCACCTCTCCAAGGGATCCATCTACTAAGTCCCTCGGTTTCCAGGACAAAGTTCAGACGGGCGGCGCTATCTTGCATCCCATAAGGCACTGTGCGCAGCCCCTGATCTTGTGCCTGCAGTGTCCATAAATGGGATGCAATGGGGCAGCCCGAAATCCTGCAAGACTTTACTAACAGACGGCTAAGATCGGGCTCTGAAGCAGCCGGATGTTGGTGCAACATCCAAAAGGTAAGTAGGAGCTGATGGGGGGGGGGGGGGGGGGGCGGGGAAATCGGCTTTTGAAAGCAATGTTCCTGCAAGTGAGTTGGTAAAAATGAGATTTTGTCCCTACTTCTAATTTTAACCCAGGGCCACAGTTTGTCCAAAACCAGCCCTGAATCCATAGAAAGCATGGACATCCCAACCAGAGTTCTTTTTACAGTTTTAATATCTTTATGGGTAATTTCAGATAACTGCACATATACTTGTACATTTAAAGTGGACCAAAACCCAGCCTGATCTAGCCGATCGATTCCCTCCCCCCGGGACATCCAAAATCGGGATGCCGCGCTGTGTGAAGCCCCCCAGGTCGCCCTGTACACTTACCTTGCTTCCTGGGCCAACAGTGCATGCGTGAGCCACATCCCCGCTATCCCTCTAGCAGGGCGCGGGCCATTCACAAACGCCTGGTGAGGCTGGTAACGCTCCCTGTTAGAGGGAAGAAGGGGATGCGCGCTCTGAGCCACTGGCCTTAGACGCTGGCTTAGACGGTGTGACGTCAGCGGCTCCGAGAGCGCTGATTGGATGAGCGGCCGCACATGCGTCGTAGGGCCGGGAAGAGGTGAGTTACGTTCGATGATCTGGGTGGTTTTACACAGTGGGGCAACCCTGATCAGGGTGTCCCATGGGAAAGGACCTGGGTACATTTTTTTATGTAATATTTATACATTTGGTTTTTGTTACTTTCAATGGGTTTTAGAGGCTTCTATTTGTTTCTTCAGAAAGTTTGGGATGTGTATAATCTCCTGCTGGAACGCGGCGTGTGCTTTGCATGCCAAGTATTTTAGCAGCCGCTAGTCAGCTATTACTCAAAAACCTCTCTGTCCCTGTTTAACAAGTTATCTATAAATAAGTATCTTCTTCTATAAATCACAGGGTAATTTCTTTCATTAAAGTGATGAATTTAATGCCGACAACTTTTTTATTTCTTCCCCTGAAATTCAGAGATGAATATACAATGGACCCGATAAAGTGTCCTAATGGGAGACCTTGGGCTGTGACCCCCTGCAGGCCATGATTTCCATAGATCCCTCATCCTGCGATGGTGGAGATTGCAATATATGCATTTGTTACTTAAAGCGGACCTTCACTCTGAATAAGAGCCTATCTTATATGTTTCCCCCATCCTGTACATACAGATTGTTCACATTAAAAATCATCCTACCTGCATCTACTGCATGTTTTGAGCCTTTAAACATCCAAGATGGCGGCTCATGGAGCATCAGGCAGCCTGCAAACAAGAAGTGCCTTCTGACTGTTGCTCTGCATTCTGGGATTGCTGACCTTTTCCTGACCCCAGCTCTGCTCTGTCTGTGCAAAGCACAGATAATACCGTTTTGTGAGTACTCACCTTTAAAACGGGTATTATGAGTGTGCCATACACGCCACTTCGATCTTCATGACATGTGGGTAATCTCCAGTAGAGGGCGAACTTCTGCAGAGATGAATACGCAAAAAAGAAAGCCCCTCCCGGTCCATATATACCTGGGATCTCCCACCAAATTCCCAGTATAAAAAAGCAGTAAGGGGACCAGGAAGAACCAATTATAACCTAACAATCAAAACCAATGGTTCACCATATAAAAGCCCCAGAATACCTGAAAAAAAGGGGTGGGGCGAAGTGGAGTGTAAAGCACACTCATAATACCCGTTTTAAAGGTGAGTACTCACAAAAAGGTATTATTCTAATACAGTAAACAATAAACCGGCCAGCCTCCGTGTTGTAATAAAACGTCCAGGTTTAATGAAGGTTGGTTAAAATGCTCCTTGTGGCAACATCAATACAAAACAGGCAGTATAAAAGTAGTGGCAGCGTCGACGCGTTTCGGGCTTGGCGCCCTTATTCATGACAATTTAACAAAGGTGAAACCTTCCTTTATATAGACATACATCAGTCGCTAATTTAATCAAGAAAATAATCATCACAAACACATGATTGACTAATCAAACTCCTAGGTACTCACGCTTTGATGCACGCGCTGGTCTCCTTCGTCCGCCGCGCGATGCCTACGTCATCCCCCAGAGCGGCCAGGGGCCCAGAGAGCCAATGGCATAGAGGCCAATGACGTGGCTCACGCCGGTAGGCTGGTGGAATGCCTCGTCAAGGTGAGGGCAAACTGAGTCCCCATACGCTCCGGGGAAGGGCGGAAGACAAGCGCAGCAGGCGAAAGCTGCGGCCAAACACACCAGGCATTGAAAAATACAGTAATAGTTGTCTTAGTTATAACATGGAGGATATGACATGAAGGATGTAGAATAAATATATGTTATATATTAATTTATTTGTTGAATTACTAGTCGCCCACATTCCTACTAGAATCACTATTCTCCTACCAATAGTAAGAGCAGGGGCCGGCAGGCAAAAGACTAAGTCCCCTCCGCCACTCCCCCTCCTTATCCACTTCGCCCCTCTAAAAGTAGGCCAACGGCCTCCGACTTGCTGTATATGTGCCGGCAGAAGGGAATCCCAGATGAGGCACAGGGAACAGGACAGTGAGCATCTTGACCCAAAATGGGTCCAATCTATTTGGATGCAGAATGAACATATCTCTTCCCTCTCATCACAGGAAAACCTAATGGAGAAGAATCAGCAATATCACACCAGGGAGAAAGTGTAAGGATCATTATGATGACAATAAATGTTTGGTGCCCATATATGGACTTAGTAACCAAGAATGTCATCCTAAAAAGAGATCCACATCCCAGGGGGATGCGGGTCTGTAATTTAAATATCCAAAACACCTCCCTCTGCAAAATCTTCTGCTGTAAGTCTCCCCCTCTAGGGCCCATTGACACTTTCTCTATACCCATACAGGTGATACCCGAAAAGTCTCCAGAGTGAACATTAAATATGTGTCGACCCACATTGGATAGTCTAGAGAAATCTCCCCTGTGTGTCGCCAAATGTTCCGCTATCCTTTTCTTAAAGGGTCTTGTGGTGCATCCTACATATTGGACTCTACACTCTACACATGTGATCACATATACCAGATTTTTTGTATTACAATTCATAAATTGTTTCACCTTAAATTTATCACCGGTAACTACGGATTCAAACTCCTCACTCTGGTGGACCAATTTGCAGATGTTACACCTCCTCCCTCCACATCTAAAAAAGCCTTTACAATCCAACCATGTCCCCGGAAATTTAGTTTGTCCTTTAAATAAGCTTGGGGATAATTTTTGGCCAAGAGTGGGGGACCTCCTACTTACAATCTGCACCCCTTGTTCCACAATGGATTTTAAATCTGGGTCACAATACAAAATCGGGAGATGTTTGAAAATGATCTTTTTTATCTCTAGAAACTCCCGACTATAGGTTGTGACCATAGTAACCTTCTTTTCTCCTGTTCTTTCCTTCGTGGTGGTATTCGTCCCCGATCTGTTTTTGTCTTTCCTCAATCCTGAATTTTTAGGACCCATGAGTAAATCTCTAGGTCTGTTCTCTGCTATGTGTTTCGCTCTGGCTAGCATGTGGCCCGGATATCCTCTTTGAGTCAACCTGGAATGAATGATTTCTGCTTCCTTATTGAAACTCTCATCCTCTGAGCAATTTCGGCGTGCTCTAATCATTTCGCCCACCGGTATTGACCTAATTGTGGGGGGCGGGTGGCAACTTTCTGCCCTTAATGTGGTGTTACCCGAGGTGGGTTTTCTGAAGGTGGCAGTTTCAATTTTATTTCCAGAAAGATAGAGGGAAAGATCTAAAAAAGAAATCTTATTTGGACTACACTCTGAAGTAAATTTTAAATTTAATTGATTGTTGTTCAAGTATAGGACAAAATCCTGCATCGCATTTTCTGCTCCATGCAAGATTATGAGGAGGTTGTCTATGTATCTCCCATAATATTTAATATTATGGAGAAACGGATTGGTCTGGGTGAAAATTTGGGCCTCCTCCCACCACCCCATGTATAAATTGGCAAGGGAGGGGGAAAATGGGGCCCCCATCGAGGCTCCACATTTCTGGAGATAGTACCTATCCGAAAACAAAAAGTAGTTGTGTTTCAGGAGATATTCCAATGATAGAATTAAAAATTCTATCAGTGTCTGGGGGTAAGCAGAATAATTCTTCAAATGAAAGAAAATTGCTTGGAGGGCGAGATCATGGGGAATTGATGAATAAAGTGAGGCCACATCACATGTGAGCCACAGGTCTTCCTTTTCCCATGAGAGGTCCTGTAGTTGTCTAATCACATCCCTTGAGTCCTGGAGAAAACCTGGGAGTCTTCGGACAAGGGGGAGGAGATGCAGGTCCACCCACTGCCCCAGCCTCTCATTGAGACCACCAATCCCGGCCACAATCGGTCTGCCAGCAGGTGGACGTTGTGGCTTGTGGATCTTCGGGAGGTGGTGAAAGACTGGGGCAATGGGTGAAGCAACATCCAAAACCTCCAAATCCCCGTCCGACAGAACCCCCAGCGCTTTCCCTTCTGATAAGAGGGTGCTTAATGCTGCTTTAAACCGTGATGTGGGGTCCCCACTTAACTCTAAATAAGTGTGTTGATCCTCCAGTTGCCTCCTCGCCTCCTTCTCATAATCACTACTATCCATGACCACCACACTACCACCCTTGTCTGCTGCACGAATGACTATAGAATAGTTATTACTTAAGTTACTCAGAGCTATCTTCTCTGATGTGGGCAGGTTGGACCTGTGTTTAATGGATCCTACCCGGGAGGCCAGTTTTGTTAAATCACCCTCCACCATCTCTTGAAATGCATCCAGACTAGACATTCTGGAATGGACAGGATAGAATTTACTGTTGGAGGGCTTGGGTATCCTGGGAGGTAGAATTAACTGTTGCTCCTGATCAGACAAACCCTCCAACATAATTTTAGCTGTCACATCCTGAGCTGAATAAAATTGTATGGAGAGGTCTGACACTGGATCTGGTTGAGCATGTATAGTCTCATCAATGGGTGCATCCCTATTCTCATGAAGAACTGGCAAAAAATGTTTTCTAAGGGTTAAGCTGCGTATAAATTTATTCACATCCATAAGTGTGTTAAACAAATTAAAATGGAAAGTGGGCGCAAATGAAAGACCCTTGGACAATAAATTCATCTCATCCTCAGAAAGATTATAACTCGACAAATTAATTACATTAGTAATCTTACTCAAGTCATTCGTTATTATTCTAATACACTCCACTTCGATCTTCATGACATGTGGGACATCCAATAGCAGTGTCCGTCATGGGTGGGAACCAAAAACAGTAAAGAATGTACCAACTCAAACCACTGCAGCCTGCAGAACCTTGCGGCCAAAAACAGCATCTGCTGAAGCCCGCACATCAACCTTGTAAAACTTGGAAAAAGTATGAACGGAAGACCAAGTTGCAGCCTTACAAACCTGTGTAACAGAAGCCTGGTGCTGAAAAGCCCAGGACGCACCAACCGCACGAGTAGAGTGCGCAGTGACCCTAAAAGGAGGAGTCCTCCCCTAAGCAGAATAGGCCCCAATAATGGCCTGACGAATCCATTTGCTAATCGTAGACTTAGCAGGTGCCAAACCTTTCCTGAGCCCGCAGGGCACCACAAAAAAGTCATCCATCTTGTGGAAAGAAGAAGTAGTCACCAAACAGTACTTCACACAGCGAACAACATCCAAATTGTGCAGAACCCTCTCCTTGTCATTGTTAGGCTTAGGACACAAGGAAGGGAGAACAATGTCCTGATTGAGGTGGAAAGCAGACACCACCTTAGGAAGGAAATCCGGCTTAAAATGAAAAACCACCTTATCCTGGTGTCTCTCAAAGTAAGGGGCCTGAATCGACAGAGCCGCCAACTCAGAGACACGCCGAACAGAGGAAATAGCCACCAAGAAGGCAACCTTCTGAGTGAGAACCGAAAGAGCAATATCCTGTAACGGCTCAAAAGGAGGACCCTGTAGAGCCGAAAGAACCAAATTCAAATCCCAAACAGGAACCACAGCCTTCCGAGGGGGCCGCACATGCGCGACCCCTTGGAAAAAGGTCTTAACCAGCGGGTGTAAGGCAAAAGACCTCTGGAGAAAACTGACAGAGCAGAAACCTGTCCTTTCAAAGTACTAAGCTGGAACCCAAGATCCAGATTATGCTGAAGAAACTCCAAAATCCTGGGTATCGAAAACACTAGCCTCACACCAAGCAATATAGGACCTCCAAGTCCTATAGTAAATGCCAGAAGACCGCTTCCTAGCCCTAATCAAGGTCTGAAAACAGCCTCAGACAAACCTTCCTCTTTCAAGATGAAGGTTTCAGCGGCCAAGCCGTCAAAGCCAGCGTTTGTAAATTGGGGTAAAGTAGATGACCCTGAGATAGCAGATCCGGCAACAAGGGAAGCCGGTACTGATCTACGGCCATCCTTACGACGTCTGCGTACCAAACCCTTCTTGGCCACCTTGGAGCCACCAGAATCGCTGGTGCCCCTTCTAGAACCAGTTTGCGAACTACCTTGCCCAGCATGGAGACTGGTGGAAACAGGTACAGAAAACCCAACTCCTTCCAAGCCAGTGACAATGCATCCACTGCCAGAGACAGAGGATCCTGAGAAAGAGACACAAAGGCCGGAAGTTTGTGATTGTGCCTCGAGGCAAAGAGATCCACCTCCGGAGTCCCCCACTTGCGGCAAAGATCCAGAAAAACCTTGGGGTTGAGAGACCACTCTCCTTGGCGAGAGGATCCCCTGCTCAGGGAATCCGCCTCCGTGTTCTCCACTCCCGGAATGTAGACTGCCGAAATGCAAGGAACATTGCTCTCCGCCCAGTGCAGGATCGGAGAGACTTCCCTGAGATCACTCCTGCTGCGAGTCCCTCCCTGGTGTTTGATGTAAGCTACCGCCGTTCGGTTGTCTGAACGAACCTGAACCGGTAGACCCCGTAAATGTGAGGTCAGCCGAGCCAGAACCAGTCGGATGGCTCTGAGCTCCAAGACATTGATGGGGGTGTGAGCCTCCTGAGGACCCCACACCCCGCTGAACTGATGACTTTTCCAATAACCTCCCCAGCCCGACAGGCTGGCATCCGTGGTAACCGTCTCCCAACAAGGGACCAGAAATGATCTGCCCTTCAACAGGTTGCTCGATTCCAGCCACCACCGAAGGGACTGCCGAACCCCGGGACACATCCTGAAAGGTTGATCCAAAGACTGCGGACAACTGTCCCAATGCGTCAATAGGTGAAGTTGAAGAGATCTCATGTGAAACTGTGCAAACGGTACCGCCTCGAAGGAGGATACCATCAAGCCCACCAGTTTCATCCCCTGTCGGATAGAGGGACAAGGATTGGCCAGAAGAAGGCGGATCAAACCCTGAATCCCCTGCACCTTGGCCTGGGGCAGAAACACTCTGGCCAGAATGGTATCCAGATTCATGCCCAGAAATGAAATCACACGAGACGGGGAGAGAGAAGACTTGGTGCGGTTGATCACCCACCCGAACCTCTCCAGGGTCGACACCACCTGGTGGGTGTCCAGCTCCGCCTGATGGAGGGAAGAAGCTGAGATCAACAGGTCGTCCAGATAAGGCACAATGTGAATGCCCTGAGCTCTGAGCAGAGCCATTATTCCCCCAAGACCTTGGTGAAGACCCTCGGCGCCGAGGTCAGACCGAAGGGAAGAGGTACAAACTAATAATGTTGATCCTCCACCGCACACCGGAATCTCTGATGTGCCTGAAAAATCGGAACATGCAGATACGCATCCTTGATGTCTATGGATGTCATAAAATCCCCTTGGCGAAGGGAATTGATAGCCGAGCGCAGAGTCTCCATGCGGAACTTTTTGGCTCTGATAAACCTGTTGAGAAACTTGAGATCTAGAATGGGTCTCACCGAACCCTCCTTTTTGGGAACCGTGAAAAGGTTGGAGTAGTAACCCCTGCCTCTCTCCGCCGGAGGCACCGGGCATATAACCCCCATGTCCAGAAGGGTTTTCACTGCTAACAGGAGCCCCTGTGCAGCCTGAGGGTCCGAGGGCACCCGAGACCTTAAGAATCTTGGGGGCGGCCAGTACTCGAACTCCAGTTTGTACCCGGAGGAGACCACTTCCAAGATCCAATTGTCTGTGACCTCCCGGGCCCAGACCTGGAAGAAGAGCCGCAGCCGTCCCCCCACCCTGGCGGGTGAGGGCGCCCCTTCATTGCTGAGCCGGTTTAACGGCAGGCTTGGGCTTGGAATCCCAGGCAGCCACGGGACGTGCCCGACCTCTGCCTCTGTTCCAGGACGAGCCCCTGACACCCGAGAAGGCCAAACCCCTAGCTGTTCTGGCCCCTTGAAAGGAAGGAGTGAACGAGCCAGCCCCCCAAAAGGGGCGGCGCTGTTTCCTCCACTGAGGTAACTTACCTCCTTTAGCAACAGCGTCCAATTTATCTCCAAACAGCCGCGAACCCAAGAAGGGAAGAGCTGTGAGCGACTTCTTGGTCCCAACGTCCGCTGTCCACTGGCGGAGCCAGACCAATCTGCGCATAGCCACCAGTAAGGCTGAAGTCCTACTACACACGACAATAGAATCTTCCATCGCAGCCATGACAAAATCCATGAACAATTCGCATCTCTTAAGGATAGCGAACTCAGCGCAAGCTGGATCAAACTGAGCGTCATTCAGCCAGTCCCTGATAAGAGACCTGGTAGCAAGCGACACCAGGGCAGATGCACTAACAGGCCGCAGGGCCGAGCCCACGCTGGCAAATGCGTGGCACGCTATCTGGTCAAGGCGCTTACCCTCGCCATCCTTAAGGGGTGTTCAGCACAGAAGAGTTGGTCAAACCTAAAACTGGCGCGTCGACCTCGGGAGGAGAAGACCAGCGATTAACCGCCTCCACCGGAAAAGGATACTTCTTATCCCATCCCTGAGGAACACCAGGAAGCCGACTGGGCCTCTCCCATTCTCTAAGGATCAGCGCATCAAAGTGACCCTGGGAAGGGAATTCCAGACGGGGCTTCTTGAGAGGGGGCACCTCAGGCGGTTCAATATGCAACACCTCCAATAAATGTGACAAAACAGTGGCCATATCTACGGCATCCCCCAGCGCCTGCCCGACATCGGCATCACCAGACTGAACATAGTCAGCCTCTGTTTCCTGATACAATTCCCAGTCCTCTAACGGGGAATAATCGGACAAATCAAGCGGACTCGTCGTCAATATCCCACAAGGGCTGGGCCGACGACAAATGTCTCTTTTTAGCCTGGGCCTTCTTGCTGCTAGCAATAATTTTCTCGATGCTGGCCAACCTAGCCCAAACATCAGAGAGCGACTCCCCACTGGCACCAATGTCACTTGGGGTACGGATAAGGTGGGGAGGAGAAGGCGATGAAGCGGGAGGAGCCGACCGGGAGGCTGGGTACCGGACTGCCGCGTTATGGCCTTTTGTGCGCATGGTATACAGATCAGCACATTCTCCCCCGTAAGGGATACCCCACACCCCACACATGGCCCGGCAGAGGGAGCCCGAGCCCAGTATCCTGCGGAGCCTCCATATGGTGAATTTTTGTGGTCAGTCGCAAGATAGCAGGGAATTTACGCCTAAGCAACCCGGGATGCCCCTTAAAAGTCCTGGTGGGAGGATTTGAGGTGAACAAATTTACATTAGGGACCCCAGGACCAGGAGGAACCCCTTAATATGCACATATACAAGGTAATCTGTAACACACAAAACAGGCAACATAAGTGCAATACTACATATATAAGGCAATAACACATACCTAATTGTATATGTATATAAATATATATATATAAATATATATATATATATATTATATATATATATATATATATATCTGTATCCCAGCCAGACATGCGTAACCAACACAAAAAAAAACACACACACACACACACATGCCCGCAATCAGTGGGGGCCCCCCGCTAGAGAGGGGCCCCCACATAAGCTAAAGAAGTGGCCATCCGGCCCTTACCACACGGAGCGCAGCTCAGAACCAGCATCAAAATGGCCCCAGAGAAGTGCCCCATGCAACGCGGATCCCCTAGAAACGAGCCACAGAATCACGCCAAAGAAGGGGGCGGGGCTACCGCGGCCACGCCGAGAGCCTGGCCCCGGCATATCCGCCTGCACAGGACCCTCCTGTAACCTGTTCCACTGCCACAGGAGCCTCCCGCGGACCTGTAACCTGTTCCACTGCCACAGGAGCCTCCCGCAGACCTGTAACCTGTTCCACTGCCACAGGACCCTCCCGCGGACCTGTAACCTGTTCCACTGCCACAGGACCCTCCCGCGGACCTCTAACCTGTTCCACTTCCACAGGATCCTCCCGCACACCTGTAACCTGTTCCACTGCCACAGGACCCTCCCGCGCACCTGTAACCTGTTCCACTGCCACAGGACCCTCCCGCGGACCTGTAACCTGTTCCACTGCCACAGAACCCTCCCGCGGACCTGTAACCTGTTCCACTGCCACAGGACCCTCCCGCGCACCTGTAACCTGTTCCACTGCCACAGAACCCTCCCGCGGACCTGTAACCTGTTCCACGGCCACAGGAATCCTCCCGCGGACCTTTAACCTGTTCCACTGTCACAGGACCTTCTCACGCACCTGTAACCTGTTCCACTGCCACAGGACCCTCCCACGGACCTGTAACCTGTTCCACTGCCACAGGACCCTCCCGCGGACCTCTAACCTGTTCCACATCCACAGGATCCTCCCGCACACCTGTAACCTGTTCCACTGCCACAGGACCCTCCCGCGCACCTGTAACCTGTTCCACTGCCACAGGACCCTCCCGTGGACCTGTAGCCTGTTCCACTGCCACAGGACCCTCCCACGCACCTGTAACCTGTTCCACTGCCACAGGACCCTCCCGCACATCTGTAACCTGTTCCACTGCCACAGGACCCTCCCACGTACCTGTAACCTGTTCCACTGCCACAGGACCCTCCCGCGGACCTGTAACCTGGTCCACTGCCACAGGACCCTCCCACGGACCTGTAACCTGTTCCACTGCCACAGACCCTCCCATGGACCTGTAACCTGTTCCACTGCAACAGGACCCTACCGCGGACCTGTAACCTATTCCACTGCCACAGGACCCTCCCACGGACCTGTAACCTGTTCCACTGTCACAGGACCCTCCCACAGACCTGTAACCTGTTCCACTGTCACAGGACCCTCCCGCGGTACCTGTAACCTGTTCCACTGCAACAAGACCCTCCCACGGACCTGTAACCTGTTCCACTGCCACAGACCCGCCCATGGACCTGTAACCTGTTCCACTGCCACAGGACCCTACCACGGACCTGTAACCTGTTCCACTGCCACAGGACCCTCCCACGGACCTGTAACCTGTTCCACTGCCACAGGACCGTCCCGCGGACCTGTAACCTGTTCTACTGCCACAGGACCCTCCCGCGGACCTGTAACCTGTTCCACTGCCACAGGACCCTCCAGCGGACCTGTAACCTGTTCTACTGCCACAGCAACTTACGGGCCAGTGTCTTCTAACAGAGGGTCGGAGGAACCTTTTAACTTGACATGCATCATACAAGAGAAATAACACCAGGTCGGAGAACTGCTCTGCGGAGCCTCCATATGGTGAATTTTTGTGGTCAGTCGCAAGATAGCAGGGAATTTACGCCTAAGCAACCCGGGATGCCCCTTAAAAGTCCTGGTGGGAGGATTTGAGGTGAACAAATTTACATTAGGGACCCCAGGACCAGGAGGAACCCCTTAATATGCACATATACAAGGTAATCTGTAACACACAAAACAGGCAACATAAGTGCAATACTACATATATAAGGCAATAACACATACCTAATTGTATATGTATATAAATATATATATATAAATATATATATATATATATTATATATATATATATATATATATATATCTGTATCCCAGCCAGACATGCGTAACCAACACAAAAAAAAACACACACACACACACACACACACACACACATGCCCGCAATCAGTGGGGGCCCCCCGCTAGAGAGGGGCCCCCACATAAGCTAAAGAAGTGGCCATCCGGCCCTTACCACACGGAGCGCAGCTCAGAACCAGCATCAAAATGGCCCCCGAGAAGTGCCCCATGCAACGCGGATCCCCTAGAAACGAGCCACAGAATCACGCCAAAGAAGGGGGCGGGGCTACCGCGGCCACGCCGAGAGCCTGGCCCCGGCATATCCGCCTGCACAGGACCCTCCTGTAACCTGTTCCACTGCCACAGGAGCCTCCCGCGGACCTGTAACCTGTTCCACTGCCACAGGAGCCTCCCGCAGACCTGTAACCTGTTCCACTGCCACAGGACCCTCCCGCGGACCTGTAACCTGTTCCACTGCCACAGGACCCTCCCGCGGACCTCTAACCTGTTCCACTTCCACAGGATCCTCCCGCACACCTGTAACCTGTTCCACTGCCACAGGACCCTCCCGCGCACCTGTAACCTGTTCCACTGCCACAGGACCCTCCCGCGCACCTGTAACCTGTTCCACTGCCACAGGACCCTCCCGCGGACCTGTAACCTGTTCCACTGCCACAGAACCCTCCAGCGGACCTGTAACCTGTTCCACTGCCACAGGACCCTCCCGCGCACCTGTAACCTGTTCCACTGCCACAGAACCCTCCCGCGGACCTGTAACCTGTTCCACGGCCACAGGAATCCTCCCGCGGACCTTTAACCTGTTCCACTGTCACAGGACCTTCTCACGCACCTGTAACCTGTTCCACTGCCACAGGAC